>JAJHZJ010000024.1:2956238-3263738 GCA_023548195.1 Bettongia penicillata ogilbyi
AAAATCAGAAGGATGATGAGACAATGAATGAAATGAATTCCTGAATCTTAAAACTGAGTGCCCCATGAGAAACGTATTTAATATGTGAGCTTTTGTTTTTAATACTGACCATCCAGAGAGCAGTGTCCTGAAATAAAGAACCTTCTTCAGAGATGGCCTGGGTTCAAGGTCTGCCCACGACACCAAGTCATTTAAACTCTCCATGTTCCCAGACTATAAGTGGAAGAGCCGGTGCTAATCTGTACCAGTAAAGGAAGGCACACCCTTGGGAGTCAAGAGGTAGAGTTAGCATCGTGGATAAAGAACTGAACTTTAAGTGAGGAAGCCTTGGATTCAAATCTTACCACAGTCATATACTAGATTTATAACCGTGGGCAAGCAACCTAAGTTCCTGTAGACTCAGTTCCCAGCTATAAAATGGGGACATTGCAATACCAGGTCTATAGGGACCACAGACTTCTGTTAGGAATATAAGGCAAAGGTATGGAGGTGGCCAGAGTAGGACGAGGGAGTGGACAGCTTGTCTCCTACCTGAGAATGTGGTCACTTCTTACCAGTAAAACTCTATCCTCGAATAACTCTCATTTCTCTGCCTGCTCCAGTTCCAGTATCATCAAGTCACCTTGAATTGGGATGGGAAAGGCAAACTGAAAAAGGTTAAACTGCTGAACCTTTGATTTCATGCACTTAGACTCTTAACTATTTCCATATTTATGAAAAGTCAAATTATGAAGGAGTTTTAATGGCTGGCTAGATGTAAACAGCTGAATGTGTACCTAGGAGCTGGAAGGTCACAGTACATTAACACTGCCAGAGC
This sequence comes from Bettongia penicillata ogilbyi, assembly GCA_023548195.1. Lineage (NCBI taxonomy): Eukaryota > Metazoa > Chordata > Mammalia > Diprotodontia > Potoroidae > Bettongia > Bettongia penicillata. Next base: position 2,957,056 of record JAJHZJ010000024.1, read on the forward strand.
ACTCTGTCTGTCTCTCTCCATCTGTATGTCTGTCTCTTTTCTTTTCATTCTTTCGTTTTTGGAGGCAACTGAGGTTAAGTGACTTGCCCAGGATCACACAGATAGTAAGTGTGTGAGGCCACATTTGAACTCAGGTCCTTCTGACTCCAGGGCTGGTGTTCTATCCACTGTATCACATAGCTGCCCCTTCCCCCCAAGTCATGTTTCTAATGCATATTTTTATGAACATGTCAAGCAGCTGAGTTGTTTTTTATATTGATGGGCTTCCTCACTGCTGGAGGAAAGAGGCTTTACTACTAGAACTACAAGACGAGTCAAATTTGGATGAAGCATGTGAGATGGTTTCATAATTTTCTTCTTGAATTTTTGACAAAACTTTACCAAGTTGCTTTCCAATTTAAGAAATGTAGAGAAAGACATGGGTTAAAAAAAAGGTTGTAAAGAAAATGAGGGTTATATTACTGGCCTTTAAGGTCCTTCTCAGTTTCTATGATCCTATAAGTTTCATACAGGGATGATATCACAGGTCTGGTCATTAAAATAAGCAAAGCAAGCAGGCCAACTAGGCAGAATCTTTTCTATGTCCCAGGTCCCTCCAGCAGTCTGGTAGGGACCCCTTCTCAAGGTGATACTTTAAAATGGATAAAGTAAAATAACAGGAAAACAATGATATTGAAATCCAGTTATCAAAATGTTTTTAAAAGCAAATCCACAGACTTGACATTTAGAATTCCTAGCCTAGGTTGCATCCGTTTATATAGTACTTGCTATGTACCAGGTACTGTGCTAAGTGCCTTACAAATACTAATTTACTTAATCCCCACAAGAACCCTGGGAAGCAGATGCTATTATTATCCCTATTTTAGAGATGAGAAAAGTGAAGCAAATAGAGCTTAAGTGACTTGCTCAGGGTCACACAGCTCGTCTGAGGTAAAATTTGAACCCATTCTTCCTGACTCCAAGCCCAAAACTTTACCGATTAGTTCAAGGAGAAAGGGTAGCCTCAGAATCAAGAAGATGTGAACTCCTCTCGCCTCTGAAACAGACTAGTGGTATAAATCTGGGCAAGTCATTTAACTTGTCACTGACCAGACAACTTTCTCTTTTTTAAAAAAAAATTTAATATATTTTATTTTTCCCCCCAGTTACATATTAAAACAATTTTAAACCTTTTTTTAAGTTTTGAGTTTGAAAATCTATTCATCCCTTCCTTCCCTTTTCCTTCCCTGAGAGACTATAATCAGATTATAGGGTATACATGTGCAAATCATGTAAAATATTTTCATATTAGTCATTTTGTATAAGGAGCCTTGAATAAAAGATAAAGAATGAAAGAAAGAAATAAAAAAAATAGCATGCTTCAGCCTGGATTCATTCAATATCAGTTTTTTTCGTCATTAGTCCTTTGAGATTGTCTTGGACCTTTCTATTGCTGAGAATAGCTAAGCAGACAGTTGTTAGTCACACAGTATTTCTGTTACTGTGTACAATGCTCTCCAGGTTCTGTTCACTTTACTTTGCATCAGTTTATGTAAGCCTTTCCAGATTTTTTTAATGAAATCATCCTGCTTGTCATTTCTTATAGCACAATAGTATTCCATTACAATCTTACCAAAGCTTGTTTAGCCATCCCTCAACTGATGGGCATACCTTCAATTTTCAATTTTTAATCATCATAAAAAGATCTGGTATAAATATTTTTGCATAAATATGTCCTTTCTTACAAATAACTGAGATACAGATGGAGCATTAGTACTCAGGAAACTCTCTTAAGACTGTAAATTATAGATAAATCAGTCAATTATCAAGCATTTATTATCCTTACTATGTGCCAAGCATTTAGTGAAGCATTGATCCTGAAGAAAAACAAAAACAGAGTCCCTGTGTTCTTGGAGTTTACATCCTAAAGGGGGTAGACAATATTGAAAAAAAAAAGTTTAGATACAAGATACATAGATAAGGTAAATGCTACCAATCTATATCAGTGAAGGGGATTTTCCACACTGGGAGTTTCCCAAACCTGCTGAATCACAGCTCCTAATGTCACAGATTTAGAGCTTGCAGGGACCTTGGTAGTGTCTAGTTCAAGCTCTTTATTTTTTTAAACAGGGACCTGAGGTCCAGGAACAGGCAAGTATGGTCACTTGCCCGCAGTTAATACAGGCAGTAAGGAACAGAGTTAGAATTAAATTAGATTCTCTGACTCCAAATTCAGCCTGATCTCCACTGCCCTACACTGCTTCCACCAGATCAACCAAAAAAGAAAAAAAAAATCACCTTTCCCTGCTCTCCCTTTCCCAATGAAATCCAGTTGCAATCTTTTCTCATCTGATACCTTTTATTTCGTTTCTAATTTCCTACTCCCTTCCAAGGTAAGCTCTGAATTATTAGAAATAAAAAGACAAACATCTCTCAACAAGGACCAAAAAAAAAAATGTTAATGTGGAGATCAGAAGCAGCTCTGGACATGCTTCTCCTCTGATCAAAGCATCAAAGGCTGAAAACTTAAGCAAGGTGCTTACGGCAGAGGGTCTAAATGGCCAGCACAGCCCTCAGTGTCAACTCAGGAAAGGTCATCCTCACGGTGCTGATAATGGCGGTACTCCTATGTCTCTAAAATGAAATCTCATAGCATAAACCAAAATGGGTCTCTGGTGTGGGGCAAAGCTGCTTCAGAAAAGATGCAGGTAGACACCCTTCTAAACTAACAGTCTTGGGAGGAGGGATTAAAAAACCCCAAAACTAAGAATTACTTGAATCTAGGCTGCATCCATGTATAAAGTCCCTTTGTATTCTCTTCAGTCTTCCTTTACTGGCCAATATCATTCGGTGTGCTCTGCAAGACCACCTAATTTTCCCATTTTTCTTGTTACCCTTTGGACTCTGTGATTGAATACTTTTCATATTTCCAGTTGAATTGTGGAAAATCAGCTATTATTTGCTCCCCAAGAACTTCCAACAACTTGATTCTTTCATTATTTTGTAAAAAAAAAAAAAAAACTACACTATTTCTATTCCAGCTCCACTTCAGTATTGTACAGGAGAATGAGCGCTGGACTTGAAGTCAGAGGGCCTGGATTCAAATCCTGCCTCTCATTTCATAGCTCTCTCTAAAATGAGAACTGGCTTCTATAGTCCCTTTCAGCTCCAAATCTATGGCCCTAGGAGCCCCGTATCACTGGTTATTGATTTCTTTGGCTACTTCCACCTCAGATCAATAGCTTGCTTCGCTTTTGTATTTCCTCCCTCCCTCTGCTGGGCCATCTCCAGTCATCCTGATGAATACCCAGATGGCTCTGGAGGACAAAGTGAGGCTGGTGACTTTGCACAGCCCTGCCTCACTCAAATCCAAGTCACGGTCCTCTTCAAGAAGGAAGGGTAAACCAGCACACAATCTTCCCTCGAAGGCCCACACCCACATTCACCCGTCCCAAAAAGGGGAGACACAAGAAAAGCTTATTTGGAACCTTTTCCATCCCAAAGTCATCATCCATTATATAATGCTGTCAAGACAGAGAGTGTTTTATGAGATTTAAATAGCTGTTACCAGAGAAAAGCCAGCTGATAGAGACAGGTCTTTGCACTGCCTAATCTGTATCTAATCTCTGCTACTAATCTCACTTAGTAAACGCAATGGTTTTTGATGAATATCTTAATTTTTCTTCCTCAGGCTGCCTTTTGGCCAAGCAAAGATAAAATGCTTTTGTTCCTTTATTGCAGAGGGAGCCATTAATGGCTCACATTTTGGGGTGAGAAGAGCTCATCCATCCACATCAGCATGGTCCCTGGTTATTGTTATTAAGGAATGAGCTCTTAAGTTTTGGGTTCAGATAAGAAAAAAAGGTAATAAAGGTTAGCATAACTTAAGCTTCCTTTCTCCAGAGCTGAGGCAAGAGTCTGGGGATGGGAGAGCCGAGTCTTGTTCTCTAAGTACAAAGCTAGGAATTGGTCCTTAAGGACTCTGCCATTTGGGGAAGTCACCTCATTTCTCTGGACCTCATAGTTTCCTTATAAGATTGGAACTGTTCGGTATTTTTTTCCTTTCTTCTCGAGGAGGACCATGACATCAGGGAGGTGATGCCATGGCTTGCAACTGAACTGACTGGAGTGAGGGAGGGCTGTGCAAAGTCACCAGACTCACTTTCTCCATCTGGGTCCAGTGACCTGATATAGGTTAGGCCAACTGGAGATAGCCCAGGATGCAGTGGGGGCCTTTGACCTTTTCTAGCTAAAGTCTTTTAATAGGACTCAGTTTGACTGAGGCAACTCCCATTCAGTCATTACAGCTTTACATGAAATAGAGCACAGAATGCCTCTTTACCTAATTAAAAAAAAAAATCAATCTGAGAGGGGAAGACCCTCAGAATTTCTGTCCAAAACAGAAACAACTGCAACGTACATTCATTCTGAGCCAAACAGGGCTCAACTGTGACCAAGCAGGGTTTGGCCTTTAACCTCCTGTTGGCCAATCGAGGAGAGCCAGAGTGATTTGGGGTCTAAATCTACACTCTTATAAACTCCATTGATTTTCCCCTTAATGGTAATTCTTAATGGTAATCTCCGTGGAATCTCTAGTTGCCTACTCATTTTGAAAATGCTCTTGATGAGAGTTGATAGATAAAATGCTATAAGATGATTACTTCAAGGAGAAAGGAAACAAAACTGTAGTGTTGGGAAAGAAAGAGGTATAAATATCAAATGTAGATCAAATTTTACAATTGCTTCTAGAAGAAAGGTATTTGAAATTGTAAGTGACCCAAGCTGGCCCCTACCAACTTTTCCAATCTTAGCTCTACCTTGATTCCAATGTAAATCATCTGTTCCAAGCAAGACCAGTGGAAGACCTTCAACACAAACACGATCCATATTTCAAGGGTAGGCTTAAATCCTGCCTTTTACATAAAGCATTCCAGGACCATCCCAGTCCACAATGGTGTCTTCTCTCCTTCCCAGTCTTAAATAGTCACTTTGTTTCCCACTTATTTGGCATATTCTCATATTTTACCCCATATTGACATCTCATTCCCTTTTTTTACATGTATGAACTGGGGCCAAGTCACCCAGAATGGACACCAAATGTTCATTTCAGCCCTAAAAATCAATCAATCTATGACCACTCAATGAAAAAATATTTACTGAACACAGGCAAGGCCTTGCACAGGAAGCCTTCCCCAACCCCTCTTAATTCCCGTGCCTTACTCCTGTTAATTATTTCCTATTTTTCTAGTCTATAGCTTGCCTTGGACATGTTGGCACTTGGTCATTAGATTTTAAGGCCCCATAGGAGCCAAGATGGTGGAGTAGAAAGACTCACATATGCTAGCTCCAAACCCACAGCCCATAAATTTCCTGTAAAAAGAACTCCCCACAAATTCTGGAGCAGTGGAAGCTACACAGCAACGCAATGGAGGAGAATTACGTTCCAGAGAGCCTTGAAAAATCGACCCCAAAGGTCCATCACACACTAGATGCTGAGTGGAGCCCCTGCCCTGGCTGCATGGCCAAGAGGAGCAGATCAGAGCAGGCTTCAGGGATGGAACCTCTGGCAGCCTCGAAGGTCCCTCCACCCACAGGCACTACAGGTCAGTGAGAGAGACTTTGGGGCTGGCAGAGAGGGGGGGGGGTGTTTCCATAACTCAGGCCCCATCGGGAGGCAGCAGCAGAAACAGTGGCAGCCAGGAGCTCCCGGAGCAGAAAGGACCTCAGATCCATTACTGGAGGTCTCTGCATAAACCACCTGAGGGAACTGAGCCTGAGAGACAGCCCTGCCCACACCTGAGAACCTGAATTTAATCTTATCCTGTATAGCAGCCCCGCCCACTGCTCTGGGCTGGGGAGCAGCATTTGAATCTCAGATCCCAAGCACTACCTGGGTGGATCTAGGTGGGGGTGGAGAGGAATCTCAGAAGTCAAGGAACTGGCTGGGAAAATGCCTATAAAGGGAAAAAAAATAAGACTATAGAAGGTTACTTTCTTAGTGAACAGATGTTTCCTCCTTTCCTTTCTGATGAGGAAGAACAATGCTTACCACCAGGGAAAGACATAGAAGTCAAAGCCTCTGTATCCCAAACATCCAAAATAGATATCCAATGGGCTCAGGCCATGGAAGAGCTCAAAAAGGATTTTGAAAATCAAGTTAGACAGGTGGAGGAAAAACTGGGAAGACAAATGAGAGAGATGCAAGAAAAGCATGAAAAACGGGTGAATACCTTGGTAAAGGAGACCCTAAAAAATGCTGAAGAAAATAACACCTTGAAAAATAGGCTCACTCAATGGGCAAAAGAGGTTCAAAAAGCCAATGAGGAGAAGAATGCTTTCAAAAGCAGAATTAGCCAAATGGAAAAAGAGGTTCAAAAGCTCACTGAAGAGAATAGTTCTCTCAAAATTAGAATGGAACAGATGGAGTCTAATGACTTTATGAGAAACCAAGAAATCACCAAACAAAACCAAAAGAATGAAAAAATGGAAGAGAATGTGAAATATCTCATGGGAAAAACAACTGACCTGGAAAATAGATCCAGGAGAGACAATTTAAAAATTATGGGACTGCCTGAAAGCCATGATCAAAAAAAGAGCCTAGATATCATCTTTTATGAAATTATCAAGGAAAACTGCCCTGAGAGTCTAGAACCAGAGGGCAAAATAAGTATTGAAGGAATCCGTCGATCACCACCTGAAAGAGATCCAAAAAGAGAAACTCCTAGGAACATTGTGGCCAAATTCCAGAATTCCCAGGTCAAGGAGAAAATATTGCAAGCAGCTAGAAAGAAACAATTCCAGTATTGTGGAAATACAATCAGGATAACTCAAGATCTAGTAGCTTCTACATTAAGGGATCGAAGGCGTGGAATAGGATATTCCAGAAGTCAAAGGAAGTAGGACTCAAACCAAGAATCACCTACCCAGCAAAACTGAGTATAATACTTCAGGGGAAAATATGGTCTTTCAATGAAATAGAGGACTTTCAAGCATTCTTGATGAAAAGACCAAAGCTGAAAAGAAAATTTGACTTTCAAACACAAGAATGAGAAGAAGCATGAAAAAGTAAACAGCAAAGAGAAGTCATAAGGGACTTACCAAAGGTGAACTGTTTACATTCCTACATGGAAAGACAAAATTTGTAACTCTTAAAAACTTTTCAGTATCTGGGTAGTTGGTGGGACCACACACACACCTGTACACACATGCATGCACATACATGTACACGCATACGTGCGCACACATAACAGAGAGCACAGAGTGAATTGAATAGGATGGCACCATATTTTAAAAGAAATTAAGGTAAACAGTGAGAGAGAAATGTAGTGGGAGGAGAGAGGGTGAAATGGAATGGGGTAAATTACATCTCATTCAAGAGGCAAGCAGGAGACTTTTGAGTGGAGGGAAAAAGAGGAGAGCTGAGAAAAAAACATGACGTTTACCCTCATCACATTCCTAAAGGAAGGAAGGAATAAAATGCACACTCATTTTGGTATGAAAACCTATCTTACAATATAGGAAAGTGGGGGAGAAGGAGATAAGCAGGGTGGGGGGGGATGATGGAAGGGAGGGCACTGGGAGGAGGGAGCAATTTGAAGTCAACACTCGGGGAGGGACAAGATCAAAAGACAGAAGAGAAACAATGGGGGGCAGGATAGGATGGAGGGTAATACAGTTAGTCTTATACAACACAACTATTATGGAAGTCATTTGCAAAACTACACAGATATGGCCTATATTGAATTGCCTGCCTTCCCAAAGGGAATGGGTGGGGAGGGAGGAATGGGGAGAATTTGGAACTCAAAGTTTTAGGAACAACTGTTTAGTATTGTTCTTGCTATTAGAAAATAAGAAATACAGTTAATGGGGAATAGAAAGTCATCTGGCCCTACAGGACAAAAGAGAAGATGGGGACAAGAGAAGGGAAGGATGATAGAAGAGAGGGCAGATTGGTGATAGGGGAAATTAGATTGCTTGGGGTATTAGGGTGGGGAGAGAGGATAAATGGGGAGAAAATTTGGAACCCAAAATTTTGTGAAAATGAATGTAAAAAGTTAAATAAATAAATTTATATTTAAAAGAAAAAAGAAAATAAAGTAGTAGCTGCACTAAACATAAAAAAAAAAGGATTTTAAGGCCCCGAGGGGAGGGACTGTCCTTTGCCTCTTTTTGCACCCCCAGCACTTAGCATGGGGCATAGAACATAGTAGACACAATAAAAGTTTACTGAATTGAGTCAAAGACATTACACTAGACACCGCGAAGGGAGAAGAGGGAATTAAGAAGATGAATGGTTGTTACCCTCATTCAGTACCTCATCTAGGCTAAGAATAAAGTACATGCAAACATGACAGTAATGGAAGGTAGAACGTAAAAGTTAAATAAGAGATGTAATAAGTGCTACCTTAAAATTCAGGAAAAGGAGAAATAGCTATCTCATGTCCTACATCTGTATTGAAAAGAAAAGGGGCTTTACCTCACCTCTCCTTTGCACACCTTTAAACAGAGGGCCGTAGATCTAGAGCTAAAAGTCACCCCAGAGGTCACTGAGTCCAACCCCCTTATTTTACAAATGAGGAAGCTAAGTTCTAGAAGAGTGAAGTGTTGCATCCAAAATCACAAAGGCAGATTCTTTTATTTGCAATACCAAAACACTATCAATGCAATCCTACACCATGATGTTCCTTACTTCAAAGTCCAGAAAAAATAAGCTATAATTAAACAGACTCAATTCGTTTATTATTCTTGATGGTTTTTGTTTTCCTATTGCTTTTCAGAGTCATGTGTAGTACATTAACCAGGAGTCAAGAAATTTAATTCTACTCCCAAAGATGCCATTAACTCACTGTTTGACCTCAGGCAAGTCAAAACTGCTCTGGACTTCATTCTTCCCATGGGTAAGAAGAAAAAAGAGCGCAAGAGGAGTGGCCCGGATGACCCTTAGGGTGCTCTCCATTCCCAATATTCTACGATTCTGAGATGTTCTTTGAAGAATGGGGCTGTATCAGCTCTCGATTACATGAAACATTTAAGTCTTTAAGCTTAAGTGATAATAAGTAAAATGCAAATTAAAACTGTGAGATTTCACTACCAATCCAGAGTAGTGATGATATAGTAAAAGACATAAATGGTAAAAGGTGTTTTGGTTTGGTTTGATTTGGGGTGGGGGGGTTTGAAGGAATACTGCAGGAAAACAAGCTCATTAATGCATTGTAGGTAGAGCAGTCTAAACAGTCTCCAAAAAATTTGATTATACTTTAAAAGTCACTACACTATATATAGTTTATATATTTTACAAATAATATAATAATATATATTATATATTATAATAATAAATAATATAAATAAAATATATTTATTTATTATATCTTTGACTCAGAATACCACTAGTAGTTACAGACTCCAAAGAAATTAAAGGCAAAAGGAAAGATCTCATACATACAAGTATTTCTAGCAGAACTTTCTGCAATTACAGAGAACGAGAAGGAAAATGGGTGTTCACTGATCAGCAAATGACTAAATAAGTTGTAGCATGTCAATGTCATAAGTTACAATAATAACGGTAATAATAATAATAGTTAACATTTATATAGCACCTATTATGGGCAGCTAGGTGGCACAGCGCCAGGCCTGAAATCAGGAAGACTCCTCTTCCCGAGTTCAAATGTGATCTCAGACACTTACCAGTTGCGCGACACTGGACAATTCACTTAACCCTGTTGGACTCACTTTAGTCATCTGGAAGATGGACTAGAGAAGAAACGGCAAATTGCTCCAGTATCTTTGCCAAGAAAACCTCAAATGGGGTCACAAAGAAACAAATACAACTGAAAAGACTAAACAACAGTAAGTACCTACTGTGTGCCAGGCTCTCTGCTAAGTGCTTTACAAATATTATCTCATTTTCATCCTCACAACAATTTTGGGAAGGAGATGCTATACCATGTTACAGATGAGGAAATTGAAAGAGAATTCACACGACTTGCTCAAAGTCACATAGCTAGGAAGTATCTGGGGACCACCTCGAGTCGTCCTGATCTCTACCTGGCCCCTGCACCCAGATGGCTCTGGAGAAGAAAGTGAGGCTGGTGCCTTTGCACAGCCTGCCTCACTTAAATCCAATCCACTTGCAAGTCATGGCCTCACCTTCGTGATGTCATGGTTCTCTTCAAGAACAAAGGACAAACAAAACAGGAGGTATCTGAAGCCACATCTGAACTGAGACCTTCCTGATGCCAGGCTGGTGCTCTATCCATTGTGCTACCTAACACTTCCAGAAGAAATAACAAATGTAAAGAATTCCTTATTCTTAATTCTATTCTGAGAAACTCCGGAAGACCTATCTGAAGTGACACAGAATAAAGTAAGGAAAACTAGGAGAATAGTTTAAACAAGGACCGCAATAATCTAAAGAAAACAAAGCTAAAAGATTTTAACTTTCTGAATAACCAGTCCTGACTTCAGTGGACTGAAGATGAAGCATGCTTCTAGGGGTGGTGGTAGTAGATTGTGACAGTGATGTAAAAATGAAAAGTGCATCAATAAATCATTTAGAAAGGGGAAAAAGTATTTTTGCATCCTAGTAAGTGATAGAGCTAAGAATTAAATCCACTGGGTCACACAACTTAAAATAAATTATCATATCATACAAAGCAGTTTTTCCCTTCAGTATTGAACAAGCAATGATGTAGCATGCTGCCAAGATCCTTAAGGATAAAAACATAATTTATTTATGGTATAAAAAGTATATAATGAATTATCTGTTACATGCACAAATCTGACATTCTCCAAAATTAATTTTTAAAAGCCTAGAGTGGAATACTCAAGCTAATGAAAGCCATTTCCCTTCTATAAACACAACTGCTCCTTATGAACTACCTTTCATCTGAGAATTACAAAGCACATTGTCATGAATCCCAGTGCCAATGGGACAAATGAAGGCTGTTTTTGTCTGTTTGATGCCAAGTTCTACACAGTATAGTTAAAATGGCCTGTGCTCAGTAAGTCAATTCAGGGAAATAAACATTTACTCTACACCTCGTCTGTGCTAGGTGCGAGAGATATGAAGACACACAAAGCAGCCTCTGCTTTGGGGCTTATGCTCTACTTGGTGGGGGAGAGATTGACAGCAAGAACTACAAAGTAGTATATCATTTCCAAAAGTAAAGAGCCTTAAAAACTAATAGAATCCAAAAAAAGGTAAGACAGCAGCAAAACTATCCTATGAAGTGAGTGTGACAGTCTAAGGCAAAGGTGGGAAACCTGCAGCCTCGAGGCTACACATGACCCTCTAGATCCTCAAGGGAGGCCCTTTGACTGAGTCTAAGTTTTACAAAACAAATTCTTTTATTAATGGGTCTAAGGAGTGGAAGTGAGGAGGGAACCCATTTCAGACATGGAGGATGATCTCGTCAAAGGTATCAAGGGGAGGGTGACAGGAATGGGAACAGATTAACTAGAAGCCTTCTGAATGAAATGAGGTTCTATATTCAGAGCTGGAATGGATAGGCAGTAAAGGGCATTTAGTCTGACCTCATCTTTTACAGATGAAGAAACTGAGCCTGAGGATGCTTAAGTGATTTGCCCAAGATCACCCAGTGAGAAGTATAGAGCTGGGATGTGAATAAAGGTCTTCTGACTCTAGGTCCAATACTCTTTCCATGGCAGCAGGCTGCCTATTCTGAAATAAAACTAGAAAGGGAGGTGGGATCCAGAATGGAAGGGCTTAAAACACCAGCCTGAGAATTTTGTATTTAAACCTAGAGATGGGAGGGAGTTACAGTTTTTTAGGGACAATCATTGGGCAAATAAATGCATCTGGGCATCTCAGGCGAGCAAATTCTAGAGAGTCCATTTATCAGCACATCTGACAAGTAAGACCATTTAATAAAATAAGATATTTGGCACTTGGAAGGAACAATGAATCAAGTCCATCTTTATAATACAGAAATACATGTTCCCATTTAGACAAGAAATCAAGATACCTATCAACTTATAAAATCTTTTTTAAAAGACTTATTATTTATTTTTTAACATTCTTTTTTTAAATTTTGAATTGCAGATTTATTCTCATTCTCAATCTAACCTAATTATACACAACTTGCCTGAAATTCTGATCATTTGTGAATTCATTAGCATGCACAATGATATATATTCATTGCAAGTATAATTAGGGGGAAAGAAAAAAAGAAAATTAAATTGAAGCAATGCCTCTACATCAGACTTGATCCAAATGGGAACTGGTAAATATTCAATCAAAGTACATGTGGAAACAAAATGAGTGCTGCTGGGTTGGGGAATGGCTGAACAAACTGTGGATGTAGCAGAACGTTTAGTATGCAATAAGGATAAATGTGAGGAATTTAGAGAAACACATGAAGACTTGTTTGAACTGATGGAGAGTGAAGTTACCAGAACAAGAAAATATTACAAAAACTACAATAACGTAGAGAGGGAACACTCAGAGGAAGCCAAATTCTGAGTAGTCATAATGGCCAATCTTGCATCTCCAAGGACAGATGATAATACATGCCTCCCCTCCTTTTGGTGCAGGGATGGGGGAACTACAAATGCAGAATACTGCACACCCTTTCAGTCTAAGGCTCTGGAGCAGTTAGTTCTGCTTAATCACATACACACACACACAAATATATACGAAATTTTTTTATAGACTGGAGGGATTGACATATCTAGAAATAGCTGGGATATACAAACAGGGGCTTAATAAATTTTATTAAAAGAAAAATTGCCCATCCTTGAGATCAAATCAAAATGGAGACTAATTTTTTTTAAAGTTTCTTACCTCTAATTGTTTTCTCTCAGAAGAGGAGTCAATCTGCTTCTGGGTTCTATTTGCCTGCTTCACACATACAGTTCACCTCAAGAGATTTCTGGATCATCAAGCTCAACTGCTGGTAATTCCCTGAAGAGGACTTCCCAAGACTGTAGACAAGAAACAGAAATACCCCTTAAACATTGATGAGCTACAATTCCCCTCTTGCTCTCCTCCTGTCTCATTCACCACCATTCATTTAGCATTGAATAGGAGACACTCAGGAAGGATAGCTGTCCTTGTTGCAAGAGGATAAATTATAAGGAATGATTGGTCTTTAATTTAGGACTCTGGGTGTCAGCCAAAGAGGGAGATTCCTGGCTGGAAAACAGCAAGTAGGCAATGATTCTCCCATCACATTAGGAGTGTGATAAGTAATTATAGACTTCTCAAAGCCAAAAAAAAAATCCTTCATTGTAACTGAGAAAAAAAAAACCCTGGAACTATGACGACTCACATGAGTATTAATTTAATAACAATGCTGATTGAACATAAAGACAATATAGTATAACACAGCAAACAGTGAACCAAAGCCCTTTGTGAATCTCATCTGAAAATGTGCAGTTCTGCCTGGAATAGAACACAGCATAATTAATGTCAAGTTAGGCTTGACCTATTCAGATACTGAAACCTAGAATGTACTAATAAGCAGGAGCACGGAAAAGCTCTCTCTCCATCCCTTTTCTATTTGAAATAACAGCATCCTGAAATATCATAGGCCTAACTAGGGAGTAAAAAAGGAGAACGCTCATATCACCTGTCAACCTGAAATACAGAGGGCTACCAAGTCACAACAAGGGTCTTTAATCGAGGCAAGAGAATTGAAATTCAGAGCACCTCACAGCACTGAAGGGCAGGAGTACCCAGGACAGGTAGTAGAAGGCACAGTGTTTAAATACAAGTTGTTTTACAAAATATCTGAAAATCCATAGAGAAAGCTAGGGAGGCTTGGGGAATGGTAATATTTGGTCAAAAAAGTGTGCTCTAGGTACAGCAATGGGGGGTTTTTGAGAGAACCACAAGACCGACTCCAACTGGTTTGAACCTGCTCCAACCATAGAGTCAGCCTCTGATGGCTGCGTTCAACACAACCAGTGTGGTCCCTTTCATCCTATGAGGCAACTTTAAGAAAGTTTATTACGGAAAGCAGGATTCACTCTTGTAGAAATGACTCCCCAAGAAAGAAACAAGACCAGAGGATCCTTTGAGACCTGAAGGTCATTGTGAAAATGTTACAGATACCTCAAAATACCACTCCCAAACCTCAATAAACTAAATCAAACCAAAGTTAGAACCAGGCACAGAGATATCAAAAAAGCAAAAAACAAAATAACAAGCACTTATACAAAAAGTCAACATTTACATAGCTCACAATTTAATAGTTTCTAAGTGAGTGGATCCAGGAGAGAGAAATCAGGTTTTATTTTGGAAATATATCTCCCAGAAACCTAGATGTTAGATGAAACATTAGTAGTTTTCATCATGTCCAATTTTAGATGATAACAGAAATCTTGCAGAGGAGATACAACTGACACTTGAAACACAGGAAAACAGTCACCAAGAGAGAAGAAAGGTCATGCCAGATGAGGGGCAAGTATGGACAGGCACAGCGAGAGACCATAAGACATGGAAGGTAGATCAGATCTCATCCCACCCTATGGAAAGCTAATTATCAGAGGGGGAAATTCACCCTAGCTGTACCCAGTGTCTGAAGGAAAAATGCTTACTAGTGGCTGCTCCAAAACTCCCAGGGAAGGACCGAGCAGAAGCTATTTAGAGACATGACTCTTACGAATTCTAAGAAATTACTGAGTCTAAATGAATTACATCTTCCCAAAGGGTTAGCACGCCTGATTAATGAAAGGGATTATGAATCATTGGTTGTGCAGAGGGTATGGGGAAGTGGCAGTCATCTGAGTAGGGGTACACCACATACTAGTTATCTGGTTCACTTCTTTTCCTAGTTTACCTTGCTTTAGGGTTTGCTCAAATAATGTGTCGATTTTCTATGTCTCTAGAATATCAAGCACAGGGCAAATAACCAGCAGGCATTCATGATCTGTGTATCTGAACAGCTGATAACCTAATGTAGCACTTTGAACACGAGAGGGAGCAAGTTGTTCCAGAAACATATAGGGACCAAATACAAGAGCTTTACAGCTGGTCCTCCCCACGAGACTCTATGGTTCCTTCCTCTGAGAGGAAAATACAGGTATTGTTAACACCATTTTACATGAAAAACATTGAGTCTCAAAGAGATTAAGTGACTTAACTAAAGTCACATAGCTCATTAAGGATCAAGTCGAAGCCTGAACAGAAAAGATAGATTAAAACACACAAATACACACACACATACACACACATATTCAAATCAAGAAAGTCAAGGAAGAGAATGAAGAATAACTTTAAAAGACAAAAACAGAAACTCAAAAACAGATACCTGATAATCTAGTGGCAGTGGCACAGTAGAAAAGAGGTTTGAAGTCAGAGAACCTGGGTTCAAATCCCAGCCTTACAACTTAATCCTTGTATGACCCTGTGCAAAAAATTACTTCACTTCTCTGGCCTCAGTTTTTTCATCTCTAAAATAAGGAGGTTGGAGTAGACAACCTCTAACTTCCGTTTCTTCCAGCTCTAAACCTATGACTGTAAGATCTTTACAAGTAAAAGAAATACAAAAAAATTTCTACAAAACCCGAAGGTTTTTTTTAACTATATAATTTATCTTTCAGTTCTCAACATTCACTTTCACAAGAATTTGAATTCAAAATTTCCTTTCCATCTTTCCCCACTCCCCACTCCAGGACAGCATGCACCCCATCCACCCCTTCCTCCACTCTGTCCTCCCTTCTATTACCCACCCTTCTTCCATCCCTGTTCCCCACTATTTTCCTGTAGGGCAAAATAGATTTCTATACTCCATTGCCACATGCTAAAACAATTTTTAACATTCATTATTAAAGCTTTAAGCTCCATGTTCTCTCCCTCCTCCCCACCTACCCTCATTGAGAAAACAAGCAATTCAATATAGGTCATACATGTGTAACAATGCAAAGGACTTCCATAATAGTTATGTTGTAAAAGACTAACCATATTTCTCTCTATCCTATCCTATCCTATCCCATCCTCAATTTATTGCATTCTCTCCCTTGACCCATCCTCCCCCAATAATATTTGCTTCTGATTATCCCTTTCCCCCATTTGCTGTCCCTTCTATTATCTTTCCTCTCCTATCCCCTTCCTCCTTGCCTTCCTGCATGGTAAAATAGATTTCCATATCCAGTTGAGTGTGTGTTATTCCTCCTTAAGCCAAATCCTATGAGAGTAAGGCTGACTTATTTCATTCCATCTCTCCCCTCTTCCCCTCCACTGTAAAAGCTCTCTCTTCCCTCTTTTATGTGATATGATTTGCTACATTCTACCTCTCCCTTTCTCTTACTCCTAGTACATTCCATTCAACAGTAAATTTTATTTTTTAGGTATTCTCCCTTCATGTTCAGCTCACCCTGTGCCCTCTGTCTATGTATACACACACACACACATACATACATATATACGTATACATACACACATGTACATACACCCATCTACACACATATAATATACACATACATACACATACACACACACACACACACACACAACTTCCCCTTGCCATATAACCTGGAAATTTTCAGTCAGCTTTTGTATGAGCAATGTTCCCCCTATCTTGTAAATCTCAACTGGAACAGAATCAGCACCAAGTGCTTTGCCACATCCACATGAAAGAAGACTGACGGCCCTCAAACCTCTTCTTCAGTTGGAAGTTCAACTAAGGACGAATTGACTTCAACCTGAGGTAAATGGTCAATGGCCTCAGCATTGATTGATGATGGTCTGTTGAGAACACTATGGAAGTGCTCAGCCCATCTCTCTAGGATCATGACCTTATCACTAATCAATGTGGTTCCATCAGCACTGAATAGCTGTGATGCACCATAGGTTTTTCATCCATAAAAAGCTTTCAGAGAATCATAAAAGCACTTTGGATTGTTACTACCAGCATAAAACCGAATTTCTTACTTCTTACTGAGCCAGGAATCCTGCATCTTTCTAAGTTTTGCCTGTACTTTGCTTTTGATGTAATTAAATGCTGCCTTCTTAGAGGTGGATGAACTATCCTGCTGGTAAATCCTGTGGAGTCCTCATTTTTTGTTTAGTAGCTTCTGAATTTCCCCAACATTTTCATGAAACCAGTCTTAGTGTTTGCCAGTGTTCTGACCCAGATGGGCAAATGCAGTGCTGTACACCAAATCTCTGAAAGATGCCCACTTCTTTTCTGCTCCACTGTTGCCAACTATGTGTTGGCTCAACTTTCCCTCCAAGTTAGTAACAAACTGTTCACAGTCAGAGAAGAGCTCTAATTTGTTGACATTAATTCTTCTGGTAGTCATTTTGCCTTGGGAATGGCACTTTGGATGATTTCAAATATTTAGTTTAGAAAGGATAAGTCTATGATCAGTCCAGCACTCTGCACCACATATTGCCTTTGTCACTCTCAGACCTTGTCTATCTCTTCTCCTTACAATCATATAGTCTTTTAGATGCCAATGTTTGTTGTGAGGGTGTATCCATGAAGTTTTATTGCATCTAAGTAAACAGAAAAGACTGTTGGTGATGAGAAGGCATACGATGCTCAAGTCCTCAGCAGTAAATGACCATTGTTGTTGCTGTTTCCAACTCCATTCCTCCCTAGTCAAGTCTGGTAGTCTGAGCCTACCATAGACACTGGCACAGCATGGTGTGCCCACATCAGAAAGAGTGCTGTGCTCTATGAGCAAAGCAGAATTGAGACAGCACAAAGGAAATGTAGAACGCACAAATTTGGAGTAACCACCCCAAATGTTCACAAAGACCATTTGTGCTCAACCTGTGGTAGAGCATTCCGAGCTCATATTGGTTTGATCAGCCACAGTTGGACACAATTGAAATTTCACTTTATCATTTTGGTCCTCTTTGAGAACAAAGGACAACAGCATACACACATATATTCCTTCTAACTACCCTAATATTGAAAAAGATCTCCTGAGTTACAAATAACATCTTTCCACATAGGAATATAAACAGTTCAACTTTAAAGAGTTCCTTAAGGCTTCTTTTTTCTGTTTATCTTTTCATGCTTCTCTTGATTCATGTGTTTGAAAGGCAATTTTCTATTCAGTTCTTGTCTTTTCAACAAGAATGCTTGGAAATTCTCTATTTCATTGAAATTCCATTTTTTCCCCTGAAGTATTACACTCAGTTTTGCTGGGTAGGTGATTCTTGGTTTTAATTCTATCTCCTTTGACCTCTGGAATATCATATTCCAAGTCCTTTGATCCCTTAGTGTGGAAGCTGCTTAATCCTTTGTTATCCTGATTGTATTTTCACAACACTTGAATTGTTTCTTTCTAGCTGCTTGTAGTATTTTCTCCTTGACCTGGGAACTCTGGAATTTGGCTACAATATTCCTCTGAGTTTTCCTTTTGGGGTCTCTTTCAGGAGGAGATCGGTGAATTCTTTCCATTTCTATTTTACCTTCTGGTTCTAGAATATCAGGGCAGTTTTTCTTGATAATTTCTTGGGAGATGATGTCTAGGCTCTTTTTTTGATCATGGTTTTCAGGTAGATCAATAATTTTTAAATTATCTCTGCTGGATATATTTTCCAGGTCAGTTGTTTTTCCAGTGAGATATTTCACATTTTTCATATTTCACATTGTCTTCTATTTTTTCATTCTTTTGGTTTTGTTTTATAATTTGTTGCTTTCTCTTAAAATCATTATCTTCCATCTGCTCCATTCTAATTTTTAAAGAATTATTTTCTTTAGTGAGTTTTTGAATCTCCTTTTCTATTTGACTCATTCTGCTTTTGAAAGCATTCTTCTCCTCATTGGCTTTTTGGACCTCTTCTGTCATTTGGATTAGTCTATTTTAAAGGTGTTATTTTCTTCAGCATTTCTTTGGGTCTCCTTTAGCAAGCTATTGACTCGCTTTTCATGATTTTCTTGCATCTCTCTCATTTCTCTTCCCAATTTTTCCTCCACCTCTCTTACTTGATTCAAAATCCTTTTTGAGCTCTTCCATGGCCTGAGACCATTGCATTTTTTTTGGAGGTTTTGGATGTAGAAGCCTTGACTTTGACATCTTCATCTGATGGTATGATAGAATATCATATGAGGTATTCTACCTCATCCAAAAGGATGGAAGAAAATACCTTTTCGGCAAGAAAGTAACCTTCTATAGACTTATTTTTTTCCTCTTTTTGAGGCATTTCCCAGCCAGTTACTTGACTTTTGAGTACTCTGTCAAGTGGATGGTATACTACCATAGGCCTCAGAGGTTTTGTGCAGTTGTTCTCTGAGATATCTTTAGGGACCTGTGAGTTCTCAGTTCCTCCAAATTGGCACAATCAAGGGAGAGGAGTTTACTCCTCTCCTGGCCTGCACTCTGGTCTGTGAGCAATCACAAGCACTCTTTTGTGCCCTGAAACTGCGAGTATAGTTCCCTCTCCACAGCCACCACCAGCTCCAACATGCCAGTGCTCCTCCTCACCCCAGGACCATCACTCAGGCCTGAGACCCAGATCCCTCAAGATCTTTAGACTGAGGGCTCCAAAAGTGGACGCTGCTGCCCTGGGGATGGGGCCAGACCTTGCTCCCCTCTCACTCAGGTGATAGAGCTTTCTTACTGACCTTTGAAGCTGTCTTTGGTGTTTGTGGGTTGTGATACCTGGGAACCACAGGTGCTACCTGTGATTCCATGCCCTGAAGCCTGCTCCACTCCTGTCCCACACTGTGCTGTGCTCTCCTCTGAGTTCATTGTGATAGACCCTTCCTGTGGGCCTTCCAGGCTGTCTTGGGCTGGAAATCTGTTTCACTTTGTCATTTTGTGGCTTCTGCTGCTCTAGAATTTGTTTAGAGTCATTTTTGCGGGTATTTTATAGGTTTGGGGGAGAGAGCTAGAGCAGGTCAGTCTTTCTACACCATCTTGCACTCAAAGTTTTTCAAATCCCAAAAATTTCTTTCAACACTTTGTATAGCAATAACACTATAGAAAATGAATTTGGAAAGTCCCTTAGAAATACCTGTAATAATAATAATAACTAGAATCTGCATACCTCTTTAAGGTTCATAAAACACTTTACAAATATTATCTCATTTGATCCTCAAAACAGCCCTGGGAAGTGGATGCTACTATTCTTCCCATTTTACAGATGGGAAAGAAACCAAGGTAGACAGAGGCTAGACATAAGCAGATCTGATTTGTTTTGAATTATAGAAGATGACAGAGGATGGGGGTTTGTGTACTTTTCTTCTTAGTATCACAAATTAAAAGAAGGGTAACACAAGGGGAAAACAGTGAAAAGCAATATAAGCAAATTAGATATATTCAGGTGTATGACATCAATCTGAATCAGAATTCTGGGGGAGAAAAAGCCTTTAAATTTCACACAAAACAAAAATCCAACAATTCACATGTTTTCTTCTACCAACATGCTCCCCCCATTACAATCAATCCAATATTCATTAGGCATCTACTGTGTGCTTAGTATTATAACCTCATGCTCAGACTGGTAAGTCTTAAGACCACAGAATTCTGGGCATTTTTTTTATCAGTAACAGAATCCTCCTTTCCCTGCAACCTCACATGAACAGTGTTAGCACCATCCACCAGAAATAGAGCACTATTCAGTTCGCCAGGCTGCCTTGTAAGAATTACAAATTGCTACTTCAAGCTTTTCAGGTGATTTCAAGTCTCCCTTCGTTTTGCAGCTCGTGAATTATGAAAGGTCATCCCTAATTCATGAGAAATATTTTACCCATCATCCTGCCCATTACCATATATTCTCATCATATACTCTATGTTTATAGGCACTCATCCACACTCACAGACACCTTTACTTGGGTAATAAGGCATTGGAGGAGATTAGGAAGCCTTGGTGTCACACACCTATTGTACCACCATGATATTATCCCCAGCAGCAACACTTCATGACTTCAAAGGAAGCAGATTCCTTTGACAGTAATGCACAGAATGACACCAAATGCAAGGTTAACAGGAATTCATGAAACTGAAAAGAGCTCTCCGTGGCTGCACTAAGTCTTAATCATTCTCCTGGGTTATCATGTCATTTAAAAAAAAATATCTCCCTCTGCCAAAAAGCTAAAACACAATCTTTAACAATTCATTTACACTAAAATCCCATCTCCTCCCAACTTCCATCTCTGTTCCTCCCCTCCTCCCACCCCAGGCAAATGCTTTCTTTGTAATAAAACATTCTACTTCCGTCTGGTAAAATTTTGACTCCCAGTGCTCAGCAATGGCCCTGTCACATTCCTAATATCAATGGAGAAATTCAAATTCAGAGCTGAGTCTGTGCATTCTTTTCCAGATGGCATATTTCAGATCACCTCAAGTAAGACCAGTAAAAGCCCTGAGTTCAGAAATCTGATAACTGGCAATGGGAGGGGAAGGGGGAAGGGTAAATAGAACAGAACCAGGAAAACCATACTCTATCAAGACAAGAACTTTTAGTGGTGATATCAACAAATTTTCCTCCTATTATGGTGAGAGACGTAGTATGGAGAGCACATCATTGTGCTATTATCTGGATCAATGGCTCATCAAACCACTTGAGTTTTCCCTATATTTATAAGTAATCCTATACTGGTAGAGGCGAGGTATACCTGGGGTCTCTTTGGTTGCTTAACAAACACAGAACTGAATAGCATTTATACTCAATTGCATTTTCAAAGTAGAGAAAATTGGACCAAAAATACAATTCCAATTTCAACAATTCAATTAAACAGAATGTAGTTTAGTAGAAAGAAGGTTAGATTTGGAGTTGGGGGTGAGGTGGTAGTTGGGTTTAAATCCTGTTTTTGCCACTTAACAAGCTCTGTGATATTCACCAAGTCACCCCTCCCAGTTGAAATTGCTCTGAACTCCCTTATTGTCCACCACATGCAAAGCACTGTGCTAGACACAAAAGAGGCAAATATAAAAGACAGCCAATCTGTAACCTCTAGCCTACATATAAGTCTGGCAGGACATCATAGACAGCTTAAATAGCCCCCAAATTTTCTATACTGATTACCTTACATTTGAATAGCACTTCAAGAATTACAAAGCGCCTTACCTATATTATTATATTTGGCCCTCACAACACTGTGAGGAGGGTATTAATATCAAACTCATTTTACAGATAAAGAAACTGAAGCTAAGAGACATCACAGTAGCTAAGTGTCTAGGGCAGGATTTGAACCTAGGTCTTCCTGACTCGAAACCTAACCACTAACATATTCTGATTAATAATTAAACAAACACATGTTAAGTAGCTGTTCATGTAATTTGCTACCTGGAATTTCAGTCCATACAAGAGCTCAAAAGCACCAAGTCATTTAAAGGTTAACTAACAAATGCACCGATGTCAACTAAAACAGCAATCCTCTGTTCCCATTTATATTCAGTTCTTCCAGTGGTCATCACTTGAACTACCTCTACATTCTTCTGGTGAAACCAAATCGGGGGACAGAGGTACTTGACACACGAACATCTGCAGCTCATCTCATTTAGTAGAGATGAACGGCAACCAGTGTCATGGAGCAAAAAGCACAGGAGAACATATATAGCCACATATAGCTGCAGGGTTCATATGAGTGTTGCTTTTAAACAAAGTGACTCAGTTTTTACTGAAATAAACCTCAGCCCATAGGAAGGCAACAAACCAATCCATGACAAAGCCTCAACCCTGAAGCTCAAGTGAGGTGCTCCTAAGGTCTGAGATAACCCAAAGAATGTTGGAAATAAATGCTCAGCTTACTATCAGAGGCATATGGTACAGGAGATTTCATAGAAACATGAGTTTCTCAGGTTGAGAGAGGAAAGCCACCAAAAGTATTTTCTCTCCTGTAGGTGAAACCACACAGCAGAGCACGGTGGAATGAATATGAAAGAAGCAAAACTTTTGTCTATATGCAGAAAGGTGGTGTGCTACAGGTATAGACTAAGGCATATATTGAGATTTTTTAAATTTAATTTTATTTTCCATTCCAAATGCTCTCCCTTCCCTCTCCCCCCTCCCTTTTGAGAATGTATAAAAAACAAATTTTTTTATTTCATTATTCATTCATTACAAATCTGTATAGTCATGCAAAACAAATTACCACATTAGCCATGTTCAAAAAAAAGGCAAGAAAAAGAAGAAAATATGCTTCAATCTGTAATCTGTGTCCACTAGTTCTCTATCTGGAGGCAGATAGAATGTGTAATCATGAGTCCTTTGGAACTATGATTGGCATTGTGTGGATCAGAGTTCCTAAGTTTTTCAAAGTTGATTATTTTATAATCAATACAAAATAATTTACATTACTGCTTTTACTCGACAAAGTGTTCTGGTTCTGTCTCTTCACTTTGCATCAGTTCATGCAAGTCTTCCCAGGTTTTCCTGAAACCATCTCCTTCATCATTTCTTACAGCACAATAGTATTCCATAACATCAATCATATGACATAATTTGTTCAGCCACCTGATAGGCATCCTCAGCTTCCAATTTTTTGATGATGCACTTCACTAGTATAAAGGAGAAATCTTATAACATTGCGTTGGAGAATAGTGTCACTAGGAAATGAGAGCAACAAGTGACAAAATCTTCCTACATTCAATCTTTCCCTTTCTCCAATCCATCCTCCACAAAGCTGCCATTTTGATGTTTCTAAAGTACATATCAGATCACGTCACTCCCCTGCTCCAGAAGTTTCAGTGGTTCCCCGTTGTCTTTAGGATACAATATAAACTGCTCTATTTAGTATTTAAAGCCTCTCACTGTCTGACTCCAGCCTGATTTCACATTACTACAACCCTTGGACACTTCATTCCAACCAATTGGCCAATTTGCTATTCCCTGAAATCCCACAGTCTGATCCCAAAGTCTGATATGCTCTCCTTCCTCACCTCTGTCTCTTGAAAATTCTAACTTCCTTCAGTGCTCAGATGAAAAGTTACCTCCTAAACAGCAGTGCCCAGCACACATACAGAACTTAATAAATTCTTGGTGATTATTTTAACCAAAGGATTTGATTTTTCAGTATGTCCAATTTACAGTGTAGTACACTCCCTCTAACAACATGGATGAAAACCTGAGGCTTAGAAGATAGGCTTTAAGCAATTGTCTGAGACAAAGAGAATTTACTACCCATTTGCCTATGATCACACAGCTAGTAAATGGCCAAAGTGGAATTTGAATGCATCTTTTTCAGATTGAGTCAGAAGAGGAATTTTCTGAGAGTTAGGCAGAATGGCAACATCATTCTGGGACTCCAGTATCATGGCAGTCTTCAAGAAACCAGGATTATAATCATGTGTGCACGTGTGCGCATGTGCGCGTGCACACACACACACACACGGATTTATTTCATTTTCAATTTAGGGAAGGGCAGTGAGGGTGAGAGGTGTAGAGTGGGATGGAGACAAAGAAGGGTTTTTGCTGATTGAAAAAAAGCGCAACTTACATAATAACAAAAAAATAAAATTCCAAAGTAAAGAAAGCAACAAAACAAAGAAATTAGGGTCACCTCCCTACTATCCTGAGGCATCCAAGGAAGACGTCAATGAAGTCTTGCTATTCCAAAGACTAAGAATCTTTTTTATTTCTTTCATAAATTGGTAAGCAAGGGAGGAAGAGATGATTCTGTACTGGATTTGGAGTTGGGATATCTGGGTTCAAATCTTGCCTCAGACATTTACTAGTTGTTTGTATCTGGACAAACCTCTTAACAACTGAGTCTCTCTTCCTTAGTCTGGAAAATGGGTATACACAATTCCCCAGCTCCCAGAGATGATATAAAGAAAGCCTTCCGCAAACATAAACACAGTAAAGGAATATGAGTTATTGATAAAAGGCAACCTAAAAATAAAATTTCAATAAAAATCTCCTCCTCTCACTCACACTTTCCTTTCTTGCTGCTTCTCTCAAGCAAATTTCAAAACTGAAACATAAAATAAATCCTATCTAACATAAATTGTGCTTATTGATTTTGAAAAGTTTTCATTCAAAGACTATACTTTTTAAACTATGCAACTGTCTGACATTACAAGGCACCACATTTATGTCCAGCCCAGATGGGACACAATGAACCATGACTGGGCTACTCAGGCATGGCAAAATGTTCTTAACCTATGAATTAAAAAGGTATGTATCACTTCCGCAAAGGCTTACTTCCAAATTATAGTCTTCCGACTACAAAACACTATAGTTAAGCAATAAAATGATTTCCGTGATAACTTATTTATTCTTCCAAACATTTCAACTGATTTGGCTTCTGTCCACAAGCAAGCAAATGACAGTAAATCCTAACAGAGAGCACAGCAGAGAGGACGGAATTCTGACCTTTCATCAAGAAGAACAGTTCAAATCTTAGCTCTGATGATAATTGCTGTGACCATGCCAAGTCATTCAAAGCCTCCATTTCCTCATGCATAAAATGGAAATAATGATAACTAACCACAGAGGGCTATTTTGTGGTTCAGATGGGATAATGAATGTAAAGCATTTGCAAACTTTAGGTACTTTATAAATACCAGTTACTGTTATTGCTATCATTGCATAGTAATTGATTCAGGCATTCAAGCTGGAGGGATTCAATTTTCATACCTATTTTGTGATACATGTAAAAAACAAAACCAAAAAATCTTGACCATTTCACACCTTCTCCAGGTCAAATAATATTATCAAAAGTCACGACAGGAGAGCCAACCCCAACACACCAGCCCCACACTGCCCAGTTCAAGCTCTCTCCCTAGTAAAGACCCAAATAAGCACTCTCCACAGTGATCCTTGGGAAAGCCAATCAATTCCAGCTTCGTGTTCCAGTGTGAGCAAATGCTAGATCTTGACGATACCTTTCTAGCTCCTTTGAGGGTGGTGAGATTTAATCTGACCCTCATCCATCAAGATGGGAAAAATGAAAGCAGTCTTCTGTAAGGTCAAAACAGGTTAGGAATGAAACAAAGCAAAGACTTGGGCACGGAAAAAAGACTCATGCCCCAATGAATATCTGCACTTTTGCTGAATACTTCTTTAACTTCAGTCCAGAGAGTTGGAATGTCTTAGAAAGACTTAAGAATATTGATCAGTATCATGACCTGCCACAATTCGTGATGACTGAAAATGAAGCGTACTAGCCAACTCCCTAGCTGGAAACTGATGGATTCCAGATGCTGGGTGAGATGGGCATTTTGGACCTTGGCCAATGTCACTTAACCAATTATGTGCCTACTATATACCAGGTACTGGGCTAAGTATATGAATTTTTTTGAAGTTATTGTCTTTTTTTTTTAATTGAAGGTGATTGTGGGCAGGGAGGGCTAGTAGCAGTGATGCCAAAGCATATAAAAAAAGAAGAAAAGAGGGACATTAAAACATTTTGAAATCCATAGAAGATAAGAGAGAGAAGTCTGGAGGAAAACACAGACAAGTAGGGCAGCTTTGAAACTAGTATATAGAATTTATTACTTTTTTTAAAGCAAGCTATATGTTTAATAATGGCTGATCCAGAAGGACTAGTGCCTATGGTGGGAGAGCTTGCCAAGTCCTTTTCAGGGCTGCTCATCCACCTTTGTTGTCTACTTGGCACTCAACACTCACCTGTGGCTCCAGGAAGCATGCACAGCGGCCACACCCTGGTAAAACTATCTAGGCAGACAGGCTAAGCTAGGTGAAGGACAACCAGCAGGCCATAAACCTAACAATGAGTTAGAACATGTGATGACTTCTCAGAGTGGAGTGGGTACATGAGAACAATTTGTTCCAAGGGCCATGAAGACAGCTTAGAATTTACAGCCTGGTCAGATATCAATGCCAATCAATGCCAATGGCATCCACTACAACCCTTGACCTTCACCTGTGACTTCTGTTGTGCTTGGACTTGGATGACTCTGGAAGAGCAAGGAAGGCTGATGATTGTGTGCGGCTCTGCCTGACAAGTCTAACTCACACAAGATTCACCCTGCAACGTCATGGGTCCTCTTTGAAAACTAAGAACAAAATAAAAACGCTACCTGACTGAGCCCTCTAGGATACTCTGAAAACAAATCCCTGCCTGGCCTCAGTCATATTGCTCACTCTCTACCACCAGTTCAGCCCCCAACTGCCCCACCTCTATCAAGGCTCCCTGCCTCCCTCCAAAAACTCTTTCCAAATCCCCTTTATGTTTTGTCTTTCCCCTTTTAAAATGTAGGCTCTTTCAGAGTAGGGATGGTCTTGCTTTAGCACAGTGCCTGGCACATGGGAAGTGCTTAGTGGATATACTTGGTTTTTCTTTCATTCACTCATTAGCTTTTTCACCCACAGCAACTCATATCCCAGTCTACTAAGTCAGAGAAGTTTGGCTGTCTACATGAGTAGAGGAAATACTTACCGGATAAAATGGGGGAAATCTCTCAGTACTAAAAAGAAGCAAGAGCTCTTGAAGGAATGATGAGCAAATATACCTTCCTCTTAGGGGCACAAGTGGGGGATTGCAGGACTGGAACCTTGCCTGACCCATCACACTTCGCTGATACACTCACTGTTTTTGATGCTTTTGCTTTCTTTTTCACCTTTCTGAAACAAGAGCTAGATCTGAGTAAGGTGAGGGGGGAAGATATTTGGGAATAATGTGAAAACAAGAGATATCAATTAAAAAAATTAAGAAATGAACTAAGATTACTGAAGAAAGTTACTTTAAGAAAAAGTTATACGAAACATGTTTTTAAATCTTTTATGGCTGGAAGGAACCCTGAAGGTCATCAACTCCAACTCTACTCGTCAATGCATGAATTCTATGTGTCCAAAATATGGTCGGTTAACAAACATATTAAGTGCTGCTGTGTCTGAGGCTGAGTTAGACACCAGAAACGGGAAGACAAAAAGCAAACAGTCAATACTTATGGCTCTCAAAGAGATTCCATTCAATACAGGATGGGGATGGAGGAAGACAAGAAACCATACCACCAAATCAATGCATAGCAAATGCAAGGTAATGGGACTGGGGGTTACCAACAGCTGGAGGGGGATCAAGAAAGATCTCATGTAGGAGACACAGTGCTTGAGTCAGAGGCAGGAGGGAGTGCATTCCAGGCACGGGGCACAGGGAAAAACAGAATGATCTGCAACAGAATGTTGGGGATGAGGAACAAAAGGTTGTCCACTTTGCCTGGGAACATTGATTGTGTGAAGGCAGAAATGTATAATAAGCTCAGAAAAGTAAGCTCAAGTCAGACTGTGAGGAGCTTTAAATACCAAATGAGGCCATTTGTATTTTATCCTAAAGGCAATGGTTTTCCCATTTTATTCTAGAGTCAACATGAGGTCATCCTGGGCTGCACGAGAAGAAGCAGAACTTGCAGCAATAATGAGAGGGGAGTCTTGCTGGACCCTACTCTGGTCAGCCCACATCTGGATTGCTGTGGATTTGGTTCTGGGCACACTATAGGAAAGACATTGACAAGATGGAGGATGGCCATGGACGGGAAATTAGGATGTGAGGGACCTTAAGTTCATGCCAGGCAAAGATCTCATGAAGGAATTGGACAGGTGTAACCTGGACAATGAAAGACTCAAAGGGGACAGAAAAACTATCTTCAAGTGTCTATGGCGTTGGTACATGGAAGAAGGAATCAACTCGTTTGCTTTGGCTCCAGAAGTAAGAAACAGGAACTGTGAGTAAACCCTGCAAAAAGACAGATTTAAGCTAGGTGTCAGTCAATCAATGAGAACTTTTAAGCACTTATTATTAAGTGCTCTAGGTTAGGAAAAGCTCCTTAACAAAAATGAAATGGGATATAAAGGGTTCCCCTCCATTAAAGATCTTTAACCAAAAGTTGAGTGGCCACTTGTCAAATATACCATAGAAAGGATTGGAGGTAGCACAATGGATAGAGTACTGGATCTCGAATTAGGAAAACCTGAGTTCAAATCCAGCCTCAAACACTTACCAGCTGTGTGATCCTGGTCAAGTCACTTAACCTATGAGTGCCTCAGTTTTCTCAACTGTAAAATGGGCATAATAACTCCTACCTCCCAGGGTTGTTCTGAGGATCAAATGAGGTAATATTTCTAAAGTAGTAAGTAGAGTGCCTGGCACATAGTAGGCTTTATATAAATGTTAGCTATTATTGTCATCACGGTTGCTGCTGCTATGTCAGGTGTGGATTGAATTACACCACCTCAAAGATCCCTTACAAAACTAAAATTCCATGATACTCAGTGTGTGGTCGACCAGACCTTGCTTGAAGACCCCCAATTAGAGGGAAACCCCTGTTTCACAACTGCTGTTCATTCCTCTTTTGAAAAGCTCTGGCAGTTTTTCTTTGTATCCTTCTTCTTTTCAATTTTTTTTCCTCCACTTCCAACCTTTGCTCCTAGTTTTGCTCTCTGGGGTCAGATCAACAAAGTCTACCTGACTCTTTAAATATATGAAGGTAATAAGGCACCATGGAAAAGGCAATGAACTTAGAGTCACAGGACCTGAGTTCTAATTCTGATTCTGCTACTTATTACCTACCTGTGTGACCTTGAGCAACTCACTTAACCCTTCTTGGGCTGGTTTTTGTTTTTCTTTGAATCCTCAAGCACTTTCTAGAGTGTCTGGTACATAGCCAAGTGCTCAATAAATGTTTATTGAATTGATTTGACTGGTCCTCAGTTTCCTGTTCTGTAAAAAGAAGTGGTTGTACAAGATCACCACAAAGGTCCTTTCAGTTGTAGACCTATGTGGCTCTGATGCCTTCCACCAGCCTTCTCTTCTCCAGGTTTAACATTTCCAGGTTTCTTCTGCCTGTCTTTACATGACAGGGACTCAAAGCCCATTCAGCCCCCTGGCAATCCCACATTGAACACTCCAGCTTGTCTGCATCCTTCCTAAAATGATGACCTACAGAGGTCTCTCTTATTCTATGAACCCCTCGAAATACATGTAAATAGGTAATACAAGTCAAGACCAAGAATTTTTAGAATCTATTTTCTAGATACAAATATCACCTTTTGCAAAAAATCCCTAGCTGAAGGGTCAGAGACTGGATCCTTGGTGTTCCTCACTGCCATTCATTGCTGGCTGAATCCTGGACACAATGCATTTGTAAAATAAAAACAAATGAAAGAGCCCTGCATAAATCCTCCTCAAACTTGTGTATTTTCCTTTATTGGAAGAAAAAGCAACCCTTAGCCTGATTTAGGCACTGACCTCTGGCTTGTTTACCAACAGAACTAGACCACCACAGATTATTTAAATGCAAGGCACAGACCCAAGTTAATTTGTCATTTGGAGAAACCGCTACACTTTTATGATGGGCATTCATTTAGGAGAAGCTCTTAACACAGTTTTCCCCTTAACCTTCTTCAATTTATTTTACATTGGTCACTATTGGCCAGCAAACTTTTATGTGGCCTTTGAAGGCTGCATGATGTCAGTTACAAGGGCAGCGGGTCTTTCCAGTCTCAAGACAACCTAATGAAAATGAGATGACCTGTTACCAGCAATCAAGGACTTGTTCTTTCCCAACCTGATGTACTGAAAAAGCTGATCAGAAGGGCACTTTTAAATGACCAAAATGAAGAAGACTGGAGAACAAGGGTCACATTTTTCCTTCAGTAGAGAACAATTTTTTAAATCCACAGACTTAGCAAGACCTATCTCTATTGAAGATCAGCATATTCTCAAACGAGACCAGCCTAGAGTCAAATGATCCTGATGAATTTCTCCAAGCATACAGACTTATCTAGTAGCTAGAATAATTCAAGCCTAACTGAAATTATCAAACATTATGCAATGATAGATGAAAGAGGAGAGAGTACATTTTGATTCACCTTGACCAGTTCTATTAGTTTTGAGGCCAATAAGGCTGCAGTATTTGCCACTCATACAGGATCGTTTTATTTAACTGATCAAACATTTATTAAAATGACTTCTTCACAAAAGACACTGCGGTAGATGCTGGGAATTTGGTTAGGAATGGGTAAGCGCTGGGGTGGGAGGGGTGTTCCCAGAGTGAAAACTCTCTTCATGGATGCAGTCAGGCAAATATCTGCAACCCACAGAATCTATAGAAAGTTGCCTGGAGCACTGAGAGGTTAAGTCATTTGTTTATGGTCACACAGCTAGTACGAGAGGCAGGATGGAACCCAGGTCTTTCTGGCTCAAAGACCCTCTTATCCACCAAGCCAGTGGTTCTTGGTCTTTTTTGCATCAAAGACCCTTTTGACAATCTGGAGAAGCCTATGGGCCTCTTCTCAGAACAATTAAATATATAAAATTAAAAAAAACACACACAGGATTGCAAAGAAAACCAATTAGATTGAAATATAGTTTAAAAAATCTTTTTTAAGTTCACAGACTCTCAGGTTAAGAAGCTCTGTAATAAGTTATACCACTGAGGAGGTAAAAGGAAACCCCATTCCTAGCCTTCAAAAGCTCCTATTCTACTGGAATAAACACCACATACACATTAGGAAATACAGAGTAATTTGAGGCAGGAATTGGCACTCACAATAAGGGAGAATAAGAAGGGCCACCGAAGGTTCCTCATTTCTCATGAGGTTCTGGACTTTTCCATCCAACCCCTTATCAGGTACTCCCTGCCCCCCACTTTTTTCAGCTTCTTTTTACTTGTAGTCTTTCCCCACTGGAATGTCGTGGAGGGCTGGGACTGTCTTTTGGTTTCTATTTATATTCCTAGTCCATCCAAGTGCCTGGCACATGTTGTTGTTCAGTTGTTGGAGTTATATCTCACTCTTCCAGGACCCCATTTGGGGTTTTCTTGGCAAAGATACTGAAGTGGTTTGCCATTTTCCTCTCCAGCCCATTTCACAGATAAGAAAACTGTGACAAACAGGGTTAAATGATTTGCCCAGGATCACACCGCTTGTACGTAAGTATCCGAATCCAGACTTGAACTCATGAAGACGAGCCTTCTTGATTCCCAGTATAGTGCTCAATCTACTCTGCCATCTAGCTGTACTTAAATGCTTACTGATTATGATGACCCTTAAGATAAAAATTATCTTAATAATGAGTACCACAATAAAAATTAGGACCAAAATATAAAAATTATAAGAGGTAAAGATGAAGACATACATTCTGATCTTAGAACAACCCGATAGACTTGCACAAAATAATGACAAGTGAAATGACCAAAACCAAGAGAACACTGTATACAGTAACAGCAATATTGCTGTCAGAACAACTTTGAATGAATAAATCCTTCTGACTGTTATAAATACCTGAATTAACCATAAAGGACATATAAAGACACTCACTTCATCCACAAAAAGTACTGGTAAACAGAAGTATGTACAGAATAATTTTGGATATGTATCCAAATTTGTGTCTAGTGGAAGCCATCTCTAGACTGGGGGGGGAGGGAAGAAGAAAAGGAAAAGAACTTTACATAATAATTTTATTATATTTTAAAAGGAACAGCAAGTTGTACATAATAAACCTACAGTTTCATGTGTAATCATATTTTTTATCATATGTACTATGTTATGGAAATGTTTGTTTTATTCCACAAATTAAAAATAAAATAAAATTGAAAAATAAAAAAAGGAAGAAAGCATACATTCTTGATAAGGGGGCCAGCTTAAGCAGATGGATGGGAGGAAAGAAGACAGGAACAACTTGTAGTTCATGAATGAAGAAGAAGAAGAAAATGAAATATCTGTCATCAAACATCTGAAGAACTGTCTTATGGGAAAAAGAATTAAGACTTATTCTTTTTAGCTCTGAAGGAAAAATTTAGTCAAGTGATAGAAACTGCAAAGTAGCAAATTTGGATTTGATGTCAAGAAAAAACTACTGTTAACAATCAGTTATAAAAAAAACAGAATGCTGCCCCATCTGAGGACTCCACGCAGAGGTTGGATGACCACTAATTAAGATTATCACAGTGGGGATTCTTTTCCAGGTCACTCCAACTGTGAGATTCTGTGATTTTGTAATAAGGTTGAACCTTAGAAATAAAGTAGAATCAGGTTATGGATCACCTCAAATCACTTCCCAAATCACTTTGGGAAGTATCATAGTGATGCTGTAAATATTTCAAAATTGAATCATTTTGCCATGTAAAGTAAGGCATCTACTGAATTGCTGAATCTTTTATTTGAAAGAGATTTGAAAGTTATACCTCAAAGTTATACCTCATGTTTCATCATAGTGGTAGTAGGAATCCACTGGAGGATTTTCAGGGGTGAGGAAGGACCAACATGGTCAGACCTGTGTCTTGGGAAGATCATTTTGGAAACCACGTGAAAGACAGATGAGGACAGAGACTGACAGCAGGGGAACCAACTGGAGCCTCCTTCACCATTCAGGCAAGAAGCAGTGGGAGTGGGAGGGGCACTTGAGCTGGGGTGGTGACTAGTGAAGGGGAGATAAATGCAAAATGTGTCATGCACAGGGGCAGCAGAGACTCAAAAGTGAAAAGGGGTAATGAGGGAAGAGAAAAGTGGGAGATATTCAACCTTCTTTATGCCTCCATGCTTAAGAAAGTAACAAGGCACCTGGAAATCAGGATTCTGGAAATTCCTCCAGCTCAACTCGATGAACATCTTGAGACCACCATCCAGGAACTGTGACAGGCTAATGATTGTCCCTAGGAAGGGAAACGTTTAAAAAGAGAGACGTACAAGAGAAAACAGACTGATTGATAACCTCACCTAAGTCCCCGTGACCAAGCATCAATCTTGAGATGATCAAGGCGAAGTACCAGCCTACACCTGGGAAAATACTAGATTGCAATTCTGGATTCTCACTGGAAACACAGAGCTAAAAATTTCACTTATTCCAGATGGCTCAGCGGTACACTGACAAGTGACAGACAGATGGGCCACAGAAAACTATGAGAAGAGAACCAGTACATCTTGTGGTGAGACTAGCTGACAGAGTTCTGGTGTCGTTACTATGGCAAGGTTTCTGTCACTAAAGGGTCTAGTGCATGGAAATTGTATACAAGGATAAAACATGAGCTCCTCCAGCCTTTCAGGGGCACTTTCCTCACTGTTCTGCCTAGCATTCTCAACCTCAAATGTCAAAACGGCCCCACCAAATCCTGAATCACAGTCACTCCATTTCCCTCCCAGCTGTGCTGGCTACAGCTCCATCTGGTTCAGAGATCCACTGGTGGGAACAGCTAACAGCCATCTATGGCTTACACACTGTGTCAGTCCATTCCACAATAACTCCCCTTAAACCTCTTGTAATTTTCCAGACCAAAATGGCCACCACTTTCCTGTACAAATTGTCTCCTCCTATCAAAACATCAGTTTCTTGATGAGAGACAGTTTCCAGGTTTGTATTTGAAGTCCCAAGGCTTTGCATAGTACTTGGCACATAGTAAACACTAAATTTTTTCCATTCACTCAATAGTCAAGATGCAAAAGAAACTTGTTCCAGCCCTGGAGGGGAGCTTGGGATAAAGTGGGTAGAACACACATACCAACTTCTTCTGAAGAAAAATCTCGAGCTGCAGTTTAAAAGTTTACCACTTAAAAAGCAACAGTGCACAGTCAAGCAACAAACCAACGAGACTGCATCACCACAGGTGATCCAGTTTTACCAGGTGGAAAGAGCCAAAGATGCAATATAGATGCAGTAATACCTTATCTAACTCACTGGAGATTCAAACCTCCCATATCAAATAAGTCACTTAAGGCAAAGCTTTAACAGCGAAGGAGAAAGGGATAGCTGGATTGGGTTTGTTGTAGTAGCTGGTGGTGTTCTTTCTATGCATCTTTAATTTGAAATTTAGAGTCATTTTGACAAGTCACTGGCCTTACTTCGGAAGATGTGGGTTTGTAGATCTGATGTCTATCAACTATCTGATCCTAGACAAGTCAGTGAACCTCTCTGAGCCTGTTTCTTCATCTGCAAAATGGGGACATTATTACTTGCAAGGCAGATGGAAACAAAGTGCTATATAAGGAACCAAAATGAATAGGAAGGACCATCATCCTACTATGTGAAGGCATTCATCTAGGCACTATAAGGAATACAAAAACAGAATAAGACAACTACATAATGGCAGAATCAAAGATCCTATGTTTTAAGGCTGGAACCAGACCTTGAGTATGGCATAATCCAACCAGTCTGGTGCCAGAGCCATAATGGAGACCATTCCGATCTGGAAAGATTTGCCAAAGTTTGTGTTCTACTGGAAGAGGCTCTGTGTCCCCATGCCTCAGCTACTATCCACTAAACCACACTACCTTCCATGGCATCCACATGAACATATGGATCATATGAGACATGCCTTCAGCCGATAATTATTTTGACTTCAAGTACGACTTCTCCAGCCACTAGAAGTCAGGTTCTTTTGGGAAGTATCATAGTGATGCTGTAAATATTTCAAAATTGAATCATTTTGCCATGTAAAGTAAGGCATCTACTGAATTGCTGAATCTTTTATTTGAAAGAGATTTGAAAGTTATACCTCAAGTGAAACATAACACCTTTTAATGCAAATACAAGGAATATAAGTTCATCCTGAGTAAGCTTTTAAAAAAGCAAGAATACAAAGTGAACGAATGCCTTTCCCAAGCAGTATGAAATCTATTAATGAATCACCCACCACTCCAATGCTTAAGAAAACCAGTCTTGGGTCAAATAGGGGGATTTTGCCCACAAGAAAACTGGTCTTAAGCAGGGTCCATGATTATTCTGCTAAGACTGCTGATGAATTTGGGCAGTTCTGGGTAAGTAGAGAGGCAGTCCTATGAAAGCTGAAAAGGGATGGGAATGGGAATGGGGGTGGAGCAGCAGATGCAATCACAGACTCATTGTCATCCTCCTCCTACCCTACATCAAATCCCTTCAAAAACTTCCTGGGATGGGCATTAGCCCCTCTAGGTGATAAACCAGTCCCCACATCCAATAACCTACCCGTATTGCTACTTGTCCTTTGTTCTCAAAGAGGACCATGGCATGACTTGCAAGTGAATTGGATTTAAGTGAGGTAGGGTTGGGCAAAGTCACCAGCCTCATGTTCTCTCCTCTGGAGCCAGGTGGGTCCAGAGGCAAGATATAGATCAGGATGACTGGAGATGGCCCCCAACCTACCATTACTAGATGAAGATACCATAGCCCTATTCTTCAGTAGATCTGAGCAAGCCAGGGCAGGCAAGTCAAGCAGATATATAGGACTGTGGGGTGGGGAAAAAGAATGTGTACCTGGTAAAGAAGGAGGTCACGATGGTCATATAGAACTACAAGAGTGAGACCTTGGAAATTCTCTGATCCAATCTCATTTTAGAGGTGATTGAGATCTAAAGAAATAAGGTTGATTCGCCCAAGGTCACACAACAAGCTGATTGTCCACGTATACCCCTGGACATTTGTACAAGCCTTTCCTGTCTTGGCTAGAAACAGCTTCTTTCATATCTAAACTCCTGAATCAATCCTAATTAATTAATGAAAAAAACATTAATTGTTTACTATGAGACAAGCATTACGCAAAGCTCTGGAGAAACAAATACAAACATAAATCAGGGGAGACCACTATAGGAGAGTGGTTGCCATTTTGATTTGGAAAGTCACAGGAATTTTAAGTGGAACCACTGAGGAGTGGACTGACATCTTTAAAGTAGCAATAGAAGTAATGATTTAATTATAGTTCCAAAACTGGAAAGGGGGGCTGTTGAGATGATAGTTGAGGGGGTGAAATGAAACATGGTTAAGGATTGTCATTTTAATGTAGGTACATGAGGCATTGACTAATAAAGTCAACAAGGTCCTGGAGATGGAGTTCCAGCGATGAAGGGGTTAAGTCCTAGAGGGAATGCATTTTGGTTTGGAAAAATTTTCTTTTCTTTAAGCTACCTTTAAGATACCACTCATTTAATGAAATTTTCTCTAATCCATCTTCAAATTAAAAGTGATTTCTCTCTCAAATTTCTCACAGGATTTGGCCTAATCTTACGTGTCATAAGGAAGGAATAGGGTTCATGGTGGTGAAGGGAGGTCAAGAAAGACAAGGAACACACAAAAAGAAAAGTCGATCAATAAAATATTTAAGAAGGGAGCCCAGAGAATCATGCATACAATAACAACACTGTCATAGACAAACACTCTGAAAGGCTTAACTGATCAACACCCTGAACAAGCCCAATTCCAAAGGCCTCATGATGAAACATGCTACCCACCTCCAGACGGACAGGTGATACTCAGGGTGCAGACTGACACTTATTTTTTTTAACATCCAACTATGGAATTTATTTTGCTAGACTATACATGTTTATAACAGCGGAGAGGGGGAGGAACATTTAAGAAGTGGGAAAAATTTTCTGTAGTCAATTAGGGGAGCTGTATTTTTCTCAATGAACTCTAATGCCCTGACTCAGAATATCCAGCAGGATTCAGGTCTAACAGCCTCAACCCTTTAAACCCTTAGCACTAAATTTCTCAAGCCAGCAATTAATGGAAGTCCAGTAAACTGACTCCTGACCAATCAGGCATATCACTGATGCCATAAAATGACGAGGCTGTGGCCTCCTGCCAAAATATCACAAGCAGTAAGAGCGTGACCTAAATGAACTGATATTATCTAAGGGCCAAAGCAGCCTTCTCCACATTTTGGCTTGGTTTGCCTCACAAAAAAGGGATAAAACTTAAAATATGAATTTTCTAATTTAAACACAAAACAGAAGATTTAGGATTTAGAATAGGATGCTCTGTTTGTTGAAAGTGTTCCACAAGCCTCTGGAGTTAAGAAATTATTTTTATCTGCAAAGAACATAAAGAGTCTTTTAAAATACAAGTGGTTTCCCTAACATTCCATATATATATATATATATATATATATATATATCTTACTGTTCTTTGCTTTGGAAAAATGCACAGGAAATCCCTTTTCTAAAATGCTTCTTTGTTCACATGAAGTTTTAACTGAGAGCCAATCTCTCTCTTCCTATGACATTTGGCTTAAATTTAGGGTGAATTTAATTTTAAAAGAAAGGTATAATTACAATAGTGATAATGAAAATGATAACTGACATTTATATAACACTAAGCACTTTATATGGATTCTCTCATTTTGTCTTCAGAACAACCCTGTGAAGGAAATACTATTATTACCATCCCTATTGTAAAGATGGGGAAACTGGGGCTCAACAAATCAAGTGACTTGCTCAGAGAATATTCAAGTAGCCAATGATCGAGCTGAGATCTGAACCTACAAATCCAGCTCCTTCCCACCCAACACATCTTGGTTCATGGCAATTTCATCTTTCACAGTCAGTTTCAGAATTCATATTCATCTTCATAGAATATTTAACCACAATTTCAACAGGAAATAGCTTCCTACAGTGGGAGGAAATGATACTATTCATAAAGCACCATAAAACATGCAATCTAATTGACTAAGTTTTATGTACAAATGAAATGGGAGTAACCTTAAATGCATGTGCATAGGGAAAATGATCATTTTTCTAAAGCTGGATTTCAAAGTATTTGCTGATAGCCCCAGTCACTGCTTCTCTATGATTCCCTGGCGTCCCAAAAGGTGCCAGTCTAAGTTGTTCTTCCTCTAGAACAGGAAAGGTAAAACTAGAGGCTCTGATTTCAAGTTAAGGAAACCATTCCTTCCCTTTCCTTCCCTCCACCCCCAGCAATCTTTACACTCCAGAAGGGTAAAGGAGATTCACGAAGCATTACTTGGAAGGGGCAATTTTAAAACAAGGAGAAAATCCTCCAATAATCCACTCACTCACTCAGAAGACGAGGCCTAAGAGAATCTCACAGAAGACACAGGGATCGCTTGAGGGCTGGCCAAACTCTGAAGCTCTATTTCAGAAGAAAACACCGCTTTAAGACTCGTACTGCTTCTATGTGTTTACCAAGGACACAACAAAACAAACTCGACCAGTTTTTCTTGTTGCTTCTACGAAAGCAGTTATTTCAGACCAATGAAATGATACACGAAGAGGGTTTCCCTGGACTGGCTCACACTCTATTTTTGGTAATGGCCTGTCACACAGCCCTGCTCTCTCTTTCCAGCAGTCAGGATTAGGTTTCTTGCAGCCTAAATTTGTTACCATTTCTCTCCCTCTTTCTCTCCCTATTTAAATGTCTCCAGACCCACAGAGGGCAAAGACTCATCTTTCCTGACTTTTCAATAGCAGGATCACAAGTTTTTGTAAAACATTTTTATTTTCTCTAAGTTAGGGAAACTTAGTAGCCTATGCAGCAATTCTCTCTCTCTCTCCCTCTCTCTCTCTCTCTCTCTCTCTCTCTCTCTCTCTCTCTCTCTCTCTCTCTCTCTCTCTCTCTCATAAAGAATGCCTTGTTTTCTCAGGTTAATGTCCACACGCTACTAGGTTTCAGGACACTTTGGCTCCACACTTGGATTCCTGGTGTGAAAAGTCATTCAGACAGAGAGTCTTTGAAAGCTGAAATGTACAACTTGTCAGTGGTTTGTTTATTTGGTTGGGCAGGTTTAACAACCGTATATTTTAGTGTTGCTCTTTAATGCAATAAGAAAAGGTTTGTAAGAAATTACTGTTCCATTCCAGGGCCCTAATCTCTCTACTGAATACCTGAATCCCTAAGATATGCTAATTATCCCAAAAAGGATTCTGATTAAAAAGGCCTAGGTATATGGAGAGGGACCTGGACTTGGAGTCTGAAAGACCTGGGTTAAAATCCCACCTCAGATACTTATTAGCTGTACCTGGCAAGTCAGTTAATCTTTCTGTGCCTCAGTTTCCTTATCAATAAAAATGAGAAGGCTGGATTCCAAAGGTGGCCAAAGCTATGTACCTATACTGATACAATGAGAGAGTCAACAAAATGAGACACAATGACAGAATAAATTAGGTCATGCAAAACTGAAAGGCTGATAACTACTTGGGCATGATGATGTCCTATGAAGCAAAAAATGCAGAATATATGGAGTCAGAAGACCTGAGTATAAATATCAACATATAAGCGTACAGCCTGTGTGACCTGGGGCAAGCTACTCACTTCAATACTCGGTTTCCTCATCTGTAAAATAAGAGGGTTGCAACATCTTACATCATATACCAAGATAAAGTCAAAAATGGGTACATGATTTAGATACTATAAACAAATTAGAAGAGCAAGGAATAGTTTACCTGCCAGACCGATGGAGAATGGAAGAATTTATGAACAAACAAGAGATAGAGAACATTATGAAGTGCAAAATGGATCATTTTGATTACCTTAAATTAAAAGCAAAGTCAGTGCAACTGAGATTATAAGGGAAGCAGACAA
This sequence comes from Bettongia penicillata ogilbyi, assembly GCA_023548195.1. Classification (NCBI taxonomy): domain Eukaryota; kingdom Metazoa; phylum Chordata; class Mammalia; order Diprotodontia; family Potoroidae; genus Bettongia; species Bettongia penicillata. The sequence goes on from JAJHZJ010000024.1 coordinate 2,997,147, forward strand.
ATGAGAAAGAATTTTACAACCAGCGTCTCTGACAAAGGCCTCATTTCTCAAATATATAGAGAAATGGGCCAAATTTATAACAATCAAATCATTCCCCAATTGATAAATGGTCAAAGGATATGAACAGGCAGTTTTCAGATGAAGAAATTACAACTACCTACAGTTATATGAAAAAATGCTCTAAATCACTATTAATTAGAAAAATGCAAATCAAAACAATTCTTAGGTACCACATCACAGCTATAAGGTTGGCTAACATAACAAAACAGGCAAATGAAAATGCTGGAGAAGATGTGGGAAAATTGGAACACTAATGCGCTGTTGGTGGAGTTGTGAACTGATCCAATCATTCTGGAGAATAATTTGGAACTATGCCCAAAGGGTCATCAAACTGTGCATACCCTTTGACACAGTAATACTGCTTCTAGGACTGTATCCCCAAGAGATCCTAAAAATGGAAAAAAGAACCTACATCACAAAAATATTTATACTAGCTTTTTTTGTGGCAACCAAGAACTGGAAATTGAGGGGATGCCCATCAGCTGGAGAATGGCTGAAGAAGTTGTGGTATATGAATGTAATGGAATATTATCATTCTATAAGAAATGATGAGCAGGTGAACCTCAGAAAAACCTGGAAAGACTTATATGAACTGATTCTGAGTGAAGTAAGCAGAACCAGGAAAACAGTATACACTGTAACAGCAACACTCTGCAATGATCAGCTTTGACAGACTTAGCTCTTCTCAGCAATGCAATGATCTAAGACAATCCCTCAAGATTCATGAAGGAAAATGCTATCCACAATCAGAGATGGAGTCTGAATATAGATTGAAGTATACTATTTCTCCTTTATTTTGTTGTTTTTTTCTTTCTCATGGTTTTTCCCTTTGGTTCTAATTCTTCTTTACAACATAACTGATGTGGAAACATGTATGGCCTATGTCAGATTGAAAACCATAACTAAGTCACCACCTGACTAAGGGTTGCAGTTGATGTGTAACTTAAGTTTATGCAAACTAAAGTCCCTTAGTTCATCCATTTCAATCAATCAACAAGTCTTTACTAGGTAGCCAGGCACTGTGCTAGGTACTAAAGATATATTGACAAAAATGGAATAACTCCAACTCCGAAGGTAGAGCTTATATACATATATTATGTAAGTGGCTATTCAGTCATATCATCTATGGGACTGGATAGGCTAAACATAAAGGAGGGTACCCACAACTGCAAGAATGCTCTGGTACATAGGTAGAATCCAATGACAGACTGGTATCCTGAAAGAATGAAATGCAACATTGCCAGTGCTCGCCAAAATTCCCATTACAATGAGTTTTCATTGTACTGCCAAGTCTAGTTGTCTACTCCTACAACCCACCCTACCTCCTCAAGAGTTTCCTGATCTACAGAGGAACAGTAACCTTTTTTATCCTGCATACCATGGCAGCTACTTCCTTAGCATACCATGGCAGCTACTTCCTTAGCATCTCATGGAAGCTGTCAACACCATCTGAGAGCTGGTCTAGGTATGCCCTCCAGTTCCATTACCCATGCCTAGCCCCAGAGCATACTGCATTCTTCCAAGGTTGGTCAGTGCCAACATTTCTGAATAGTCTAACTGTTGGGTGGTAAGATTCTTCTTTACCTAAATCAGAAATAAAAATTCTTCAGACTAAGAGCAAACTGTGTCACAAGGAGTATGACAGCCTGAAGTTTCCTGTTATAAACACTCATTACTGGATTTCAGAAGCATGTGGCTCTATTCTTGGTTTCTTATACTAAAATTTATTTTACACACTCATTTAGGGCAGGAAATGGGATGGCAGAGATCTCTGTATTTGGAATCAAAGCCTTAAGGTCATTTACTATCTCTGCCACTTAACTACCTGTCCAGATCTGGGCAAATGACTTAACCATACTGAGTCTCATTTTTCTCATTGGTAAAATAGGAGAACTGGACTATATAACCTCAAAACTCCTTCTTACTCTAAGTATATGAGCCTATGAACTCACAAAAAGAAGTTAATTCTCCTTTTCCTCGTGAGAATACTAGTATTTGAACAGTTTTCTACAGAAACCTGGTCAAATAAGGTTTTCACATTGCTAAAGATGGCACACAGCCTCTTGAATAACCACAAAATGGGGCAACAGCCTTCCCAAGTCACAATATGCCAGGATAATATGATTGATGATAGGGAAAAAAGTATTTGTAAATTTATCAGCACTGTGCATTATAGCCAGGGTTCTCTTAACTGTTTCTCATAAAAAAAGTGTGGGATAGCAGAAAGAATATTAAACTTGGAACCAGGAAGGCTAAAGTACTAATACTACCTCTGGTATTAGTGGGATGACCGTACAGAAATTCTTTCATCTCTGTGCCTCAATTTCATCAGTCATAAAATGGGAATCCTAAAACCTGAAGTCCCTATAAAAAGTAGTAGACAGAATGCTAAATTTGACTCCACAAAGTCCCAAGTTCAAACTTTGGATCTGACCCTTGAGATTCAGTTTCTTCAGCTTGTAGAAAAGTGGAAAGAGTACTGACTTGACTTGAAGTCAGGATTTCAAATCCTGTTTTAGATACTTCCTAGCCCTGTGACCCTAGGCAAGTCACTTAATCTTTCTGTGCCTCAGTTTCCTTAACTATAAAATGGAAATAATAGCACTTCCCTCACAGATGTTATGATAATCAAGTAAGTTAGTAAAAGTAAAAAACTTTGCAAACATTAAAGCATTATATAAATCGGAGCTATTATTATCTTTTTAAAAAGTATGTGTACATATAATATATATATATATATATATATATAAAATCAAGGATTAGTTATTAAACTTTTACTACATACCAGATACTGAGTTAGGTGTTAGGATTAAAAAGTCAAAAATTAAACACTTCCATCTTATGTTCTATTGTGGGGAGGGGGGGTGCATCAGTAAATGGAAAGATGAATGAATGCAACATAAACAAAATATAGAGCTGTAAAAGATGAATTCAAAACCATATGGGAAGGGGATGGAGTCCATTGCATCCCCACTATCCTGGATCCTCTTAGAACTGTCCCAATGAAACTTTCAGGGAGTTTACAGAACATGAACTGGCATTCTCATTACTTTTTATTAAAATACAAAAAAGAAGTCATTTTATCCACTTATACAACACAAGACAACAATCACAGAATAGTGTATTACCCCAGATCAAATATCAGATTAAAACTAGAATGACAACAAAAATAGTAGCAGCAACTGCAACTGAACAAGTCCCAAAGGTTCCAGCACAGTCCAACTCGCTACTTCTTATTCCCAGATGGCAACAAAATAGGCAGAGCAGAAAGGGATGGAGGAAATTTCATCAAGGGTTCACAATGAACATGCCTCTTCCTCAAAGCACAGAAAACCAGAACAGTGACTGCCAAAGACAATTCCACATCTATAAGCGGTAGTGTCATGAATGTCAATCACTAGGGTCTTAAAATCATACAACAGACGAGGAAAAAGTCCATTCTGGCACATATTTCCTCTAATTGACTTCACACCCACCAGTTTACTATTAACATATTCAAAGTCTTCATTAAAAGATAACCTAGAAAAATGTTGCTGGAGATTCTGCCTTGCTTGGTATAATAAGATAGCCCCACCTTCTGTCCAAGGCCCAGCATGTCTTACATTTTAAGCCCTCAGTTCCAAACTACAAATGAATGAAAGCACGGAAGACTGGACAAGAAGAGACAGATCTCTTCCTAGTGCTCCTCATTTGTAGATTACTTATTGTATTTTCTCTATAATTTATTGTGTATGCCTTGCTCCCTTAACTACACTGCCAGCTCCCTCAACAACGACAAAAGCTATGTCTTGTATGTCCCCTGTATCTCCCAGCATGCCCAAAATTGTGCCTCAAATGTTAACAGGATATATGGATGTGATTGTAGGAAACTGAAAACAAATAAATTAATTAATTATATCACATATGTGACTTACTGTACTCCTTCTCTCCAGATCGGAGAAAGAGGAAGCTCCCATTTTCCTATCTACCTTGCCTGTGTTCAGTCACTATATTGAGTTTCTTTTCAAACTTACAGAGAATAATGGCTCTCTGTAGTTCTGTCTCAACGCTTTAACACTTCCAGCTATAATGCAAGGAGGCTATTCAGAAGACCACAAGATCATAGATTTAGAGCTGGAAAAGGACCTTAGAAACTACCTAGTCCAGCTTCATTTAATAGATGAGGAAAGTGAGGCAGACAGAGGTTAAGTGACTAGCCCAGGGAAACACTACTATCTGAGACAAGGTCCAAACCCAGGTTTTTCTGACTTCAAGTCCAAGGCTAGATATATCTACTGAGGCACCATGCTGGCCTTTCTGAGAGTCCTCCTAGATAGGATGACTTCATCACACAGAGTTGGAAGGGATCTCAGATGCTGGCTAGTCCAGCCAAAGCTAAAACAAAGATCTCTTCCCATCAAGGGCTTATTCAGCTTTTTTTGCAATGACCATCAGAAGCAGGGAACCCACTGCCTCTCCACATAGCCCACTTCGCTTTTTTTGGGAAGGGGAGGCACTTGAGGTTAAGTGACTTGTCCAGGATCACACAGCTAGTACAGTGACAGAGTCACATTACGAGTACATGTCTGATGCTGGATTTGAACTCAGGTCATCCCAACTCTAGGGCCAGTGCTACACAGCTGCCTCCTACCACTCCACTTTTAGAAAATTCAAATCATTGGGTAATTTTTCCTTCAAGCCTACATTCACTTCTCTGCCACTCCTCTTCCTCCTTTGATTTTTACTTCTGTCCTCTGAGGCCAACCAAAATAAATCCGATCCCTCTTTCACTAGGCAGCCTATTAAAAATTTGCAGACAGCTATCATATTCCACCACCACAAGTCTCCACTTCTAAAGGTCAAACAAAAGAACAACGAAGAAAGCTTTTGTTTAGCCCTTATGTGTCAAGCACTGGGCTAAATCAACCATCCTTAATTAACAAGCTAGTATTTAAGTGGAGAGACACTGTAGCACCATGGATAGAGGCAAGCACAAAGCTAGAAAGACTTGGCTTTCAGTTCTGCTTCTAAAACAAAATGGTGCCTCTTGAGAAAGTCACTTTACCTCTGAGTGCTTCAGGCAAATCTCTCAGATTTTTACATTCCTTGCAGATGATCATCTATGATGACATTCATTGGTAAAGGAAGTTTCCTCACAAGGATTTCTCTGTAGCAATGGAATTACAAGTCCAGGTCCAATCTTTATCCCTTGAATGCAAAAGAACACTTTGATGGCAAGTCTTACCCACTAAACACCATCTCTACCCATCAAGCATTGTACATGAAGGATGGGGAGAGAATGGGAAGATGGAGATTTCAATCATCTAAACTGTGCAGAGCAGAAAGGGGAAGGACATTCCGGTCCCCCCTCCTTCAGTCCAGGAAAATCCACATTTTCTAAACTATGTCTTTGATTATGGTATTTCTTCCTCCCAGAATGCCACTGGCAGATGGCACAATGGATACAGCACTGGACCTGTAATCCAATCAACATTTACTAAGTACCTGCTATGTTCCAGGAACTGTGTTAAGAGCTGGGAGGAAGGAAGACAAGAATTCAAACCCAGCCCTGGACACTTTGTAGTTTATTAATGTGACTATAGGCACGTCACTTAACAGCTGCCTGTCTCAGTATCCTCAAATGCAAATGGGGATGATAACCCCCATATCGTCCCATGTGTGCTGTGAAGATGAAAAGAGAGAATTTTTGTAAAGCATCTATTAGCACAGGGCCTGGTAATACACGCTTGTGCTCTTCCCCCTTTCTTCCTTTCCTGACAGCTATGGGCATTTTTTCTAACTTTCAAGGTCCATCTCAAATGCTGCCTCTGCCATGAAGCCTTCCTCCATCTACAGATGCACTTCACATTTCCAAAAACATTTTATCTCTATGTCTCTCACAGCACCTATCTCATTACCCGATGTTTCCATGTGACCTTGTGTCAGAGATATTAACGCACATTTCTTGAATCCCCTATTAGATTAGTAACATGGCACAATGGCTGGAGATGGAATAAGAGTCGGAGAACCGGGTTCAGATCTCAGCTTTGCTACTGATCAGCTCTGTGAGCCTCTGTTTCAGCTTCCCGTTGTATAAAATGATGAGATTGAATTAAGTGAGCTCTAACATCCCTTCCAACTCCAAATCCTAAGATCCTATTATAAAGTTCATAAGGGAAAGAACCATGCCTAATCCACCTTGTTATCCCCCACAGCACAATGTCTTACCGACAGGAAACACTCCTACAAAAAAAAAGTCTCAAATGAATACTTATTTTTTAAAAACTAACATTCAAAGTTCTAATTCCAAGAAGGAGTTAAGAAGCATGGCATGGTGACACCTTACAGAAGAAGCATTCTTCCAACTAGAGGTACCACACAAGTCAAGCTGTGCTATCATTTGTAAGCTCTGAAAATCAATAAGCCAGGTCTGGTTAACAAAATGTTCTAAAGAGGTATTATAAAGTAATGTAACAAGTTCTCAAATGAAACAGACTGTCAAACCTTATTTGAAAAATCCTTTGGCAGGGAATTAAGCCAGGCAGAAATGGTTATCTTTGGGATTGATGAAATGCTTCTAGGAGGAAAAACAAACAGATGTTTAACGCCTGGCCTGAACAACTAAGCTTTATCATCACTTTGTACTAGCCTTCTGACTTTGATGGAAGGAAGAGGTATACAAGGTACATAAGAATCAGAAACAAAATGGGGGTCCATTGACTAGAGTACGACTCATCAAACTATGGTAGACGTACACATAATGGAATAATCTTGAGCAACATGAAAATGAGGAATGAGGAATATGAGGGATTCAGAGAAACATGGGAAAACTGTGTGAAGTGATAGAGAGTGAAATAATATGACAAGAAGTGTGAGGTACTGCTGGCCTTCTCAGTGGATGGGGGAGGGTCTGGGGGAAGAGAGAAAATTTAGAAATTTGGAAAAATTTTTTTAAATGAATGTTATTTTAAAAAATCTAATTCAAAAAAAGGAGGGGGAAAATATGGGAGATAGTGTGGTGTCATGGATAGACAGCTAACCTTCAGTCAAAAGGACTTCCCTTCCCTGACACATAGCAGGAAAGTCATGTAATTTCTCAGCGCCCCAGGAGCTCTCCAAGACTCTAAATTGCAGAGCAGATGCCAATCTGCTCTTGAGCTCCCTACACAGATACAGTCAAAAACAAAGTACAACACACACAGGGGCAGCTAGGTGGTGCAGTGGATAGAGCACCAGTTCAGGAGGACCTGAGTTCAAATCTCACCTCAGATACTTGACACTCACACGTTGGGCAAGTCACTAACCCCAATTGCCTCATCCTGGGTCATCTCCAGTCATTCTGATGAATATCTGGTCACTGGATTAGATGGTTCTGGAGGAGAAGTAAGGCTGGTGACCTGCAAGCCCTCTCTCACTCAAAACAAAGTCAAGTGCAAGTCATGTCATCATTTTTCTGATGGCATGGTCTTCTTCAGCAATGAAGAATGAACATACAACATATACAGTGGCCACAGTAATGCATATGAAGACACTATAAGATGACAAATTCTTGAGTACATGAAAAAGAAGTAATGGTTGTGGAAAACAGACAACGAATTTGCATCCTTCCTCTTCACAAAGAGGTGAATGATTGCTGGGCCAAGGACCAAACAAAATTTTTTATTATTTGTATTTTTTAACCAGGAGGGTTCCATTTAGGAGGTAGTTCTGAAAAGGACAAGGATATAAAAAGCAAACAGCATAAAAAAAATCTTTTCTTCTTTTAAGGAAAAAAATTATAAAATGCTTTAATCATCACTGAGCCTGAGTCAAGGAGGTTTACTATTCAAAAGACATTAGTGTTGGGTGTCCATTTCTTTGGCTACAGAGTTCATCACTTTCAGGGCTGCATGTAGGAAAGGCAGTGAGTATGCCCTTTTGCATTGCCCAGAGGAACACAGGAGAGAAGAGTAGCCCCAGCCCTTCTGCTAAACCCCCTGGAATTCTGGACTCATTGTAGGGACCCAACACCAGCTTTCCACAAACACAGGTGTTCAAGCTTTCACCTAGCCACTTGCCATACTAAAATGGCAGGTAAATTTATCACTCTTCTCCAAGGTAAAATATTTGTGCTACCCAAATGGCTGTAGCTGCACGTGTCTCATTGTAGGTGTGTATGTTACGTTTTTTTAATGTGCTAACAAAGAACTGTTCATTGATAGGAAAGGTCATATGTTGAACCACACAAGAACAAAATAGCAAAGAATTTTCCTCGAAGGGCAACTTTGGAAATCATACGATCATATATTTAACCTTAAATGAGTACATCCAACTAAAAAGTGAAAAACCTTAGCAGAGGGATCTTTTTCTCAATCCACACCACTGTACAGGGCATGCCTTGGTGGCCTCTTCACCATGTCATCTAAGAGAAGTTTTGAGATCAAGAGGTCTTTTGCCAAAATGCTAAAAACAAAATATTCCTTCCCTCAATGGATTTCCATGAAAACTGGCAATAAAATAAGGTGCAACTCATAAAGAAGACACTAGCAATGAACCAGTATGGGCTTATAGAGAACAGCCAACATGATGATGTACATATTTATCCTGTACCAACTCAAGTTACCTTATGTCACCCCTGAAAAGAAGTCAATGCTGTTACTAGAAGAGAATAAATGGAAAAACATTTAATTGGCTCTTATTATATGCCAAGTACTAGGACTACAAAGAAAAAAGCAAGACTGTCTCATCTCTCCAGAATCTCACATTCTAATTAGTGGAGAGGATGTACAAAGAAGATTTCAACTTTATGGCAGATGGTAAGGCCAAGTGGCAATTAGGATCCAACAGGAAATGCAAAAAGATAGGTGGCAGTACCTGGTGGGTCTTGATTAGCCATCATCCCTGACTATAAGAAGGAAGGAGTAGGTCTATTGGTCAGAACAGAATGGAGCTCTGGATGACCTCAGACAAAGGCAGGGATGAGAGGGTAAGAATCAACCCTTGACCAAGAGCAAGTCTCCGGTACCTGCTAGGGGCAGGAGGACTGAAAGGTAGCCTCTTCAGGGAACACTTTACCAGGGAAGGAGGTCTCCCTAGTGATGATTAGTGTCTCATACGTTGGTTGGAGGCTGTTTACTAAGCTATTTGTCCTGGAAGGGGCTGATTCTACCATTTTGCTTTTGCTTGTTGCATTATTAGGTTCCATAATAAATGCTGTTGCTATTGCTGTTGAATCATTTTCAGTCATGTCTGACTATGACTCCATTTGTGGTTTTCTTAGTAAAGATATTGAAGAGGTTTATCATTTGCTTTTCTGGCTCATTTTCTGGATGAGGAAACTGAGGCAAACAAGGTTAAGTGACTTGCCCAGAGTCACACAGCTAGTAATATCTGAGGCTGTATTTGAACTCAGGTCTTCCTAACTCCAGGGCCAGTGCTCTATCCACTGCACCAACACATGCATAATATTTTAAAACAATTTTTTTAAAACCTCAGGAGAAAGTGAGTAGCAAATCAATGAACTAGAGAGTCAGAGTTGGAAGAGAACTTAAAAGTCCTGATTTTCCATACAAATTAACTGAAGTATAGAGAGCTTGCGTGATATACCCAAAGTCACAAAGGTATTCTGAATTCAGAACCCCAAGAACAAATGAAGTGCTATTTTTTTTAAATGTCAGATTCTTTGCACTTGACTCCATGTGTGGAAGCCTCCCTCCCTTCCCCACATAAGCTCCACAAGCAACTATTTTATGGTTGTCTTTGTATTAAGATGTCTAGCACAATGTCTAGTACACAGTAGGTGATTAATACATGCTTGCTGATTATGCTAATAAGAGAAACAGATCTGAAAGTATCAGAATGCTAAAGATATTGTGTTCCTGAATGCTTCTCATTTGGGAATCTAGCCTAGAATGTACTGGAACAGAGTTCACATTTGCTTGCTCTAGAGTTCAAATCATACCCTTCCTGCACACATACCACCTGTGGTCCTCCCTCAGAAGTTCCACCTCATTGTAGATTCAGCAACCTACAAAATTCATAGCATGAAAAATAACCAATGGGCAGCTAGAAATGACCATCTGAAAACACGCTCCAAACCACTAATAATAAGAAAAATGCAAATTAAAATATCTCTTGAGGTTTTTACTTCACACCTTGAAAACTGGCAAACGCAACAATAAACAGGAACAATCAATGGTGGTGGCAAGTGTGAGAGGACAGCCCAAAAGTACGTTGTCAGTGCTGTGAGATGGTCCAGTCGCTCTGTGTATCAAGTGAAAAATGCGTTACAAAAGGGACTAAAGAGCCCCAAACCTCTGAGGAAGGCACAGCGGAGAAGACACCTCAAAGAGATAAAGACAGAAACAACCCAAACATGCCAAAATATTCATGGCAGCAAGCTTTGAGACGGTAAAGAAATGGCAATAGAGTGGATGGGTACACATTGGGGAAACTGCTTTTTTAAAATGTCACATACATGTACAACAAAACATTTATGATGCAATAGGAACTGAGAGAAGCAAAGGAAGATCTGTATGAACTGATAACAAAGTGAAATAAGGAGAAATCAAAGGTCATTATACACAATGATTTTGCTGTCTTTCGATCATGTCCAACTTTTCAGGACATTTGGAGTTTTCTTGGCAGAGATACCAGAGTGGTTTGCCATTTCCTTCTTCAGCTCATTTTACTGATAAGGAAACTGAGGCAAACAGGGTTAAGTGACTTGCCCAGAATCACACAGCTAAGAAGTCTTTGAGGCTGGATTTGAACTCAAGAAGACGAGTCTTCCTGACTCCAAACCTGTACTCTATCCACTGTGCCACCTGCCACCTAGTTGCTCCACATAATGGATTAGAGTAACATAAAAGAGAAGATCACTTTAAAAAAAGTTGACGTCTGAGTAAAAATCAATGACAATCCTAGAAAACAGAAAATGAATCACAACTCCCTACTCACAACAGAGAGGAGGGAAACGAATAGATCAGGGTGCTGTATGTGCTCTCAGATATCATGATCAAGATGTTTTTGTTTGTTTTCATTTGTTACAAAGGAAGGTTTGATCTGACTTTTTATACACACGCACATACATACACATGCACATACACACAAACAAAGTGATACAAGGACAGAAGGCATTAATAGAATTTCTTTTAGAGAAAAAAAGAAAGAAAAATAACCAAGGGCAAGCACCAGCCAATAGAAGAATTTTATATTGCCACAACTTTTGCTTTGCTTTATGGAATTTGTATATCCACAGGTCTGAGTTCACAATCAATGGAACTGAGCTAAGTCACTACCGCCAAAAAATCCAAGGATATTCTCTGCCTCATGAGTAATTCATCAATATCCTCATAAATATATGAACAAACCTAAAACTGAGGGGGTAGGGAGGCAACCTGCTACAAGGACACAAAGCAGCAAAAGATTTTTTTTTAAAGATTTTTTTTAAGAGAAAGAAAGAAAAACAGCCAAAGGCAAGCACCAGCACCAGCCAATAGAAAAAACATTTCTCTATCGCAACTTCTGCTTTTCTTTATGGAATTGTGTATACCCACAAGTCTCAGGTTTCATAGTCCCTAGGGCTGAGCTAAGTCACTAATGCCAAAGAATCCATGGGTATTCTCCCTCTCGTAAGTATCATCCTCATGATACACAAACAAACCTGAAAATCCCTGTCTTTGGTGAAGTTTTTATTTAATGTTTTACTGATATCTTGTGTTTTCTACATTACAAGCATTTCCCAACACTCTTCACATTGAATCTACCTTTGTCAAGACAGAAAATGGTACAACAAAACTGATCCAACAAAGTAAGGGCACATGACATCATTTGCAACAACATCATACCTTCATAGTCTACCATCTCTAGTAGGGTACAGTGTGTTTCTAGGATCAAGACAGATTATTGAATTTAATCCAAGTTGAACTACCTTTTAAAGTAATTTTCATGTATTTTGTTTTCAACACTGTGCATATCATCACATCCATTCTTGTTTCTTCAATCTTTGCTAGTTCTTGCAACTCTTCACATGTTATGATTAATTGCTTATGTCTTAATATACAGTAATATACCATTACATTCAACAGTGCAAGAGATGGTCACTTCATTGTTTCTAGTTTTTTCCTTCTGTGTTTTACAAACTGCCAATGGTGAAAAAGCATCTGTCCCCATTAAAAGTCAGTCAGAGTGTGTGCTGTAAGAAATGATTTGTGTGATGAATCAAGCATGGAAAGATCTACATGAACTGATAAAGAGTGAACTAGGCAGAGCCAAAAAAAAAACCATAAACAATAGCTACCACAACCACAACAAAGGGAATGTTGCAAAATTATAAAGAACAAGCAAGGATCCAAAAAAGAGCTATGAGAAGACTTTCCCAACCAGAGGAGGGTCTAAAATGTTGTACACTGTACACATTTTCACACTTTTTTTAATGTGTTCATTGATGGTGCTGATTTTTTCCCTCTTTTCTTGTCTTTGAAAAAATACAGATTGTTATATGGGATGACTCTCTGAGAAGGGAAAGTGAAAAATACTGGGGAAAATACAGTGATATAAAAAAACCAATAAAAACTTCTTTTTAAAGTTAGTCAGAACACCAGACAATATCTACTCCTACTTCATAATTTCCTCCTTTATTCTGGGGACAGAAAAATAAAACCGTATTAGGATCTCAGAGGTAACAATCCGTGTCTTTCAGAAGGCATACAAGATTTTCAGAGAAGATGAGATTCTAGAGTCTGTTTTTTTCACTTACTTGAACTGCAAGAAAGGTTAGTTTCTTTTATCCTGCCTATATTATCAGTTCAGTATCTACTCAGAAGGAAGTCACTACTTCATACGGATTTGAGGGTCCTCCCCTCTCAACTAAATAGTGGTCATTATGAGTCAGTGAGGTTGAGCCCCTAACTGTGATGTTATACATAGTGCTGTTTTGTTATTAAAAGGCAGAATTAAAAGATCATTCCTTCTTTAACAATCATCCAATAAAAATTTATTTACCCACTAAGGGCAAGGCACTGTGGTAAAATATATGGAGAATAAAATAATGGCTAAAGTGTGACTCTTTCAATGTATCTTAAAGCCCAGCAAGGAAGAAAGCCTGGAGGATGGCGAAGGGAATTGGGAAGAAAGGAAAGAAGAGAGGGGAATGAGGAGGAGGAAGGGAAACAGGCAAGGAGAGAGGGAAAGTAGGGAAAAGAAGTAGGGAGGGAAGGTAGGAAAGGAAAGAAGATAGAGAAGGGGAGAGGGAGAGATAGAGATTCAGGAATAGGAGTGCGACAGGGGAAAGAAGAAACTCAAGCAGGGTAACCACCACAGAGATAAAACTAGGGAGGAGTTTTTAAAAGGGAATAAGAACCCTAGTAGCCTTGGATAACCTGAATCTTCCTTTGATTAAGAAGCCAAGATCCTTAGCCAAGCTGGACAAGAATGAATTCTTTATAAACAAAAAGCAAAAGAATGAATCAAAAGAAGCCTGGGGAATAAAAAGCAAAGAAGAAGAGAGGTAGGGAAAGGGTGGAAGAAGAAAGAAAAGGAGGGAAGGAGAGAGAGAAAAGAGGGGAGGGGAGAGAGAAGGAAGAGAAGAGAGGGAAAAGGGGAGGGGAAAGGAAGAAGAGAAAGGGGTACAGAGGAGAAGGAAAGGGAGAGGGGGAAGAGAAAAGGCTGAAGAAAGGAGAGGAGAAAAGAAAAAGGAGGGAAAATGAGAGAGAATAAAAAAAAGAAAAGGGAAGAGCAGAGGTAAGAAGGGAGGGGAAAAAAGGGAAGAGGAAAGAGGAGAGGAGAAGAGTGAATGGAGTATGATAACTGATGTTTCTATATTACCTTAAGGGCATATAAGGCATTTTATACTTGTAACCTGATTTGGTCCTCACAACTACCCAATGAACTAAGTGCTAATACATCATTATTCCCATTTTACAGATAAGTAACAATTTGATCAAAAAGAATGATAATAATGAAACAACATACCAAAATTTATGGGGTGCAGCCAAAATAGTTCTTTTGGGAATTTTATATCTCTAAAGGATCACATGAATAAAATAGAGGAGGAGATCAATGAATTAGGCAGGCAATTTTAAAAAGCTAGAAAAAAAACAAATTAAAAATTCCCAATTAGATACCAAATTAGAAATTCTGGAAAATCAAAGAAGAGGTTAACAAAATTGAAAGTAAGAAAACTATTAAAGCAATAAATACCATGTTACACAGGAGGAAACTGAGGCTCTAGGCTTACCCAACAGGTGCCTGATGAAAGATTCAAATGCAGGTCTTCCTGGCTTCAAGGCTAGCACTTTACCCACTACACCTCACCTTCTTCCAACAGTACACAAACTTACAACACAGAAAGAGCTATAAAAACTCAAATAAGGAAGAGAGAAGACGAAATTGTGGAGATGGTCTCACATTTCTGGACTTAGCCCACGTGTGGGTTTACTTTGAATGATTATGTAAATTTATTAGAATGTTCTCTTTTTGGTTTTGGTTTGGTTTTTTTTTTTTCAATTGGAGGAGGGGTGGGCTTTGGAAGGGAGAAGAGGGCTAGGCAAAAAGTTACTCAAAAGAAATGAAAGAGGGTCACTGAAGTATTTAAAGGAAAACATTTAGAAGAGAAGGAAGTTCACAGAAGGAAACCATACATAAGGGATTTGCAACAAAACACAGAGGAGGGAGCTTTGGGCGATGACTTTTAAGATAAGTACAACTTTAATGGGTGGAGATGGAGAGGGGACATTCTAGCAGAGAGAAAGGGCCAGAACAAAATCATAGAGATGAGAAAAAAAGTAGACTTGGGTTTAACCTACCATTTAGGAAGCACAATTAAAATTTCTAGTATCTCATATCACTAGATGAAAGAATTATTTTCCAATTCCTTCATGACGATTACAGTGAAGCTTCTTGCAAAATTACATGTGTACTTGCAAAATCCTTTGAGATTCTGTGACGAAAGGTTCAATATTTATGGCTATTAAAACAGTTGATTTCTAAACATTCTTGAGTGGCCATATGACAGGTGAAGGATCTCATATTAGACTTTGTGAATAAATAAAAATAAGGCAAAGTAAAAATAAATAGAAATAACAGCTTGGGACTAAAGTTGCTTCTAAAGAGAAGCCAGTATAGTATTGTGTCATGTTAGTGATAGCTTTGTCAGGGCCTTGTGGAATGACCACGTAGACCACCATGGGGTCTCATGAGCATAGGTATGACTGGTCAAGAATCATGTCTTACTTCTCTTGCCAGGCCCACGTGGGTACTGATGTGATCCAATGGGACCACAGGCCACAGCCTGGGACCCACTCTCAAACACCTGAAACCAACAAACCAATTTATTCCACTCATCCCCTTTTCCTCCATGCTTCACCAAGGCTGGAGGTAACTGTGGGCTCTCTCAGCCTCCATGGATCTTACCAACCTGGAAACACTTCTAGTGCATGCCTACTTATAAACTCTATGTCTACTGACCAAGGACCAACCTAGCTAAATGCCCAAAGGTTCAATGCCAAGTTGGCCATAGGATTTCTTTTCACTGTAATGTAGCAGTTCTGATACAGTACAAGAAGAAACCTGATTTGGAGTCAGAGGACTTGGTCTTTAGTTCCATCTATACCACTTACTGGGGCAGCTTGTGGTTCAGTGGATAGAGTGCTGAACCTGAAGTCAGGAGAGCTAGCTTGAATTTAAATTCAACCTCAGACAATTACTAGCTGGCTGACCCTGAGCAAGTCACTTAACCTTGTTTGCTTCAGTTTCCTCATCTGTAAAACGAATTGGGCAAGTAAATGACAAAGCATGCCAGTATCTTTGCCAAGAAAACCCCAGAAGGAGTCACACAATAAGTCAGACAGGACTGGAGTGACTGAACGACAGCATGCCACCTGATTGTCATTGGGCTTTCACTTAACCTGGCTGGGCCTCAGTTTCCTCCTTTGTAAAATCAGGGGGCTGACAAGACTCACTCTAAGCAGGCTTTCAACTCTAAATCCTCAGTTGTAAGAAAGTAAAAGACAAATACATTATCAGGAATCACAAAAGAAGCCTCCCTGCTTTTATGGATTAGTTTACTAGGAGTGTATCTTACATAGCCTTATATTCAAAGTAAAATATAAGCAGTCTGCTTCATTGCTATTTAAGACTACAAAATAACAATATATTATGGGCTGAAGAGAATGTGGAGAGAAATACTGTCCCTAGGCAGAGAAGCTTCAGTCATCTGGAATAAGTAGTCCAAAGAGCAGCTACTTGTCATTATCATTGTTTTAAGGAGCTTGCAACAACTCAGTTCATCAAGACCACAAGAACTCGCTTCTCTAACAGAGCTATTTCCTGGGCTGGCATTGTAGCAAATCAAGCATTTGAAATAATGTGGCAGCTCTATCTTAACTAAAAGATGTAATTTCAGAGAATCCTCTTACATCCTCCTCATAGGAGGAGGCTGGGGAGAGAAAGAAAATCAGTCTTGCATAAAATATAGTCTATGTATTTCCTTTTTTAAAGGAGGCCACTTGAGTTAGCTTCAGCTAAAGTATTGGACTGAATGAAAAGAGAACATATAGTAATTATATCCTTTCAACCTATCTGAAACTTAACTAGGACTTGATGTACATGATTTCAGGCGAAAGGGTGGGGGGAACAGGAAAGGGGGAACAAGAGAAGGAAGAGAGATGGGAGGAAAAGAAAGGAAGGAGGAAGGGAGGAAGCACCCAAGACCATGGGCAGAGAAAACACCTGTATTTAGAGAGGTAGCAGAGACCTTAGGGATGCTCCAAGGCTGCTGCAGAGAAGCCCATTCACAGCCCTACTCCTTCCAGAAAGGAGCCATCTGGCAGCTTCATACTTTAACTAATTATTCTTGATAAACAGATACTGAGACCAGTTGTTTCTTCACACTTGAGAGCTAAAAAGCCTGACTGCTGGAGCGGTAAATCTTACAGTACACAGGGAACTGCTTTTGGGGAAGGGACTGAATATGGGGGAAGGGGAGGTGGCAAACTCCTCCCAAATCCTCAAAATATAATGCTAGTTATGATTCCCAAGGATCAATGATGGAGCGTTCTACCCACCTCCTCACAGACCTAGAGGACTCAAGATGTAGAAGTGTTTTGAATAGGGCCAATTCCTGAATTCGTTTTGCTTGATTCTAAAGATTTGTTAAGAGAATTTTTTTTGCCCCCAGTGGAGAAGAAGTGGGAGGAAGAGAAACTAGATTTTTGTGTATTGAAAAAATAAAATAAAAATTTGAACTATAATGTTAGGATTAGAAGGCACCTTGGAGATCATTTAGTCCAACTCCTTCATTTTGCAAAGCAGGAAAATGAAACCCCAGAGAAAGGAAGTGAGTTTCTCAAGGACATAAAGGAAGGTTTATTAAGAGACATGAGAGAACATAATTACCATCCATTCTCTTCTTACAGAAACTGAGAATGAGTTGAGGAAGTGTTCAATGAAGTCTAAATCTCATCAATTCACTGCAGCTACAAGGAACCTTGAAGACCACCTTATTCAACCCCCTCTCTAAAGAAGAGAAAACAGAGGCTCAGAGTGAGTTTTGGAGAGGCAACTTTGAACCAAGGTCTCTTGAATTGCTCCCCAGGGCTCTTTGAGGCAAATTACTGAAATCTGAAAAGGAAGGAAAAGTCTCCTCGGAAAAGAGGCTGAGACCTCCTCTTTCTACTGCACTACTTAAAGCACCCTCACCATCACCAAGTTTGTGATACCACAAAGAACTCCTAGGCCTATAACAAATGAAAGAGAGAGATTCAGAGAATCCTTGGAAGAATTCTACGAATGGGGGCAAAGTAAAATAAGCAGAACTAGCATAATAATATATTCAGTAACAAAAATTTAAAAAAATTGATCAATGAAATGACAATCACAGCTGCAGAGGACCAAATATAGCACACACCCATCTCCTGACAGACAGCTGACAGTCCCAGGATGTAGAATGAGGTAGGAACCTTCTGAAACAGCCAATAAGTGGATTTTCTTGTTTGACTATTCACGTTTGTTACAAAAGTTGTACTTTTCCTTTTTTAAATGGAGGAGGGGACTATGCAGAATTTTTTTAGAAAAAATGTTCCAGACATAAATTAATATAGTGAAATTCTTTTTTTAAATATTGCAAATATATGTATAATCAGTTATGTTGTTTAAATATGAGCTTTAGCAAATTATATTTTTAAATCTGTTTTGAAAAGAAGCAAATAGTAAACTACAAGACTGTGATGTTACAGTTGTTAGGAAATGCAATCGTAATTTTAGAAAAATTAGCTTAACTGATTTTTTTAAATAAGAAGATGTAGAATGATAGGTACTGAGGTGTCAAAACCAAGATGCATCAACAAAATGTTTTTAAAAGAAAAAAAGGAGCTCCTACACCTGGAAAAGCATTCCCCCCACAAGGGTCACTTGGTCAGTCAACCATCACTTATTTAGCCACCTAACTATGCACCAGACATTGTGCTAAAGTACTGGGGATATTTTAAAAGGGACAAAAAACCCACGATGCTTGCTCTCAAATACTTCGCTTTCTAGTACAATAGGGGAAATAAAACACAAACAATTATGACATATATATATAATACATACACATACTGTATTTATTCATACATATATTGACACAAATATATATATATTTATATATACACATATACAGAGAGATAGATATATTTATTTTTATATATACACATACACATAGACATATACAATATACATATGTTATATATTAATATTATATTGGCTGCATAATTGTATTAATCATTATAAATTAATAGTGATGTATAGTATGTAACACATTATAACTATGTATTGTATGTTATAAAGACATTATATTGTGTTATGTAATATACAAATAATAAATTGGGGGACTAATCTCAGAGGGAAAACTATCCCTGATTCATCTTATATAAGATCCAAAGACTAAAGAGGATTAGGAAAGACTTCTTACAAAACGTAGGACTCTAGCTGAGTCCTGAAGAAAGCCAGCAATGCCAGGAGGCAAAGACAAGTAGCAAGAGCTTTCCAGTCATGGGGTACAGACAATAAAAATGTTCACATTTAACAAATGAGTATCTTGTAGCCCACAACGGAGATGGGACAGAAGAGGCCCATGTCACTGGACCCAAACAATTTAATAGCTGAGTTAGGGATAAACAGAAGAGACCTGAGGCAAGGCGACCACCTAGCAGCTAAGGTAAAAATTCAGGGGTGAGGTGACAAGGGCCTATACCAGGACAGTAACAATGTCAGAAGAGAGAAAGGACATGTATAAGAGATGGGGAGAAGGTAGACTCACCAGTTTGTGACTTTTGATTGCGTGAGGAGTCAAAGATGATGCCTAGGTTGTGAGCTTCGGTGACTTCAAGGATAGTGACATCCTCTACATTAATAGGAAAGTTAGGAATAGCAGAAGGGTTGAGGGGAAACAGAATGATACAGATGTAGACATTACAAGTTTAAGATTAGATATCTACAAAACACCCAATCCCAGATGTCTAATAGGCAGGTAGAAGTCAAGAAAGGTTGTGACTGGACAAGTAGCTATGAGAGTCATCTACATAGAGATGATCTTTGAAACCATGGGAGCTGACACGATCACCAAGGGAAATACCATAGAGGGAGGAAAGAAGAGGACTCAGGTCAAAGCCTTGAGGGATTACCAAGGTTAGTGGGTATGTGGATGAAGATCCAGTGAGAAACACAGAAGAGTGGCCAGACAGGTAGAAGAACCAGGAGAGAGCACTGTCACAAAATCCTAGAGAGAAGTGACTGAGTGATTGACAGCATCAGGACTGCAGACAGATAAAGAAGGATTGAGAAAAGTCCATTTAATTTGACAATTAAATCATTAGTATCTTTGGAAAGGGCAGTTTTAGTTGTGTGATATCTGAAGCCAGACTGCAAAGAGCTAAAAAGAGGAAATCAGAAATCAGAAATGAACCATGGGCAGCCCCCAAGGCCCCGTCCTGCGGCCTCTTCTCTCTCCTCTGTACTATTTCACTGGGTGATCTCATCAGTTCCCGTGGTTTCAACGATCATCTCTATGCAGATGATTCTCATAGCTACTTGTCCATCCCCAACCTCTTTTCTGACCTCCCCTCTCACACCTCCACCTGCCTATTAGACATTTTGACTGGGCATCTAGTGGATATCCAGTTTTAAATTTACTACATCCAAAATTGAACTCATTTTCCTCCTCAAACCCTTCACTATTCCTAACTTTCCTATTGGTGTAGAGGATACCACTATCCCCAAAGTCACCCAGGCTTACAACCTAGCCACCTAATATAGCTGACCTTCTCAAGGAGTTTAGTCATAAAAGGGAAGAGAGACATGGATGATAGCTAGTAGATGGATGGACCAAGTGAGGGCTTTTTGAGGAAGGGGGAATCATGGGAAAGCATAGATCACATCCTTATCTGAGACCAAAAGCTTCTTAGCTCACACTACAGCCCACGACACTTCCACTTCCATTCTCCTCCTTTCTCGACTGGACTGGGGAAAACAGTGGCTGTCTCCCTTCCCCCTAGGTACCCCTCTCCTCATCGGTCAATTATGCATGACTAGGGGGGACAGGGGAACCTGCCCAACAGCTGTTCTCCTTCCTATTCTCAGATAAAACATGCAATGGTCACTGTAGGCACCGAGGTGACCAGTTTACAGGATCACATTCTGAGCTAAACCTCCTTCCTCTTTTCTAGGTCAAGCCTGAGTTTGTAGCCCACCAGATGTGGATTCTGACCCCACAATTCCCCCAGAGCAAGGAAGTGGGCCCCAGAAGCAAGTGCTACAGTTGTACCATGCCAGCAGACTCTGTCTTACACACACACACACACACACACACACACGCACGCACGCACTTCTGCCTTATATAGCTGGGCAAAACCAAGGACAAAGCATTGAACCTGGAGTGAGGAAGACCCAAGTCCAAATCAGACGTCAGACATGAGCTGTGTGACAATGTCTGCCTCAGTTTCTATAACTGTAATATGAGGATAATAACTGCACCTGTTACACAGGGTCATGAGCATCAAATGAGGTATCTGTAGTGTTCTTAGCATAATGTCTGACATATAATAGGGGTTTAATAAATACTTATCTCCTTGTTGGTTTGCTTCCTTTCCTAGAGCAGTACAAGCACATCCAGCCCTTCATCCTCTTTGTATTTCCCAAGGCTCTGGCAAATTTTGAGCCCTTTGGCCAATCATTATTAACCTCATATGACCGTCACATTAAATGTCAGACAAACTCAAACTCACACGTATCTAGCTCCAGATAAAGCTTCCTCAGAGGTCATCTAGTCCAAAGCCTTTATTGTGCAGATGAGAAAACTCAGACAAAGTCAAACAGGTGGTAATTTTCAAAGACAGAATTTGAACAGAGGTCCTCTGATTCTAAAGCCAGTGTGACCCTGGGCATTTAACTCCTAAGGCAGTGGAACTGTTATATGTATATACAGTATACACATATATAATAAAAATTGGGGACAGTGTCAGAGGGAAGACACTATGATTAAGGAAGCTGGAATAGGCCTCCTGCAGAAAGTGGGACTTTCCAGTACCTCCTCCTTGACAGGGTTGGGGAAGTACAGAATGAGACATTTATTTTCAAAAACAGACAATGGGTAATTTGTTTTGTTTGACTATAGACAATGGAATGTTTTCAAGGGATGGGTTGAATGAGTTAATAGAAGAGCTAAATGATAGACTTGAAAAAATAATAAAAGGAAAGATAAATAAAATATTTTAAAATACACAGAGGAAAACAAAAACATGTTCAGAAGGGGCAAAAATTAAAGGATTTTGTTATTAGCCTATTCAATTTAGCATATGTGTTTTTAAAAAAAATAAAGTAATAATAAAACCTTACAAAAAAAGAATGTAGAGAAACATAGAAAGCCTCATATTATATGATGAGAAGAAAGCAGAGCCAAAGGAAAATATACTCACTGACTACAACAATGTAAGTCTTCCTGGAGAGGCAACAGAACTGTTGAAATAATCTGATCAACGTTATACTACATTATCCAAGTTCAAGGGCACATTTCTTTCTATTAGCAATCCATAAGCTAATTGTTTCAGAGAAGGCATGTTGGATGTTTGCTGGGCAGTGCCTGCTGGGGAAGGGGAAGGAAACAGGGATTTATTAATCCCCTACTATGTGTCAGGCCCTGTGCTAAGTACTTTACAAATATTACGTCACTTACACCAAAACAACCTGTGTCAATACATTTCTTTAAACATGCAAAATGACAAGTTGGGGAAAGGCATTCCCTGTGATTGATGAGAAGCAGTCAGGAGCTTTCCTTTTCCCCTGCAATGGGAAGCTCTTAGTAGGAAGCAATGAGACACAAGATTAGAAAACTAGGTGGGAGACACCCTCAAGGGTAAACCCGAAGTGGACAAGATTAAGCTTTAATTATCTGTTCCAGTGCTTGGCACCGTGCTTCACATGCAGCAACAATTTCAAAAAGCTGTTGCTTCATGAAGGAACAATGAATGAATGAATGAATGAATGAATGAATGAATGAATGAATGAATGAGTGAGTGAGTGAGTGAATGAGCAAATAAACAGCCCTGTTTGCCAGGCTAGAGAGCTGAGAATGTATCATAGAGGCAGTGAGGAGTCAGAATTTTTCAACCTGTGTAACAAGATAAAGGAAGTGGTTCTAAAAGATTAACCCGCTGACATTGTGCAGAAGAGAGGTCAGTGATCCAGGGGTGAGGCCATCAAGGACTGTTTGGAGGCAGAAACACACCTTTTTACAAGGATCACACAGAAGTGAGAGATTTTTCATAGATCAATAGACTTGGTCATTTACTGACTACAGGAAAAAAAAGAAAGGAGGAAGTGAAAGATGACTTCAAAGCCGGAATCTGCAGCCTTCTAGACATGACGTACGAAGTGCCAAGTAACTGAGTTTCAGTTTTCTAGAAAGCTGGGAGGGCAAGAAGTGAAAGGCTAGCAATCAATTCGAAAATATATTTTCCTCCAACCTTAGGCAAATTAGAGAGGGTTAACAAATTCTTTTAAAATGCAAATGTCCCTATGAGAGTTAAGCCTCATTAACACCTTAATGTGAATGATTTTAATTAGGTAGCCAAATCACTTTCATTCAAATCCCAAGCTGAAACCAACCAAACTATAAGAAAGGATGTTTTGGTGTAGAACTCATATAAGACTGTATGCTGTCTCGGGGAGAGAGGAGCGAGGGAGGGGGAGCAAATTTAAGATTTATGGAAGTGATTGTTAAAAAGTGAAAACAAATTTATTTAATTTAAAAAATTTAAAAATAAAAAAATAAAATTTTTAAAAGAGAAAGTTTTGTTTTAAGAAGCT
The DNA here is from genome assembly GCA_023548195.1 of Bettongia penicillata ogilbyi. NCBI lineage: Eukaryota > Metazoa > Chordata > Mammalia > Diprotodontia > Potoroidae > Bettongia > Bettongia penicillata. The sequence continues at coordinate 3,020,505 of JAJHZJ010000024.1, forward strand.
AAAAAGGGAGAGAGAATTATGAACCAAGGGACACTTGGGAGAGGTCAGGTCTTACTAACCTCTTCTGTTCCACTGAGATATTTCTCCTTTGAGACTGGCACAAGGATGACCACCAACACCTATTCCAAGGTCTGGAGTTTTCCCCTGTTTAGCTGAGAGAATGGAGTGTCTCTGATGGACAAAGGAAAGGCAAGAGGAAAAAAAAGGATGGGTTTGAGTGTGAAACTATGGGAACGTCAATTCAAAATATGCTAAATTTCAGGTGATGGTATCGTGTCCAAATAGAAGTATCCAGCAGGCACTTCAGTTGGAAATAAGGAGTCGAAGTGTAAAAGGCAGCTGTGGATGAGGGAAAGAATGCTGGACTTGGCAATTGGGAAGACCTGGATTCAAATCGCAGGTCTGACGCTACCTGGTAGCTTGACCTATAAGCATTTATTAAGTACCTACTGTGTGCCAGGCACTATGTTAAGTGATGGGGACACAAAGAAAGGCAAAAACAATCTGCTCTCAAAGAGCTCACATTCTAATGACACCAGGTAAAAACAAGTATGTACAGATAAGAGTCATAAGTAGATAGATAGATATAGATATATGATAAACTGTTAACATCAGAAGGAAGGCACTAGCTTTAAGGGACTCCAGGAAAGGTCCCTTGCAGAAGATCAGGTGTTAGCTGAGACTTAAAGGAAGCCAGGGGAAGACAGGAAGCAGAGACCAGTATGAAGAGCATTCCAGACACTGGGTACAGCACATAATCTCTCTAACTTCAGTTTCCTTATCTGTAAAATGGGAATGATAATGGCACCTCCTCAAATGAAGAACAATTGAGATCATGAATTAAAGTACTTTATAAATTTTATAGTACTATAAAAGCCAGTTTTTAACTAATAAATACTGTGTAGACACAAAGATGCCAAAGCTATCAGCAGAGAGTGATTGTACAAGTCATTAAGGTTGTAGAGAGAAGGCAGAAGGCTGATTGCTAGGGATCTGCTCCCAGAGTTTTAATTCAATAAGTATTTATTAAGCCTCTACAACCTGGCACAACAGTAGAGATTTAATAAATGCTTGCTGATTGGTTGGTGGGGGAAAAAAAGGAACCATAATTGATCAGAGAGGTATGAAAAAGATCACAACAGGGTAGTACAACAGCTTCCATCCTTTTCAAGAGCAAGCACACATGACAAGAGCTGTAACCGTTAGTATCTTGTGATTGTAGAAATACATGAGGACAAAAGCTACTATGAATTCCATTTTCAGATAAAGTTTTACTCTGTCAATGAGAAAGCAAATCTTACCCTTTGTAAAACTCAAGAGTTGGATGTTCAAACTACCACAGTAGCTTATGCCTTTCCTCGCTGGTTATCTCCAATTTACCTTGTACATGTCTCGTTAGTACACAGTTGCTTGTGTGTTGCCTCCTCCATGGGACTGGGAGCCCCTGGAAGACACAGACTATTTTTGCCTTTTTTACATCCTCAGAGTTCAGTACTATATCCGGCACACAGTAAGCACTTAATAAATGCTTTCTGACTAACTATGTGGGGGGAGGGTAGAGAGAGACAGAGAAGGTCAAATTACACTCAGAGCAGCTAGGTGGTGTCATGGATAAAATTTTGGGTCAGGGAATCAGGAAGACCTGAGTTCAAATCTAGCCTCAGACACTTAGTAGCTGTGTGACCCTGGACAATTCACTTAACCCTGTTGGCTTCAGTTTCTTCATCTGTAAAATGAAGTGGAGAAGGTAATAGCAAACTACTCCAGCATTGTTGCCAGGAATACCCCAAATGGGTTCACAAAGGGTTGAACAGGACTGAAATGACTCAGTAACAGTAAACGAAAAAAAAAAGGTGGGTTTTTTTTTTTTTTTTAGGAATTTATGAAGCAGTCTGTCAGCACAAAATCTATGACTCATACCCATGTTTTATTGATGCTAAAGATTAAATGACTGCTTGAGCTTAGTGACCCCTTGCAATAACTTCTGGGGCACCCTAGAAGTCCTTAGCCCACAAGTTAGAAATGACTGGTGTAGCATCACAGATGAGAAAAGGGGGAAAAAAACTTCCAAGAAAAGAGTGGTCCACTGTGTCAAATGTCAAAGAAAGGTCCAGAAGAATGAATGAGAAAAAGCCTTTGGAACTTCTAAGAATAAAATACATTATATCTCCTTTGGTTGGAGATAGGAGATCCCTACAAAGGGCAATAGAGTGGGAGGAGTTTCAAAGCATTAAGGAGGGAGTTGGTGATGAGGAAACTGACAATAAATAAACATGAACTATTTCTTCAAGAAGTCTGACAGTGAGAGTGAGAGATGATACGTACTTAAGAATATCACTTATCAGTAACTAAAGAATAAAACAGGTTCAAGAAAAAGGTGGGTGGTGGTTTTTTTATTTTAAAAAATACATGTACAGGAAGGAGTCAGAAAGGAGATTCTAGAGAAGACAAGGAACTTAAAAACAAAGCCCTTCACAAATCAAAAATGATAGAACCTAAGGCACAGAAAGAGAGAATACACTTCTTCCACTGGACCCAGATTAACTGTTAAGAGGATGGATGAGGAGAGACAAAGAAATGCTGAAATACAAGATAATGAATTGTGGCAGCACTCTGCTGCAAGCTAGCGTGGTGATCACCTCTCTGGATCTCTGGTAAAGTACAGGGATTGGACGTCTAAATGATCTCAGTAATTAACACATAGTAAGCACTCAAATGCTGGCTTCTTGCCTCTAGGGTCCCTCACAGAGCTAAAATTCTATGATTCTAACAGCTTCAGATTTCCTTGCACATGACATGGAGAGAAAAATTTATTATCTAACTCACTTAAAGGAAGTTTGATCTTTTCTTCTGCCAAAAGAGGCCACAAGCTCTCTACAATTTAATACACTGACTAGCTTTGCGATTCTGACACTGGCAAGACATTTAATCTCTTGGAGTCTCAGTTTTCCCATTGATAAAACAGTTGTGAGGATTCGATGAGAGATTCTAGGCAAAGTGATGTATAAATCTTATAGCACCATGTAAATATTTCTAAATGGTATTTAATTTTTTCTCCCTAATTACACGTAAAAACAACTTTTTAATATTTGTTGGGTTTTTTTCCAAGTTTTGAGTTCCAAATTCCCTTCTCTCCCTTCTTTCCCTCCTCCCACAGAGGGTAAGTCACAAGTGGGGAAGTCTGTTCTGTGAAGTCTGGATTCAGTCAAAGGGCCACACTTGAAGACCTGGAGGGCTACATGAGGACACGGGTTCTCACTCCTGGGATAAGCAATCTAATATGTTGTTACATGGGCAATCATGTAAAACATTTTCATATTAGTGATTTTAGCACCATATAAATATAAAAACTGTGATTATTATCATTATTATTAGGAAAATACTCCTTGAGAGTTGAGGTGGCCAAATATTTAACCACCCAGGAGTCAACCTGGAACTGAAGCTCTTCAGACTCATCAGAACTGATCCTTAAAGAAGAGACATAAAGTCTACCACCAGGTCCCTTCCTTGAAGCTCTGCTGGTTCGAAAGGATCTGCCAGAGTTTGAGTTCCAAAGACATCAACTTGGCTCTCTATGTAACTTTAATGTACAATCGATGAGATACAAAATAATATACATCTCTACAAGGCCATTTGCAGGGGAAAAAAAAGATGTTTTTGAGGAAACAAAAAAAAACTTTTAAATGCACAAATAAATCTATAACATGCCTGAATATGTCCCAATATTACAAACTTCATAAAAGGGTCTTTATTTTCCTTCAAAAGCCTAAAGTAAATGCTGAGTGAAATGAGCAGAACCAGGAAAATGCTATACACAGTAATAGCAACATTGTGTGATGATCAACTATGACTGACTTAGCTCTTCTCAGCAATACAATGATCCAAGACAAATCCAAAAGACTTGTGATGGGAAATGCCATCCACATCAAGAGAGAGAACTATGGAGTCTGAATACAGATCAAAGCATGTTATTTTCATTCTTTTTCCTTTCTCATGGTTTTTCACTTTTCTTTCTTTCACAATATGACCAATGGGGAAATATGTTTAACATCACGGCATGTATATAATCTATATCAGATTGCCTGCCGTCTTGGGGAGGGGGAGGAGAGTGAGGGAAAGGGAAAATTTGGAACTTAAAATCTTATTTCATGATCACAGTATATATAATCATATTAAAAAGTTGCCTTTCTCAGTCTGCCTGTATGATATATTTAAAGAATGAGACATTTTGCAACAAGCATCTCTGATAAAGTCCTCATTTCTCAAATATATAGAGAACTGAATCAAATTTATAAAAAATACAAGTCATTCCCCAGCTGATAAATGGTCAAAAGATATGAACAGGCAGTTTTCAAAGAAATCAAAGCTTCCTCTAGTCATATGAAAAAATGCTCTAAATCACTATTGATCAGAGAAATACAAATTAAAACAACTCTGAGGTACCACCTCACACCTATCAGAGTGGCTAATATGAGAAAAAAGAAAAATGTTGGATGCTGGAAGGGATATGGGAAAACTGGGACACAGTGGAATTATGAACTGATCCAACCATGCTGGAGAACAATATGGAACTATGCCCAAAGGGCTATAAAACTGTGCATACTCTTTGATCCAGCAATACCACTGCTAGGTCTATATCTCAACATCCAAAAAAGGGCAAGGACCTATTTGTACAAAAATATTTATAGCAGCTCTTTTTTGTGGTGGCTAAGACTTAGAAATCAAAGGAATGTCCATCAATTGGTGAACAGCTAAACAAACTATGGTATATGATTGCAATAGAATATTAATGTGTTATAAGAAGTGACAAACAGGATGATTTCAGAAAAACCTGGAAAGACTTATATGAACTGATGCAAACTGAAGTGAACAGAAGCAGAAGAATGTTGCATACAGTAACAGCAATGTTGTTTGATGAAGAACTGTGAATAACTTATCTATTCTTAGCAATACAAAGATCCAAGACAATCCCAAAGGAATAATGATGAAGCATACTATCTGCCTTCAGAGAAAGAATTGATAATTAAATACAGACTGAAGCATGCTATCTCTTACTTTCTTTTATTCCAGTCTTCTTGTACAAAATGTTTAATATGGAAATGTTTTACCTAATTGCATAAGTATAACCTATATCTGCTTACCATCTCAGGGAGAAGGGAGGGATAGAATTTGGAACTCAAATAAAAAAAAGTTTAAAAATTGAAAAAAAAGAATGAGAAATTTTGCAAAGTCAAAACCAAAAATATGTCTCACGCAAGCAATGTTTTACACCCAGTTTAACAGTGAACCCCATATAATGAGCTTATCTGTCTCCACTTCTTGACTAGATGTCACAGGCTATTACAAAGAACCATTTGGTTTCATTCAAATCCTTGAATTGTAGTGAAATTTAATTATTTTGTATACTTCTGGAATCAATGGATCATTGATGTGGCTTAGGAATCTTTTTATTATTCAGAGATTCTTGTGGCAGTGAGATCTATAATGCATAAGGGTATCTGACCTATACCACTGTGCATGCATAGTTCTGAAAGCAACTTCCAAACCACTGATTAAATGGTGTCCCTGAACAGGTCAATATCACCTTTGTCCTACAGCAGAGAGAAACAGCCAAGGTTATTTGGCCGGCAAATGAATCAATATGCGTGAAGTAAGCTTACCAAAGTTGGGAGTATTATCATACTTTCAACAGAGCAGAGCTGACAGGCATTTCACTGATTACCTAGTCCAGCCCCCTCAGTTTATAAAAGAAGAAAGTAAGGTCCAAGGAAAGGCAGTTGTTTTTCTGAAGTTACAAAGTGAAAATCAGCAGCAGGATTTCCATAAAAACTCTGATTTCAAAGCCAGCATTCTTTCTGCTGTGCTACAATTCCACTCTAATTCACACCAAAGGAGAAGAGGAATGAATTGTTTCTCACATTAGTAGAATGTGAGTTCCCTAAAGCCAGGGACCTTTCTATAAATGTATCCCATAATTCACAAGATACTAATAAATGTTTGTTGTTACTGCAACCATCAATAAGCTATTTTAAGTTCAGAAACTTCATTGGCTGTTCAGGAAATGCTAGTAAAGAAACCCATTCACTTGTCTGACACTACTACGTGCAAGTCATTCATTCAAAGCAATGATTAAGCATCCATCACTCACCAGGCAGGGCAGTATGACTATTAATTAATCTCTGCTACTGGGGAGGTTGAAGCTGGTAGACTTTGTGAAAAAGAATTCTGAGCTGCTTTAGGCTAAACCAGGGGTGGGGAACCTGCGGCTCTGAGGCCACATGTGGCCCTCTAGGTCCTCAAGTGCAGTCTTTTGACTGAGTCCAAGTTTTACAGAACAAGCACTTTTATCAAGGGGATTTGTTATGTGAAGTTTGGATTCGGTCGAAGGGCCGCATTTGAGGACCTAGAGGGCCACATGTGGCCTTGAGGTCTCAGGTTCCCCACTCCTGACCAGTTTAGTCCAGAATCAATATTGTGAGCATTCCTGAGAAGGAAGGGAGACCAGACTGCTGAAGGAGGGGCAGATCCACCTAGGTCAGAAACTGAGCTGAACTGATCGGCAATGGGATTGTGTCATAGGTGGCCTATGTACTTCCAGCCTAGGGGAGAAAGCAATATTCAGTCTCAAAAAAAGTAAAATAAAATAAAATAGAAGCATCTATTATTGTCTAAGTGACACAGCTGTTGCTCCTTCTTTCTGAAGAGGAACCATGATATCATGGGGAGATGGCTTCACTTGCTCATGAATGGAGTGCCCAGATGAGAGTCTGGAAGACTCACTCTTCTTCTCAAGTTCAAATCTGGGCTCAAGACACTTATTCCCTGTGTGACCCTGAGCAAATCACTTAACCTTGCTTGCCTCAGTTTCCTCATTTGTAAAAGGAGCTGGAGGGTATCTTTGCTAAGAAAACTTCTAGTAGGGTCACAAAGAATCTAACATGACTGAAAAATGAGAGCTCATTTGGAGTTTTCTTGGTAAAGGTACTGGAGTGGTTTGCCATTTCCTTCTCCAGCTCACTTTATGGATAAGGAAACTGAACCGCACTGAAAAACAGTAAACAAGTGGTTGAGGGATTAGACTTCTGCTTCTTCAGTCCCAGAAGAGAGAATTCAGAACATATGGGGAGGGAGAAAGACTAGGCTTTAGGCAAATTTAGGTGATGCAAAGAAGTTATGTGTGACCTTGGGCAGATCATTTAACTTCCCAGTGCCTTGGTTTACTGATATGTAAAACGTCGGGGTTGGATTGGATGGTCTCTGAAGTCCCTTCAGTCTCTAGAGATAGGATACTATACGCTAAAGAAGTGGCTACCTTGGCAGGTAGTGGGGTGTCCCTCACCCAGGAGCTCCCTATACTGATAAACTCACAAGTCCATTTGCTATCTAGAACTACGTAAAGCATTTTGAAACCTCAAAGCAGTACCTAAACTTGGATGGTTACAGATACATATTAACAACTTAAAATGAAACAATTCTGCTTCATATTTGGTTACTGGTTGTTCCACAACTTCAGAAGGGCTTTCCAGGAAACCAGTGGAGCTATTAATTGCATGTAACATTAATAGTATGGAAGTGGATGATACTTTATTTACCGCTTAAAAATCCTTTGAAGCTTTTGTTATATGAAAATGCATCACTGGAACTAGCCAGTATAAATCAAACTGAACTTTAATCAAGAATACTGACATGAAAATAAACCTGCATTTCCCTTAGGAAACAATGCTGCCACACCTGAAGTAGGCCCCCGATGGCACAAATACCCTCAGACCAGCCTCCTTTCCCTCAGTCCCGTTGACATGGTGCTGAGTGGCTCTCACAAAATTTGTTCCCTCCTCAACACCTCATTCTCTGGTGTGACTGCTGCCTTAGTCAAGACTGTTCTCTAAATTCCCAAATCTTCCTGCCCCAAGGGAAAACTTTTTTCCTTATGGCTCTGTGAAGAAGATTGCTATTTTAGGGGATGCCTGTAGAGCTGGTTGCCGTTATAATTTAAGTTATTATTATTATAATTTTAACATTGGTTAAGAAATCATCAGTGACATATACAAAACAACAAATAGCCATATACATAACAGCAACCACAAATTCAACATCATTTATGAAACACATGCTATGTGCTCAGTAGAGGACTGGCATGCTTTGAGAGCAGAGTGCTATAAACCTTGTCAGATGTAATAATTTGTACACTGGTTTTGTTATAAGGGAAGGTTCCACAGAGAGACGAGAATATATCAGAAAGCAATTACGGTATTAAAACTTACCAATGGTATATACACAAACTACCCTCAATAAAATTCAACAGAAATAGTACTGTAGTCAGGTAGGGCAACTACTGCAAGTAGCTAGTACCAATTTTCAAGAAAATTAATATAATCTAAAAAGTTACATAAAAATTACACCAAATAATGCATATTCTTTATCATTTGCCCACAGGGAGCTTATTATCTGGAATAAGTCACAAAACACAAACTCATGAAACAACTAGAGCATAAGAAGATATATAATTGTATAGTACACAAAACTGGATGAGGGAGAAAGGCTGTGTGGAACATAAGAATCATCATGTTTTCTGGACAAGTTGTGGTATATGAATGCAATGGAATACTATTGTGCTATAAGAAATGACAAACAGGTGGATTTCGGAAAAATCTGTACTTATATGAACTGATGCTGAGAGAAATGAGTAGAATCAGGAGAACGTACACAGTAACAGCCACAGTGTGTGAGGACTCTTTCTGATAGACCCAGCCCTTCACAGCAATGCACATACCTAAAACATTTCCAAAGGACCTTTTATACAAAATGTCATCCACATTCAGAGAAAGAACTGTAGAATTAAAACACAGAATGAAACAGACTGTTTTCTCTTTTATTGTGTTTTGTTTTGATTTTGCTCATGTTTTCTCCCATTTCTTTTAATTCTTCTATTCCATTTAATAGGAATGTACGTGTGGAACCCATATAAGATTGCATGTCATCTCACAGAGGGAAAGAAGAGGAAGGAGGAGAAAATTTAAATCATATGGAAGTGGCTTTTGAAAACTGAAAAGAAATAAATTAATTTTTAAAAATCATCATGTTTTGATGTCACTGGGGAAAGTTCCCAGCAGTATTGGGTCTAGAGATGGGCTTCCATATGTAGCTAGGATAAGTATAGGTAGAGAAGAGGAATGGCATTTCAAGTGAAAGAAAATAGCATGACCAAGGCTATAATAAGAATTATTTATTAGGAGCACCTCTGTTTGAGGGAGGTACAATGCAAACAGTACAAGATAGCAGGAGAAAAGAAATGGGGGCTGTGTTAGGGAATACATAGTAGGAAAAAAAAGTTGGATTTGAAAAGTGATGTCAGACTGTTAATGTCTCTAAATGCTGATTTAAAGAGTTCAGCCAGAACTGAACTGATAACAGACAGGTCTATGTTGGTTTGGGTTGTTCTGCAGAGAGAGGGTCAGCCTTGGAGCAAGGGAGACTTAAGCTCAAATCTCAAGCACCGACCACGGCCACAGGAAAGTCACTTTGCTGTTTTCAAGACTCCGTACCCATCGCCCAATCCCATAGAAAGACTTTCTTGATCTGCTCTGTTGCATGTCCTCTCCTCTATCTGAGATCAGTTGGCATGTAGTTTACATTTACCTATTCCTGTCCATGGAGTTCCTAGCCTCCTTTCAGAATATAAGTTCTCCCCACAGTGCCTGTAAGGCTCAGAGTACGTACTTAATAAATGCTTGTTGAACTGAATTGCATCTGTACAATGAAGAGAAGCCGGAGGGACAAATAAGAGAAAATCACAGAAAATTCACCCAGGAAATTGGAGGGAATTATTTTCTGATGCCTCAAGAAAATCTACAATAATATACGCATGTACACTCATAGTTAGGTGGCAGCAGTATGTGACTGGACAACGGGGACTGCCATACATAAGATTCTCAGTTACTTTCTTCTCGGCCAAGGAACCCAGAGATATAAGAGAAATACCTTATCATCTCACTTCGAATCTCTAACTTCCACAAAGCACAGGGAGCCATCTTCCACCTCTCGACACTTTCACTGGCTGGATCCTTTATTCCTGGAACGCCCATCCTCCTCAGGTCTACCTGTTGTTGCTCAATCGGTTCAGTAGTAGGTGGGGTTTTCTTCGGTGCTTTACCTTTTCCTTCTCCAGCTCTTTTTACAGATGAGGTAAGTAAGTCATAAGGGTTAAGTTACCTGACTGAGGTCACATAGCTAGTAAGTGTCCAAGATTGGATTACAACTCAGGTCTTCCTCATTCCTACTCACTGTGCCACATACCTGCCCCCATCTACCTCCTAGCTTCCTTCAAATCTTAGTTAAAACTCACATTATGAGGGAAGGGAAAAAAAAATCTAAGATATATGGAAGTGACTGTAGAACACTGAAAACAAATAAAATAATTTTTTAAAAAAAACCTCACATTCTACAGGAATCTTTTCTGATTCCCCATAGTCCCAATACCTTCCCTCCACTGATTATCTCAAATTTGTCACATACATCATATTCGTACATATCTGTTTGTATGTTGTCTCCTCCTATTAGACTATGAGCTTTTTGAGAACAGGGACTGCCTTTTGCCTTTCTATCTTCAGTGCCTAGGACAGTGCCTGGCACACAGAAGGCGCTTGATGAATGCTTGCTGACTGATGGATTTCCTCCCTCACCTTGTTCAACTGTTAGTGTTCCCTCCCTCCTGAAATTACTTTGTAAAATATATCTATATTCATATATATTAATATATGTGTGTTGTGTGTGTGTACGTGTTGTATCCGCCCAGTAGATTCTAAGTTCTTTTTGAAGAACAAGTATTTTTTTTAATCTTTATATCTCTAGAACCTAGTATAATTCCTTGCACATAGGAAGCACTTAATCAAAGTGGTTGAAAGAGTAGCCTGTGCTCTTTAAGCCATAAATTCTAAACCTATTGCATTTATGTAAATATCTTAGTCAGGCTTGAAGTTAAAATTTTTCTCTAGGGATGATTCCTCCGAAACAACACACATCTGGACACTCATTATTTAGGACATTGTCCTAAATAATCACACTAGGTTCAGTCAGAAAACCAGGGCTTGAATTTCAGCTTGGCTATTTACTACCTGTGTGACTTTGGGCAGGTCACCTCCAGATTGGGGTCTCAGGTTCTCCACTCGTAAAATGAAATTGTTTGACAATATGATCTGTGAGATCCCTGTGAGCCCTAAAATCAACAGTTCTAATGAAGAACGTGAAATAAGAGACAGACAGACAGAAACAGACTAAAAACAAGTCCCTGGAGAAAATTATTTTACCTAGAACTTCCTTTTTAAAACAATGTTGTTTTTCAGCAAAAAGAGAATATAGTCAGGGCACAACATGGAAGGTGATTTGACTGAATAACATCTAATAGGGATGATTTAATGGAGAAGTTACAGGGTCTTATATTATCTTCAATTTATAAGATAAAACTGGGCAGCCTTAAGTTTGCTCCAATCATTTTGGTTCTTCCCATTACTGTTCCATCATTTCTCACTTTGTCATAGAGTTGTGTACATGAACCACTTGTATACTTTTGACAAAGGCCAAAGACTATATTCATTTAAATGCTGCCTAGGCAGTTAGGTGGCACAGTGCATAAAGCAATGAAGTCAGCAAGACTTGAGTGTAAATCCCAACTCAGACACTTAACATCTGTGACCCTTGGCAATCACTTAACCTCCATTTGCCTCAGTTTCCTCAATCATGAAATGGGAGTACTAATAGCACCCACCTCACTGGGTTGTTGTAAGGATCAAATGAAATGGTATCTGTAAAGTGGTAAGCATAGTGCCTGGCACACAGTAGGTGCTTAATAAATTCTTGCTCTCCGGTTTGGAACTATGCCCAAAGGGCTACAAAAATGTGCACACCCTTTGACCCAGCAATATCGTTACTAGGACTGTATCCCCAAGAGATCACAAAAATGGGACAGGGTCCCACATGTACAAAAATATTTATATCAACACGCTTCGTAGTGCAAGAACTGGAAGTCAAGGGGATGCCCATCAATTGGGGAATAGCTAAATAAATTATGGTATATGAATAAAATGGAGTACTATTGTGCTATAAGAAATGATGAACAGGAAGACTTCAGAGAGGCCTGGAAGGACTTATATGATCTGATGCTTAGCGAAAGGAGCAGAACCAGAACTTTGTGCACAGCAACGACCACAGTGTGTGAGAGTTTTTCTGGTAGACTTGGAACTTCGTAATAACACAAGAACTTAAAAAAAAAATTCCCAATGGTTTTCTAAGGCAAAATAGCTTCCACACTCAGAGAAAGAACTATGGAAATCATTCACAGAATGTAGTAGATCATGTTGTGTGTGTGTGTGTGTGTGTGTGTTTGTGTGATGTTTTGATTTGTTATATGATTTCTTCCATTTATTTTAGTTTGTCTACATAGCATGACTATAGTGAAAATGTGCTCAATGGGAAAGTATATGTAGATCCTATACAGAATTGTATGGTGTCTTGGGGAAGGAGGGGGGTGGTGAGGGGTAGGTGTTGGGGGGCAAAAATCTAAGTTTTATGATAGTGATTGTAGAACATTAAAATAATAAAAAAAAATACAAAAATAAATTCTTGCTCTCATCTTCTCCTTTCCTCCATTAGAAATGTATAGGATGTGTTGGGTTTTACAAAGCATTTTCACATGTATGGCATCTTGTTGGTGTTTTCTCTCTTTTGGTATCCCTGGCACTTAATATAGTGCCTGGCACATAGTAAGCCCTTAATAATACTTATTGAAAGATTGATTATGGCCAGGAGTCAGAGATGCTATGGAATGCCTCTGGGCTAAAGAGTTGGGGAAGATGGCAGACAGGGCAGATATCATTAACTCTATTTGACAGATAAGGAAACAGGAGTTAAGTTACTTTCCCAAAGTTACATAGTGAGCTAATGACAAAATTAGAAGCACATCCTATTTCAGGACATCTTGCATTGTACTTCATGTATTTTCAGGATACCAGTCAACAGAAGTCATCTAACTCTTCAAATACACGAAGGTCAGCGATGAGTCCAAGGGTCTCAATATCCTGCTGCTGGGTTATCATCCGCTGGCAATATTCCTGCACCTTGTGGCACTTCTCAGAAATCACATACCTCCTCAATAGGATCTCCCAAGAATATCAGTGAGTTCTATTTAAACCAGATGAGCACATAGCAGGTCAAGAAAGGCAATCTTGCTCAAGAACACCAGCTAGCTGTCACAAACTGACTAACTGGGATTCTAAGAGCTGAGAGGAGGTTATTGTGGGGAAATACTCAGAATGTTCAAAGGGGATCTGTGATCTCAGTGAGTTAGATGCTCCCTTAAAAATGCAAATTACAGAAACCCTATGATATAGATACTATAGGTGTTATTATATCCATTCTGCCAATGAAGAAAGTGGCCAAGTAACTTACCTGGAGCCACGTAAAACATGCACTGACCAAACAGTTAATCTGGCACAGGGAATATATTTCAGAAAATCATGGGACAAGGTAAGAGGGAACCCCATGTTGCAATAAGTAGTTACTTGGACTCATAAAGGCTTGGGGTCAAGTCCTGCTTCCGATACATACTAGCTGTATGAGCCACAGGCAGCTCACTAAGATATCTCTAAGTATCTCAGGCAACTCACTAAAACTAAAACTTGTGGTCAAGGTGCTCATCTTCCTGAATGGGGAGAAGTTCCCACACTGGCAGGTCCCCCATGGACAAATGCACAGGTCTGGCTGAAACAAACAAAGGAGGCAGGGGAGCAGTGAGGAAGACAGAACAGAAATAGTCACCAAATAAAAATCCATCTAATTCGTTTTCTAAGTTGGGTTTTTATCTTAGCTCTCAATAAGAAGGCTGGATTACTTTTTATGATCTGTAATAATATTTCCCTTCCAGATTAGCAGGTATCAAACAATTCATCATGCTCCTTGCAAATCTAAATGGCCCCGTAATACGACTATAATCCCAAATCCTTTATTACTCCTTTCTCAACTAGAGCTTTAAATTGTTCCACTCCTGTCAGAATACTTCAGTGCGTTCTGCTCTCTCCGCTATAAGCACATCACCTCTTGTCATCATCATTTAACGGAGCCAGGGATTATATTTACAAGGTATTATCTCCCCCATTAACTTTTCATGGCCTTACTGCATTTCAATGCTCAGCCAATGGCTTTCCCACTGAGACTCCCCTGCAGTAACAGGTTACTACAGCCCAGCAAGATCCCAGGGTCACCAGCCACATACTTTGCTTATACAACTTTTAAATCTGCACATCCCTACAATTCTTACTGCACAACCAGAGAAGCTTCCAGAGCAGCAATCAGCCCAGTGCTGAAGAAACAAACCATTCTTGCCACACACACCTCCCATTATAAGGTGATCCCATCCTAGATAGGGATGATTTTTTAAAAGTGTTTCACAGTGATGGGTTTGTGAAATAATATTTGATTTTACTTACATTATTTGGGGAAGATTTTCTTAAAGCTTTAGTAGATCAGTAAAAAAGCAGTTAGAGTACTACACTAGGCAGCTAGGTGGCACAGTGAATAGATGAATAGAGGGCTAGCCCTGGAGTCAGGAGGAGCTGAGTTCAAATCCAGCCTTGGATAATAACGCAGATAGCTAACTAGCCAACCCTGGGCAAGTCATTTCACCCTGTTTGCCTCAGTTCCTCATCTGTAAAATGAACTGAAGAAGGAAACGGCAAACCACACTAGTATCCCTGCCAAGAAAACCCCAAATGGCGTCACAAAGAGTTGGACATGACTGAAAAAGACTCAGCAATAACACTGGGTATCAAGATATCTGGCATCATAAAGAGGGAGCAGGCTTTGGAGTCAGGAAGACCTGAATTCAAACCCTGCCTCTTACACTTTTTAATCTGTATTATCATTGGCACATTTACTCGATCTCTCAAAGCCTCAGTTGCAAAGTGAGGACAATAAGACTTACGTCACAGGGTTGTTGTAAGGGTCAAGCAAGATCAGAGGATCTCCAATCCAGAGTTGGAAGGGATCTCAAAAGCCATTTAGTCCAATTCTCACAGTTTACAATTCAAATCAGCAAGCATTTATGAAGGACCTACTATGTGCCAGGCACTATGCTAAACACTGCGGATTTGAAGAAAAGCCAATCTCTGCTCTCAAGGAGCTCACTGTCTAATGGGGTGAAATCAGGCAAACAATTATGTACAAACACGATAAACTGGAGATCGTTCAAGAGGACTCAGAAAGGTTTCTTGCATAAAGTGGAACTTTAGCTGAGACTGAAGGAAGCTGGGAGGTCAAAAGGGAAACTAAGATCCATAGAAGTTAAATGATTCATCTCGATGTCTACACAAGGAGTCACACAGAGTCTAAGTGGCAGAAGGATTGGAGCCTGAGGCTTCCTACTCCAGATCCAATGCTCTTCCCAAACAGCAGTGAATATCTGCAGGCTGTACTTTAACCTAGAAAATCACAAATTAGCATTATCTCTGTTGTATTTTTATTGATTTTTGTCTATTACTTCCCAACTATATTTTTAACCTCATTAAATTAATTTTTAAAACTAAATTAAATTTTTTTTGGTTACATTTTAAGTTCTGAACTGTCTCCTTCCCTCTCTACCCACCCCACACTGAAGAAGGCCACCATCTGACGCAGAAATAGATATATGCTTTCAATTCTTTCTGGGTTTTACTAGTGCTAAATAGAAATGTTGATGATTTATGTGAGTTAATTTTATATCCTCCTACTTTGCGAAAATTATCAACGTTTTAACTAGCTTTTTGGTTGGAGTATATCATCATATCGTCTGCAAAAAGAGACAGTTTTATAACCTTCCCCAGTTACATTGTATTCTGCTTCTGGCACACTGGGGAGTTTGCCTGACTCTAGGAATTCTGAGGGCCCCATCCAACTGGCTGGTAGAGAATCTGACACTCTCGTGTAAACTTCAAAGCCCTGTATTAATACCATTTATTATTATTCTTATCCAAAGTCACAAGCACTTTAAAGCACCTATTCATATTACAAAGTACAGTGTCAAGTATTAGGGATACAAGTCCAAAATGGAAACGCAATTCCTGCGCTCAAGGACATCAGGCCTTAGAGGATACAACATGTAACAACGCTGGTCAGGCTTTGCTACTGTCTGTCTATGAGACATTGGACAAGTAACTTAATTACAATACACAATGTTAGAAATCAAGAACCTGAGCCCAAAAGGGATAATCTGTTCATCTGGTCTATAACCTCCTAAAAGGCTGTTTATGGTCTGCACTGTCCCTAGTACTTTGTTCAGTTTATAGAAGATATTTAACCAAGGTGTGCTGCCTTGTTGTAGGCAATCTATGAAAGATAGGTTGATTCTGGAAAGTCTTTTGGAAATACACCCCAAAAGTTAATAAAGTATACACGCCTTTTGACCCAGGGAAACCACTTCTAGGCCTACACCTTAAAGAGATAAATCTAAAAAGTAAGCAAAAAAACAGCCCATATATACAAAAATTATTAATAGCAGTTCATTTTGCAGTAGACAACACCCAGAAACTAAGGGGATTACTATCACTTGAAGAAGTGCTAGACAAATTTTGTTACACATGTAATGAAATACAACTGTGTCGTATTGCTAGAGAAGCCTAGAAAGGCTTATGAGCTGAAGCCTGGAATAAGTAGAGCCAGGAAAACAATGTACCCAGATTAACAATAGCAATGTAGAGACAGACAGCTCTTTGTACTCAAGATGCAGAATGTGGCGCACATTTTGGGACATGGCTAATGCGGGGATTCATTTTGTTTGCCTAGGTACATTTGTGACAAGGAGTTCGTTTTCCTTTTTTCCACGCACTGGAAATAGGGAACAGAGGAAGAGAACTGGAAACAAGAGAAAATAAATGCTTTTTCATTGAAAAAAAAGTTTTTAAAAGAAGAATTTTTTTTAAATAAAGGGGTTGCACTAATATCTCCATGGTCTCTTCCTGTTTTAAAATTACACAAACTTACTTATCTGAGGCAATAGGATCTCCAAGAGCAATCAATTCTCTCTCGGGTGGGTACTGGCCAGAGCACCAGTACATGGAATGTCACAGATTCTGGTAATGGGACTTTATTTAGTTACTTTCAGGTTTTACTGACAGTCACACTGACAGGTAGAAAACACAGGCTCTCTTATTCTGTCTGCCTACATTTCGTGAGTTCTCAGGGCTGTCTTGACTGTCATTGTTTATGGAGAAGAGTCAGCATGCCACAAAGGGAATCTGGTGCCTATAAAGGCTCAAAAAGAAAACATTCAAAAGATAACTCATTCACACAAACAGTGATGTTCTCACATGGCACAAAACACTCACTGTACAAGCAAAAAATACACTCTCTTCCTTGAAGCAATATTTTAAAACTGAAAGCTATTTTGAAGATTAGTACTAGGAACAAAACCCAAGCTCCCTGGGTGGAAATAAACACACCTGACAATAAAAGAGCAATAAAACTTTTGTCACTGGAGATACCACTAAAGGCTTCTTGACAAAAGTCAGCTTAGAAAAGCATGGGTCCACTATTATGGAAACATGCATATCATGTTTAGCCAAGCACATTTTCTCATGGATGAACAAGGAGAAAAGTCTAGTGTTAAGAGTAGCCTGAATGGAGCCATGATAGATGTGACTCACCACTAGGAAAATGATCTTCAATATCTCCTGTTATCAGGACTGTACGCCTAGACAGTTTGCCATAGATTAAAATGCTCTAGATTGCATTAAAATGCAATAGATTTGCATGAAAATGCAAGATTAAATTTACATGTGCAAATTTACATTCAAATGTTAAATCAAAATTGTAATACATTGCATTAAAATGCAATAGATTTGCTTTAAATTCAACTTTAGTGTTGACTTACAGTAGGGAAGGCAGGTGGTACACAGAACTTTTCTTCTATGGTTAGAGGATAAAGTCATGGATGGCATCAGGCCCCAAAGCAGACCACAAATACAGGACGCAGTCACAAAAATGAACACTGAAGAAATAATTTTGAATAGTGCAATCTGGCAAGAACCCACAGTCCCTTTCTTCCAGAGGAAGAATGTAGTCATGGTTCTGTTAGTTTTCACACTAATAGTAGGCTAATATCCTGAATACATATCTCAGCAACCCAGGAATGTAAAACACTTCATTACTGTTAATTCTAGATCACAACCAGCACAGAGGACAACAGAAGCCTACACATGTTCAAGGTAAGGTTCAAAAATGGGATCCCTGGTTACTTTCTACCAAAGGCTTACAACCTTCCCTAAGAAACATGCAATTTGCCTAAAATTGATGAAAATAAAATAAATAGCTCCTTGCCCTGCAGAGTGGAAATTTGTAGAACTAAAAATATGCACATTTATATAAGTAATAAAAAGCATACCTAACCACACAGAGACTGTAGAGGGAAATGAAAAAAGAGGCCAGGACAGAGTCATAACGGACACTGAAAGTTATCGAGTGTGATATGAGCATGACACAAGCGGTCAGAGAACCAAAGGAGAGCAGTGTTAGGAGCACCCAGAAAGGGGGGAGGGGAGTTAATCAATGAATTAATAAACATTTACTAAATGACTACTTCGTAGTACACAACCAGGCCAAGTCCTGGAGAGGCCAAGAAATTATTTCTTAAAAAAGAGTCCCTGGAGTTCTGGAGCCAAGATGGCAGAGTAGAAAGACACACTTAGTCTAACTCTGCCCCCAGCCCATAAAATACCTGTAAAGAATGACCCTCAACAAATTATAGAGCAGCAGAAGCCACAGAACTTCGGAGTGGGGATTTCCAGCCCAGGGTAACCTAGAAGGCCAACAAGAAAGGTCTGTCACATCAGACATGGAGTGGAGCGCACCCAGCCTTGGCCCTGCAGCACCAGGAGGAGCAGGACCAGAGCTCACAAAGGATTTTGAAAATCAAGTAAGAGAAGTGGAGGAAAAATTGGGAAGAGAAATGAGAGCAATGCAAGAAAATCATGAAAAGTGAGTCAACAGCTTGTTAAAGGAGATCCAAAAAATGCTGAAGAAAATAACACTTTTAAAAATAGACTAATCAAATGGCAAAAGAGGTTTAAAAAAAAGCCAATGAGGAGAAGAAGGCTTTAAAAAGCAGAATTAGTCAAATGGAAAAGGAGGTTCAAAAGTTCACTGAAGGAAATAGTTCTTTAAAAATTAGAATGGAACAGATGGAAGCTAATGACTTTATAAGAAACCAAGAAATTACAAAATAAGACCAAAAGAATGAAAAAATGGAAGATAATGTGAAATATCTCATTGGAAAAACAACTGACCTGGAAAATAGATCCAGGAGACACAATTTAAAAATTATGGGACTACCTGAAAGCCATGATCAAAAAAAAGAGCCTAGACATCATCTTTCATGAAATTGTCCAGAAAAACTGCCCTGATATTTAGAACCAGAGGGCAAAATAAATATTGAAAGAATCCAAAAATCACCTCCTGAAAGAGATCCAAAAAGAGAAACTCCTAGGAATATTGTAGCCAAATTCCAGAGTTCCCAGGTCAAGGAGAAAATATTGCAAACAGCTAGAAAGAAACAATTCAAGTATTGTGGAAATACAATCAGGATAACACTAGATCTAGATCTAGTAGGCAGCTTCTACATGAAGGGATTGAAGGGCTTAGAATATGATATTCCAGATGTCAAAGGAGCTAAATTTAAAACCAAGAATCGCCTACCCAGCAAAACTGAGTATAATACTTCAGGGGAAAAAAACAGTTATTCAATGAAATAGAGGACTTTCAAACATTCTTGATGAAAAGACCAGAGCTGAAAAGAAAATCTGACTTTCAAATACAAGAATCAAGAGAAGCATGAAAAGGTAAACAGGAAAGAGAAATCACAAGGGACTTACTAAACATGAACTGTTTATATTCCTACATGGAAAGATAATATTTGTAACTCTTGAAACTTTTCTCAGTATCTGGGTAGATGGAGGGATTATACTCCCCACCCCTCCACCACACACACACACACAGAGTACAGAGAGAGTTGAATAGGAAGGGATCATATCTAAAAAAATAAAATTAAGGGGTAAGAGAGAAATATATTGAGAAGAGAAAGGGAAAAATGGAGTAGGGCAAATTATCTCTCATAAAAGAAGCAAGAAAAAGACTTTTCATGGAGGGAAAAAGGGGGTAGGTAAGAGGGAAAACATGAAGCTTACTCTCATCACATCTGACTCAAGGAAGGAATAAAATGCACACCCATTTTGGTATGAAAACCCATCTTACAATACAGGAAAGTGGAGGAGAAGGGGATAAGCAGGTTGGGGGGGATGATGGAAGGGAGGGCAATGGGAAGAGGGAGCAATTAGAAGTCAACACTCTTGGGGAGAAATAAGGTCAAAAGAGAGAACAGAAGAAATGGGGGGCAGAAGACTATTATGGAAGTCATTTGCAAAATTACATATATATATATATATATATATATAGCCTATATTGAATTGCTTGCCTTCTCAGTGGGGATGGGTGGGGAGGGAGGAAGAAAGAGAAGTTGGAATTCAAAGTTTTGGGTACAAACGTTGAGAACTGTTTTTGCATACAACTGGGAAATAAATACAGGTAATGGGGTATAGAAATTTATCTTGCCCTACAGGACAAGAGAGAAGATGGGGATAAGGGAAGGGAGGAATGTTAGAAGGAAGGCAGATTGGTGGTGGGGTAATTGGAATGCAGGGTGTTTTGGGGTGGGGGGAGGAGAGAGAGGGGGAGAAAATTTGGAACTCAAAATTTTGTGGAAATGAATGTTGAAAACTTAATATAAATAAATAAAGAAAAGGAAAAAAGAGTCCCCACCCTCAAGAAGTTTACAATCTAATAGAATGATTGTATAGTATCAAATCTATATAGTATCTTATATCATATATATACATATATATACATGTCAAATCAATAGGGTATCACATATAGTAGTCAATAGTATCAATTACTGCTAAGAAGTCAAAGAAGGATAAGAATTGAGAAAAGGCCTTTAGATTTGTCAATTAAGAGATCCCTGGTAATTTGGGGGAGAACAGTTTCAGCTGAGTAAAAAAGTTCAAAGCCTATGAGAGAAGAATTGAAAAAAATGTACTGTAGTCCCTTCACTGCCAAGGTGGGGGGCTGTGGGTATGAAACAGTACATGTCAGATACAGTCAGAGTGATGATTGCTTGGTTTTGCTTAACTGCTTTTTGTTTCTTTTTTAAATCTTTGTTATGAAGGATGACTCTCTAGGGAGGAGAGGGAATAGGATATAGTTGTAAATGAATGAGATATAAAATAAATGTGATATTAATAAGTAATAAATGTATGTATTTAATTTGGTAAACATATAATAAAATCAATGTGATATAAAATCAAAAAAGATGGAAAGGATGGAGGGAAGGAGAGAATTCAGAACTGAAAATAAGAGTGAATTTTAAAATTTGAATGAAAATTAATTTTTATAAGAAAGTGCATCATTTATAACAGTAGCATCAAATTCAGATAGAAGCAGGAACGCATAAGGATCCCTGTGCCAGGAGCTGTATTTGGCCTGTGTTTGATACCTCTGGTTTAGAAAATACCTCTGGTTTGTCCTGAAAGACAAAGTATGACTCCAACAATAAAGCAAGCTAGCCTCCTCCTAACAAGAAAGGCACTAGATCCAAGATACAGAAAAGCAAAAACATTTCTGGACATGGCCAAAGCGTAGGTTTCTTTTACTTGATTGCTTACTTGGTTGGTGTTTCACTAAATCTTAGTCTTTTTTTTAATTAACACAAACTGATTTTCTTTCCAAACCCTCCTCCCTCTAACTTTTAATAAATTCCCACACTGGCCATGTCCAAAATAAGTCTCTGTGTGTACCCTGCATCCATCACTTCTCTTTCAGGAAGTAGATAACATGCTTCTTCATCAGTCCTACTGAGTAGCAGATGATCACTGTGTTGACCAGAGTCCTTACAGCTTTCAAAGTTGTTTGTTTTCAGTGTTGTTGTTGTATAAATTGTTCTCCTGGTTCTCCTGGCTTCACTCCTTATCAGTGCATCCAAATCAGGTTTCTCTGAAGTGATTTTTGTTGCGGTTCAATTGCTTCAGTCATGTCTGACTTTTTGTGACCCTATTTCAGATTTTCTTGGCAAAGATACTAGAGTGCTTTGGCATGTTCTTCTCCAGCTCATTTGACAGATGAGGTAAACAGGGTTAAGTGATTTTCCCAGGGTCAGACAGCTAGTAAGTTCTGAGGCCAGATTTGAACTCAGAAAGATGAGTCTTCCTGACTCCAGGCCCAGAACTCTATCCACTGCATCCCCGTACCCTTGATCATGTCTTACAGCACAGTAATGTTCCACTACATCCCTACACCATAATTTGTTCAGCCATTTCTCAGCTGATGGGTACCTCGTTGGTTTCCCATCTGGGGTACTATTTTTGAAATGGCTTTACTTTTACATATACATGATTCCTTTTCCTGTGACCACTTTGGGAATAGGCGTAACAGAACAGGTAAGGGTAAGCACAGTTTGATAACCTTTGGGACAGAGTTCCAAACCTTTCCAGAAAGGTTGGCCCAACTCACATGTCCACAGTGAGTATAACTGTGCCTATTTGTTAAAAGCATCAAGTTTTTCTTTTCTTTAGTGAGGGGTGAGTGGTGGGGGGTGGAATCAAGGAAGCAGAGAGGAGGCAGAGAAAGTACAGTCAAAAATAAAAAAGATGAAAAGAAACAAGGGCCAGTGAAGCATTTTTTAAATGTTCAAAAGGAGACAGAAGGAAATTCAGAATATAGTAAGATACTGAATTTAGAATTTTTTTTAAGCAAAAGATATATATTAGAGAGTCACTTAATAATCATTTTCTGTTCTATTTTGGATATGAAAATACTTTGCTTTTGCTTTTTTAATTACAATAATCAGAGGCTCGTTATGAAAGATGTTTCCCACCTCCTGGCAGAACAGTGTGAGACTCAAGGCAAAGACTGAGAAATACACTTCTGGACATGACCAATGTGAGAACCTAGGGATTTTGACTATGTATATTTGTTTAAAAGGATTTTGGTTTTCTTTCCTTTTTAATGGGTGGGAGAGGGGAGAGAGTGGGAATTGAAAAATTAACATTTACCAAAATTAGCAATTAACACGCTAACCACAAAAAGCAAAAGTTTTTTTTAGAATTGTTATTGATGGTCATTAAACTGAGAAAAATATATTTTTAAAGAAAAAAAAGAAAAAGAAAAGTCATAAGCATTTAGTTTAGAATGCATCATTGTCACTTACTCAAATTAGGGGTGGGCCTACAAGTTATAAAAGAAAAAAAGGAAGTGAGAGGAAGATGAGAATTCTGGCCAGTATGGTACTGCCAGTGACCACTTGTGTGACTGGTTTTATCTCCACCTTCCCAGGACCTGGCATAACGTCTGGCACACAGAAACACTTCATAAACACTTGGTCAACGTCCTTGAAGAAGGCACTCCAAGTCTCTGGCCTCAATTTCCTTATGTACTGACGATTCCTAAAGCTCCTCAGGGGAGGGAGAGGACTACAGATGCCAAATGGTGTCCCACAGAAGCTCGGTCCATGGGATTCAGACACACTTAAAGGACAGTGGAGCATCAGAGCATTATTCTCACAGTGGCCAGCAACACAAAGGTGGAGACATCTGCCCCGACAACATCTGCCTATCACTTTATTCTGGAGGGCAGCAGGTCAGAGAACAAAGTGAGGAATCACCTGCACCTCCTGGACAGCTCCCACCTGATTTATAGAGAAACAGACAAAGAAGACAAAGTGCCAACGATAAACACAGAAGCTGACATTAACTCTGGTTATATCATGATGTGTCAGCGCAAGCAAGCGCTGTGGGGTGTTTATAGGTTAAACTCAAATGTTTACATCATCTAGCATGGCGCAAGCTCAGTGGAGCTGTTTGTGGGCCATGATTCTGGGAACCTGAATCTTTAAAAAAAAAAATCTGTATCATCTTACACACATGCTGTCACATGTGACACATGCCGTCACAGAAAATCTGTGTCCCTTAGTTTTGCTTAACTTTTTTCTCTGTAACAAGTAAGAACTTGTGGGGTGTGGGGGTGGGGGAGAATAAGGACAATATCATGAAAAAACGATTATAAAAGAGCATCCATAAAACTTCTAAAAGTAAAGTCCCTGAGGGCTCTAAAACTGTGCAATTCTATGAGTCTAATTTATTCTCAATTCTAGTCAAATGAATCCACAAATTTGTTAATGACTTATTAATTCATATTACACACTGAATTCATGAATTCTCTGTCTCATTGATAAACTTATCAGGTATTTCCCTTAAGGTAAAGGTGTATTCCATTTTCAAGTAACCCAATTAAATGAAAATCAAATTTACCAAACAGATAAATTATTCACATCACAAAACGATTCACACAGGCTTATTCTATGTACAGAGATCCGCAAGTGCAATTATTCAATTACCACGTAACTTTTCAGAAACATGGTTACTATCTAAAATTATGTATATCTTAGTTCCCCCATTCCAATCAAAGTAAATTAAATAAATGCTACCAACATAGAGGCATAAGCTGGTATAAATATATTTAACACTATAAAATACTAAAGATAGAGGAGTTTGTTTCATGTATCCTGTTTCCACCATATCTATGGCCTATAATTTCCAGAAGCACACTGATTTGCATTAGTGTGCTACTGTCCCCAGAAGTCAATGAAATATCCTAGAAATTTTAATATGTCAGCAAAATAGGAGCTGCAATAAAATTCTGTCAGATAAAACTTAACCAAGAGCAGAGATGAGAAAACTTACCAACCCTCCCTTCTTTGCAGAGGTGGGGAAATATGAATACAGAACATGGTAAATGCCATCAAATGTATATTTGTGTTTGGCTGATGTATTTGGTTAGTTCTGATGACATTTTTTTCTTATCTTTTAAAGTCTTTCTTACAAGGGATGCCTTGGGGCATATGGGAGATAACATAGGGAAAAAAGGTGATGTGAAAAAAATTCAAGAAACTTTTTAAAAACACCAAGTGTCATAAAGGATGTTGAATGTCAGGCAGAAGAAATATTGTAATTACAGAAACGCAGCCATTCTGTAATGTGTCCATGACTATGTATGGATATATTGGCATATAGTACATGCATGTGCCTACTCATCAGAATGTACCTGGTGGAAGTCATCAGGACCAGCTAGAGTATTTCTAATTTTAAAGACAATTATTTGCAAATATAGAAAGGATCTGTAGAAACAAAGCCAAGGTGACTGTGTCCCAATTATCAGAACAGCAGGGCTACAGGTTGTTCTCTTAGGATCAAGGACGTAGAGCTGAAAAGGGGTCATTGTAGCGATTGAGTCCAACCCCCTAATTTTAATACAAGGAAACTGAGGCCCAGGGAAGTAACATTACCTACCAAAGGTCAAATACTAAGTGGCAATGCTGGGATTTGAACCTAGGTCTTTTAATTCTAAATTTAGTACACTTTTAACTGGACCAAGCCCCTCATCTTCCCTCAGTGCACACATGGATTCCATCTAGCTTTCACATTAGCTTAGTTATGTGACCTGGGAAAGTCATGACCTCTCTGAATCTTGATTTCTGCGCCTGTACAATAGATTTAGGCTAGATACTCTCCAAAGTCTTTCTAAACCCTAAAATGCCATCATGGCAATACCAATGTTATATATACTGGCAAGAAGGGTGGGTGCCACTTAGCCCTGCTGCTTTTAGGAAATAAGAGCAAATACTTGAATTAAGTGGCAATATATGGAAATCCATGCATATCAGATGTCATTATTCTATACCAATAAACAACAGTTCGTATATGTGTATCACCTTAAGATCTACAAAGTACTGCCCTCACAAAACTATGAACTGGGTATTATAAATACTATTATACCCATTTTTCAGGTGAGGAAACTTCAGCTGCGCTGTGTATAGCGGGGCAGCTCAGTGAGGGAACCACCTTTCTCAACGTGGTCCTTTTCTTTGGAACCAGACACTGACACAGGACAATAGAGATCTTTGTAAGAGGATGCCTCAGGAATAGAAGCTATGAGGCACCTCAAAGGCCCATACAAGCAGCTAATTGTGGTCTTTTCCCAGTGAATCTATTTCCCACTGGGAAGCCAGCTGCTCTGGTTCTCAAGATACCTGCTGTGTGTATGTTTTTAACTACACCTTAAGGGCAACAACCATTTTACTATCAGCCTGAATGTGAACACTGAAAGTGCTAGCAGAAAATGTAGTCAACTTTTCTTTTTTCTTTAAAAAAAGTTGCTCTACATGAAGGTTCTGAGAAATAAACATGGGAAAACATAATAATTACTGCAGAATAAATATATAATTCAACCCAATCCAAAAATCATTTAATAAGCACTTAACTAGAGACTATGCTAGATGCTGGGGATACAAGACTATCTATCACAGTATAAATAAAAGCAGCATTATAAAGGAGGTGAGTTAAAAATAAGCGTAATGGCACACACCTATAATCCCTGTTATTACTGGGTAATTGAAGCCAAAGAATCACCCTGGCTCAGAAGTTCTGAGGGCTAAGTCAACAGGTGTGTCTGTACCAGGTCTGCCACCAGCGTGGTGAGTCCCTGGGAGCAGAAAGCTATCAGGCTGCTAAGGAGGAAGAAACCAACCCAGATTAGAAAGAAGGGAGATTAAAACTTCTGTGTCCATCATTGATGGAAGTGGGTCCACCGGTGGCCGGTGAATATCCAAGTGAGATGAAGAAATCCAGGCCCATAAATAAATGAATGACAGACAGGTAGGCTGACAGGTGCAAAAACCAGCCTTTGGCTGAGGGAACAGAACTGGCAGACTGTGACTCAGTCGTGCAGAATTTGTACATCTTGTACGTAGTCTTTATGCTGATCACTCTTTCCTTTTCTGTTCCTGAATCTAAATCTTTCAACATAACCTCAGAAAACATAAAGGAACTAAAATACATGGGAATTCAATACATTAGCTTGTACCAGGGCCATGAGTGATAACCAATCAGTAAAAAAAGCATTTATTAAGCATCTACTATATGCCAGGCACTGTGCCTGCATTTAAAACACAGAGCAAAGCAGAAATTGGATAAACTTTGTACAGGGATACTTTTAAGGAATTCCTAAAGAAAAGCAGTCAAGTATAGAGGGATAGATCATTTAACCTAGAGTCAGGAAGACCTAGGTTTGAATCCTGTCATGAAACAGGACATAACTTTGTGACTATGGGCCAGGTAATCTAAAAGCTTCTAAAAATTATAGCCTAGGGGCAGCTACATGGCACAATGGATAGAACATTGACCCTGGAGTCAGGAGGATCTGAATTCAAATCCACCCCAGACACTAGATATGTGACCCTGGGCAAGTCACTTAACCTCAAATGCCTCCCTATCCCCCAACCCAAAAAATGTTATAGCCTAGGGTTCTCCCAAGGAAAGAGAGGTCTGTTGAGCATTACTTCCCTGACAAACCACAATGTTGGCTTCAGAAGTATTATGTCTGGCCATTTGGGTACATTTATTTAAATATAGACTCCAAAATATTTCTGGGACAAGGATAAAGGAAAGAAAATGTAAAATCTCATAAAACTGTTTCTCCTTTTTTAAGAAAATGTAAAATTGATTGGAGTTGGGAGTGGGAAAAACTTTGAAAAATAAAACTTTGGAAGGATACTACCAGAGTGGCAATACAGTACAGGGAAGAGAGTGGTTGCCTCAGGTTTGAGATCTTTAAGGTCTATGTCTGACATACTGGCTGGATTACCATGAGAAAGTCACTTAACTTCCAGGAATCGGTCTAAGATTGTAACTTTTGCAGGAGTTGCTGCCCTGCATCAGTGGAAGGAGTTGATCTACAACCAAGGGTGTGTGCTGTAAATGTTTAACAATCAGATTCCTCTCCCCTCAATGTACAAACTCACTTGTAAGTATAATCTGTATTATTAACATTTTCTCCATCACTTTTAACCCTAGACAATCAACCAAACAATCAACCAAGCCACAATTTATAGAACTTGCCCATTTCCAAGGTATGGAATATACCCAATAAAAACTTAACAACCAGTTCTCCCAAGCCAGTGCTGGCTTACTCCAGCATATCCATATCATAGCCTCATGTAATTACAAGTCCACAACAACAAACTCTAGCAACCCTGGGCAAGTCTTTTGACTTGAGTCTGTTTCTTGTCTTGCACAATGATACAATGGAAACAGCTGACATTTATATAACACCTTAACATTCATAACTGCGGTATGCCAGTAAACATTTAATAGCCTTCTCTTCAGAGTTTGTACAAACTGACTGTAACCCACCCCTGCCCACAACCATCTGTATGTATCATGGGTAATGTTATCCCCATTTATGGATGAAGAAACTGATTCTCAGGGAGACGTTGCCACAATCATAGTCACACATAAACACACACACACACACACACTGCAGTCTCGATTTCCAGATGTCTGCTGATTCCAAGTTCAGAACTTTTGTCCAATATACCATACTGTGCTTGTACAATTTACCTTAGCAGGGATGTTCTTTGGACAGTTCTTGTGCTTTAGAAATATGGGGTATTGTCATTATTACTACTAATCCAGATAAGGCAGTGTGGTCAGTAAATAATCATCCCCAAGTCAGGAAGACCTGAGTTCAGATTCCACTTCTGACACATACAGGCTATGTGATCACTGGGATGCTTCTTAACCCCTCAGTGGCCCAGAAAACGCTTTCACACTATAATTTAATTTACAGATAAGTTGCTAACCACATTGCTGGAGTTTCCATACCCCAAATGCCCCTACATAGATGAAATCACAACATGATGAATGATGTGTGTACAAATTATAACTACAGTCACTGATTGGCCTGTGCCAAGTTCCATGGGATTCAAAAACTTCATAGCCACATTAACAGACACTTTCAAAATAAGCCTTAAAAATACTGTGCCCGGTCTGGAGTCAGGAAGAATCCTCATTCTGAGTTCAAATCCAGCCTCAGATACTTACAAGTTGTGTGACCCTGGACAAGTCATTTAATCAATCCTGTCTGCCTTATCTGTAAAATGTGTTGGAGAGGGAATGGCAAAGCATGTTAGTATCTCCACCAAGAAAACCCCAAATGAGGTCACAAAGAATCAGACAAGATTGAAACGTTTGAACAACATCTGCTCAGGGAAGATACGATGAAAAGTTACCTTGCCCAGTAAGTAGTCTTCCAATGTAATTTCATATAGTCACGAATATTTTGGTGGGAGATAAGATTAAAAATCTCTTTCAGAGCAGCTTGCCTAGGAAAATCAAGCTTTGAATTATAAAGATAAGAAAAGAATTTATATCTTTTAATCGTTTCAGGAGGAGGACAGATTTTTATGAAGCTATTTTCCCTTCTCTTTTGGTCAGGGGTTCCTAAATAGCTAGAAAAGCTTTATCTACACATTAGAGATTTTATAGGATTAAAAGTTAGAAGGGACTTTAGAAATAATCTAGTTCAATCTCCTAACGTTACAGATAAGGAAACAGGCCCCAGAAAAAAGAGAAGATACTTACCTCAAGGCACACAGGAAATGGAAGTCAAGATCTGAACCCAGATCTTCTGACTTCAAATCCAAGACTACCTCCTATACCACCCTACTCAAATGATCTTCTGCTGCCTTCTCTGCATAAATGTCATATCCCCTCAGCAGAAATCAAGCTCCTGAAAAATGGGAATTTCTTTTTTGTCTATGTCCAGTGCCTAGCCTCATGCCACACATATAGTAGCAGAAGCTTCATCAATGTTTTTTAAATTGAATTGCTGTTTTCCCAAGCTCTCTCTCTAGTTCTGATTAATTAACAGCTTAAGAATTAAACCACTAGTGTCAGTTTATCCACTCCTTTTGAATGCTAGGTAACTGGGCAGAGTGGTCCAAAGGACCCAAGTAGAGATTCTTCTTCACATTCTTACTGACTGTAAGATCCTAGGCAAGTCCCTTAATCCTTCAGAGTCTCAGATTTCTCATCTATGAAATGGGGATAATCCATAACCTACTTCTCAGGGTTGTCAGATCAAATTTTCATTTAAATTTCACTTCATATCTGTGAAGTGCTATACAAACCAGAAAGCATGATATAAATCATTAGCATTATCATCAGACAACAGATGAGGTCCAAGGCCTCCCTTTCCCAATCTCCCTTATGTGGACTCATGCCTGACCTACGGTGGAGCCTCCCAAGCTCCTACTGTCACTGTCAGACCCACTGTATACTGCTCTCGACAGAGTGATGTCCTTTCCGTTCTCTTCGCGAATGAAAGACCACCACCACCACAGCCCCCTTAGTTCTAGCGCCTTCCTTCTGCTGATTAGTTCTAACTGATCCTGGATATATCTTCTTTGTACGTAGTTGTTTGCATGACATCTCCCCCATTAGACCGTAAACTCTGAGGACAGCTTCTCCACTTTCTTTGTATGCCCAGTGCCTGGCACAGAATGGGCGCTTAATAAGTGTTCACTGACTGACTGACTGACCGACTGACTGAATGATCCTATGAAGAGCAGAATGTTTCTAGCATCAGGTCTTCAACCAGACTTTAGGAAAAACTTCCAAGGGAAATATGCTTACTGACTTAGAAATGCCAGACAGTACCAGAGCGCACATGAATTTGAAAATCCTCTGCCCGGGTATGTCCCTTAATCAGAGATCACCTCATGCATTCTCCTAATAACCTAGAATCCCCAAACCCAAACTGCCCCAGCTTGCACCACCTCTGACAAGTAGGCATCTCACCCCTTCCCCAGGACTGAAAACATGAAACTATAAATTAAAACTCCAAAAGATGAAATAGAAACATGGACAAGAGCCTTCTAAGGAGGGAGATTTCTTTCAGAGTCATGGTTTGGCCTTCCCTGACCCCCCCCAGGAAATTAACGGCAAGTTACTACTGACCGGAAAAGAGCTGTGAAAAGTCCAAATCATATGTATTATGGTGAAGAGAAAAGTGGATTAAATCAGACATCTGTCAGCCTCCAGAGGACCCAGGCAAGTCACATGGTGTCATGCTGCATTGTATATAAACCTGTGCATATATGAAATGTTGTTTGTCTCAACAAAAAAGAACCACCTGTTAAATGAGAATGGATTTAAAGTGCCACTATATGCGCAGTTTTATATACAAAATATATATCAAATATATAAAGTAAGGGGGGGGGAGTCTGTGGATGAAGAGCAACTGAGGGAGGATAGGGGAAAGTTTCTGGGAGAAAGTGACATTTGAGTAGAGCTTTGGAGGGAGCTAAGTGACTTACCCACCTTCACCTACAGACATGTTCTGTGTTCCATTTGCATACATAACTCTGGGTCAGATAGAGAGAGAATTTTAACCCGAGTCTTCCGGCCTACAAGGTGGATCCTCCATCCACTTTGCTGCCCTGCTACCTAAAGAATGAATGCCCCAAACTGTCATAGATGTGCCCCTTACGAGACTATGGTCACACTCAGGTTAACGTTCAGAATCATTCACAGTTTGGCACCCTTCAGAG
Source organism: Bettongia penicillata ogilbyi (assembly GCA_023548195.1). Classification (NCBI taxonomy): domain Eukaryota; kingdom Metazoa; phylum Chordata; class Mammalia; order Diprotodontia; family Potoroidae; genus Bettongia; species Bettongia penicillata. The sequence continues at coordinate 3,052,018 of JAJHZJ010000024.1, forward strand.
CTAACGTTTTTTTCCTCTTAGGAACTCCTTGACACAAACCATTCACCCTCCCATCACTTTGGACTCCAATACACACACACACACACGCACACGCACACACACATGCGCACACACACACGCACACACACATACACACACACGCACACACACATGCACGCACATGCACATACACACACGCGCACGCACGCACATGCACACACACACACATACACACACGCACGCACACATACACACACACGCACACATACGCACGCACACGCACACACATGCACGCACATGCACATACACACACGCGCACACACATACGCACACGCACACATACACACACGCGCGCACACACATGCACGCACACGCACATACACACACGCACACACACATACACACGTGCGCACACACGCACACACACACACACACAATCAGGCTCAGGATACCTTTGCTTGCAGTCTTCTCTCCTCCACCCTCCAATCTTAAATGCCCTTCCTCCTCCTTGCCTGCCATTTTCCAAGTTCAATCAATCCCTGAACCTGTGTAGCTTCCCCTGGTGAAGTTAGAACAAATTAATTTTCTATGAAACCCCTTTCAGTTGCTTTCTGCATGGCACAATTTCATGTCATCCTATTTTCTGTTTCATGTATTTTTCTGTCACTTACTTGAAAATAAGCCCACTGTAGGCAAAGACTACCATCTCTCTCCTTTCCTCTTCTTCCTCTTCCTCACAGAGAATGCTGGGCACACACAATACTAACCCTCCAGTCCTCTATTACCTTTCGTTTCCTCCCCATTAAAAATGAGATACTAAGATCTTGTTATATTTAAAGTTTTTTTAAATGACACAGCACCTGCCTTCAAACAGCTTAAAATCTCAATGTATTAATTTTTTTTTTTGTGGTAAAAGTCAGTTCCTGGTAAATAAAAAAAAAAAAAGACCATCCTATTTCTCTAAAACTGTCAGTGACAGATTGAAGTCCAAGTGCTTAACATTTCTCTTAAAGTCAAAGTAATGAATATTTAAGAATATTGCACAAGAATAATTCTCCAAGAGGGAATATTTCAAAAGAGGGAAAAATGGCTTGTACCTGTCATTTACAACAAGCAGGGAAGGAGGCAAGGCCACAGAGCCTATATCAGCCTCTCTCACACACTAAGGCTGCCTACAGACACACTGCTAGGTGGAGCAGTGGATAGAGCACTGGGCATGGAGTCAGGAAGACCTGAGTTCAAATCTGGCCTCAGATTTGTGACCCAGGACAAGTCACTTAACCTCTGTTTGCTCACTGAAGAAGGAAATGGCAAACTGCTCCATGGACAGTATTGTTGTGGGATGGTCCAAGAGGTCAAGATCCATTGGCCATGATTGAACAGCTAATAACCATATCTTGTATAAAGCCCAAGCAAAAAGATCTATTTTAAGTGTGCGCTTAACCGGGAGCCAGGAAGACATACCTTCATGAACTCAAATCTGGCCTCAGACACTTAATAGCTGTGTGACCCTGGGCAAGTCACTTAACCCTGTTTGCCTCGTTTTGCTCATCTGTAAAAGGAGCTGGAGAAGGAAATGGCAAAAACCACTCCTGTATCTCTGCCAAAAAACCCTAAATGGGGTGGCAAAGAGTAGGACATGGCTGAAACAACTCAACAACAAATCAAAACAGGGCAGGGAGCAGGAAAAGTCAGAATCTCTGAGCTGGCATTGCTAACTGGCCCTTCAAATGTAGCTACAGTTCTAACTGGGCTGAGAAGAGGAGAGGACCAGAAAGGCACGTGAGAACTCTTTTTGGCAGGACTGGGGCAGAACAGTGGAGGAAGGCTGGTGTGCCAAGATCAGTCTTTTCCCTGTCTATTTCTGTTTGTGTCCTGTGCTCAGCTGGGAAGCGCTGTGTGTCAGGCTGTGCTACTACGACCTGCCTGAGGTATTGGATACAGAAAACATGGAAAGGTGTAAGGACCAAGGTCTCGTGTTTCAACATCAGCAGCAGCTGCCCTCCTTGGCACCACCTTCTGAGTCCTTCCTCCATCTCCTTAGGGTGTAGAAAAGATTGAAATCCCTAACACAGTCAATGACTGACAAACCTACAGTTCTCCTACCATTTAGAAGGGTTTTACCTTGAGCCCTAGGAATTAATAAACACCCACCGATGGTGATAGCAAAAACAGACAGCTGGCAAGAGTTAACCAGGCTCGAGTAGCTTAAGTACAAAGGGGAGTCAGTAGGGGTCAGGTGAGACTATTTCCATGCTAGAAAGTTCACAATCAGGAATAACGTACCTAATTTGGAAGCAAGTCAGAACTATGAGAAGCTAGATCTATTCAAAATTAGTTTGGCAACAGTTTGGCTATGAAGAGGGTTGAGCAGGTGTAGACTTCAGCAGAAGCTAAGTGTCCTGATGGGCCATGATAGAACCTGCCTAGTGAGTGAGTGCTTCCATGGCAGACGGAATCGAAAAGATACTGTCATAATCCCAAACAAATAGAAAAAATGTTGGGGACAAAACAGTTGCGCTTGACCACATTTTTTTAAAAATCTGCACAACAAAAAATATAATTAAAATGAAAATAGCAAAATCAGGGGAATATTTATGGCAAATATAACTGATTAAAACTTGACACCTAGATGACATCAGGAGCTGCTGGAAAGTCACAGTGGGGACTTCAAGTTCACCACAAGTAAATGGTCAAAGGAGAGAAACAGAATTTCCAAACAAGGAAACCCAAAGAGGATGTGAATAATTTCACTAAGTAAAAAGTCTAGGAAGCCCTTTCCTATTACCAGCATTCAAATTCAGCCTTATCCTTAACTAGCTGTATGACCTTAAGCAAGTAACTGACCTCTGACTGCCTCAGTTTCCTCAACTATAAATTGGGGGTAATAATAGCACCTACCTCCCAGGGTTGGTGCAAGGATCAAATAAAATAATATTTGTAAAGGGTTTAGCATAAAGCCTGATACATAGTATATGTTTCATAAATGCCTGTTTCTTTCCCATTCTCTGAAAGAAAAAGTCAATCCACAGGCTAAAAAAATACCAGACCACACAAGGAATGTCTTGAATTTGCCTCAACGACCTAGCTCCATCCTCTCTGGATCTCATCATCATCCATGACAACGTCCGTTTCTAAGGAAGTGGGAGGAGAGATAGTGAAGGGAAATGAAGAGAACAAGCATGATTTCTTTGTACGATGTTGATGGAGAGAGCTCCTATAAAGGTCTGGTGGGAAATAGTCTAAGACCAACCCAAATGTCAGAAAAAGAAGGGTGGTTTTATCCTATAGATTCATGAGTCCCAACCTTTCCTAATATAAAGGCTCCCTTGTAAAAATCCATATTTTCTGTACCCCAACATGATAGCAGTGGCACTATTTGAATTCATTGATTGTGAAAATACATGAGGACAAAAAGTTTTTATGAACTGAGTAGCCCTCGGATGAATCCCTACATATACTATCCAGGAGAAAGTTAATTTGACACCTCATGAAATCGGAGAGTAAACAATGCAGAGGACAAACAGTGAAAGAAAAGGTCATGTCATTATGAAAGACCAGGGAAAAAAATGTTTCCTGTTAAACACAAACAAAGCATGGATAACATAAAACTGTCAACACAAAAGCCCATTATTCGTGCCTTATATTTTGCTGGAGCTTAAGAAAAAAGATTAAAATGCTGATGCTTAGCCCACCCAGGGATTCGAGGACACCCTGCAATTCCCTGGCCTCCAGGCTGGCAACTGAGAGCTAAAAGGATGGAGAGGGTGAATGTTTTTGAACAATGAGTCAAGATAGCACCAAGGCAAGAGACTGGGAGTAGTGAAAAGAATGCTGGACTTGGAGTTAGGAGGACTGGATTCAACTCGTACCTTCCTGGCTCTGTAACCATGGGCACATAAAGCCTGTTCTCTTGCCTGCAAAACAGGGATAATTCATTAAGCATTTACTGAGCACAAAAGCAAAACCTAAACAATTCCTACTTTTAAGAAGGTGACATTCTACTGGGGAAGAGGGAAAGGGAATCAGCACATGCACCAGTAAATGTAGAATATGTATGGAGCAAACGTAAGTTAGGTGGTGGAAGGGGAGGCGTCAGGAAAGGCAGGAGATAGCACCCAAGCTTTGCACTGGCCAATGGTCAGGGAGCCATGAAGATGGAGATGTTGAAATACTGTACCGAGGGCCAGTAGGACTGGAACAACAATATATATGAAGAAGGTAATGGTGGAAAACAAAATGAAAAAAGCTTGAGTAAGGACAGGCTGAAGTGTCACCCTAGAGGTCACTCGAAGTCATTCAACTCTACTGAGCAATGAAGCCACTGGTCAGCTCTGTGCTTTGGGAATACCCAATGGCAGCAATTCTTGTACCACCCACCTAGAGAATTCCTGGGGGGAAAGGGCTATGTCCATAAACTTTGAAACATTATTTAAATATGAGTCATTACTATTTGGGAAAATTAATCTGGATTTAATACTAGAGAATGGGGGTAAAAGGCAAGAGTAGAGGGAGGTGGCAAAGTTAAGCTCCAAACCCAGGTAAGAGTGCATTGCCATAGTCCAGGCAGGAGATAATAAGGGTTTAGACCCCAGTGATGAGACAGTAACAGGAAGTTCTGCCAAATGCTTACTTACTTCCTACAAAACACTACTGAAAAGGTGCTCTGCTATCAATACAAAGATGTACAAGACATAATCTCTCTTTCAATGAGCCTTCAGTCACGTCAAAGACGACCAGCATGGTATAACAGAAAGTCAGAGGAGTCACCTTGGAGTCAGAGGATCTGGATTTGAGTCTCAATTCTGACAGCTTACCCTTCACAGACCTGGACTGGAGTCTTACCTCACCTTACAATTCTTTACAGGTCCCTTGGGAGCCCATTTGTAAAGCAAAAGGGTTGGACTGGATGACCTTTAAGGTCCCTTATATAAGTTCATAACCCTAAACACTATTCCAAAGGAAGAATCACCAAGAGTCAGTGATTAGTGAATATTGGGAGCAAGGAAGAGAAAGAAACAGAAAGCCATTTTTTTCAGCCTGAAGCTTGAGTTACTGGGAAGGAAAAGCACAAGTTTTGAAAAGTAATATGCCCCAGTGAGTTTTAAATACACAAGATCTGATGCAATGGCAGGATAACCAGGTAGAACTGTCCACGATTGGCGGAAGAAGCAGGACCAGACCTCAGAAGAAGGTCAAGGAGGAACATGTAGATTTGGAAAGTCTCTGCATACAGGTTAGAGATGTCTTCAGTTTGCTCCTGGCACACCTGTATTCCTGAAGCTAAGAGAACAAATGAATGAGTCAAGCAAGAGGTGCAAACTCAGCCAGGCCTAATCCCTCATGATTTATTGGGAAGGAATGACCACTCCTTAATGACAAACCAACTCAGGAAGTCTTTAACCAGCAAGCCAGAGTCAGAATGACAAGGGCTGTGATTGCATGGAAGTTAGAAAATGAAGAAGGCTGTCATCAGGACAGTCTGGCTCAGTTCTCATGAGGGCAGTTGGTTATTGGCTCTTACTCACTATTACAATTCATATCAGCTTTTCAAATAAGAGTACAGGCTCCTAAGAAGACACACGTGGTAGCTGGGCATGCTGCTGTATACAATTAATCCCTGTTTCTGGGGACACTAAAGCAGATGGATGACTGGAGCTTGGGAATTCTGGGATACAGTGGGCTAAGCCAATTTGGTGTCCTCACTAAGTACAACACCTGTAATGTGAACTCCTAAAAGAGGGATGGGGGTCAAGCAGGCTGCCCAAGGAGGGATAGAGGAGCAAACTGGCCTGGGTTAGAAATGGAGCAGGTTAAAATTTCTATGCCAGTCATCAATGCATTAGATCATAGGTGGCTACTGTGCTTCCGACCTGATCAAGATAGGGAGACTGAAGAAAGAAGGTAGGGAGGGAAAGGAGGAAAAAGGAAAGGAAAGAAGGAAGGGAGAAAGGAAAGGAAGGAAGGAAGGAAGGAAGGAAGGAAGGAAGGAAGGAAGGAAGGAAGGAAGGAAGGAAGGAAGGAAGGAAGGAAGGAAGGAAAGGAAGGAAAGGGAGGAAGGAAGGAAGTCAATGAGGTTACCTATGCTTAACTAAGCTGCCATCCAAATGATGAGAAACAAACATTACAAATGTAAACATACAATTATTAAGTAAATAATACTTAACCAATCCTTATGAAAGCAATTCAAGGTCAACTTGAAAATTTTCTGCAAGTAAATTGTTCAACTGATATAAAATGTTTAGGGGAAAACAATGTGTTGTATTTGTCTTTAAATATAACACTACTGGGGCATGAAGGTTTAGTACATAAAAGTTAAAAAGTTGATTTGTTTAAAAGGAGACACTGACACAAAATACTGTCAGTTTGATCACAGTATCTAGAAAGGGTCCCCAAAAGCTTCCTTGTCCAACCTCCTCACTTTCCAGATGAGCATACTAAGTCCTAGACAGGTTAAATGACTTGTCCAAGGCCATCCAAATAGTAAATGGTACAATCAAAATTGGAACCCAGGTTCTCTGAATCCAATGCCAGAGCTCTTCCCATGGTACCATGCTCCATTCATCAGACTATTACTAGGTGCCTACAATGCACAGAGGCTGACCAGGAGATAATGCAAATCTCAATAAGACAAAAAAAGTTCTTCTCAGATATTCCACCATTTAAGGAAGACACCCAAGAAATTCTCATTATTTCTCACCTGGCTACTTTTATGATCTTTAGAAACTGATCATTCTACAAGATGAAAATCAAATCTCAAACTGTTACCCCTTCAGATCATTTCCCACTCTGGCCACAGAACTTCGTCATGGTCCCATGTTTTATAAACTTCTCTCCCTCTTTGCAACTTTTTAATGTGTTGTCTTCCCTCTTTAGATTATGAATTTCTCCAGGGTAGGAACTATCTCGTGCCTTTCTTTGTATCCCTAGTGGTCATGAGGTACAGTAACTGGCACAGAGTAAGTGTTTAATAAATATTTATTGTTTCTGATGTGTTCCAATGTCTTCAAGATGTTTATAGTCTCAGTGATAAAACCTCGGAGGCACGTTGCTCCTCTCTCCCCAAAATATGGAAGTATGAATGAGGACATACAAGAATATACAATCTCATCTCTTTTCCATTTTAAAAAATTCCTAAGATAAACACTTTTTTAAAATTCTAGAAAAGGTTTCATGATCAAAAAAGTGATGAATTTAGAGTCGGATGATCTGGGTTCAAATCCTCCTCGTTTACTAAGTAACCCCAAGAGATCACTTTAACTGGTCTTCAATTTCCTCATCTTCAAAGGAACTGGTGGTACCAATTGGTTTCTAATGTCCTTTCCAGTTCTAAATCTATGTAAATATGGGCATAATGTTACATATGTACTGTTTGTTTCTAATGACAGTTTAGGTAGGCATAGGTCCCCTTCCCTGGTTTCCCCCTGCTTCTGTTCATCTGCTGCATCTTTGTATGGCTTCTCTACAGTTAATGTGTATGGATTTCCAGATGCAGTCACCTTGTTAGCTGGGTTTGGCAAAAGCTTCCCTTTGTTACTGAGGGAATCTCCAAAGGGGCAGGGGAGGGAGAAGGGGGTTGGAGACTGGGAAAGGATTCTGATTGGTTTTTTGTTTTTTTGTTTTGTTTTAGGGTTTTTTCAAGACAGTTCAGGTTAAGTGACTCGCCCAGGGCCACACAGCTAAAAAGGAGCAAGTGTCTGAGCCCACATTTGAACTCGGGTCCTCCTGACTCCAAGCTGGTTTCCTATTCATTGTGCTACCTAGCTGCCCCAAGGATTCTGACTTTTAAAGGCACAAATGGAACTTATTTAGCAAATGTTTTCTACTGGAAGTTGATTTTTTTCTTTCCCAAGGTATTAAAGAATAAGTTGTTACAGAATAATACCTAAAAAGAAATTAACAAAAATGACATCATCCCTCCCACCCCACTTGCCCCACTCCTCAGCCTGTAGGAAGTGGCAAATGCATTCCATTAGGAATCACAACCAGTTCCTCTATTTACTCTAGGCAAGGTACTTGTTCTCTCTGGTGTTCCTGACCTCCTTCAAGTCTCACCTAAAATCTCACCTTCTGCTAGAAGCTCTTCCCAGTCACCCTTAATCCTAGAGTCTGCCCTTCTTTTTCTCTCTCCTTTATCCTGTGTATATCTCCTTTATATACAATTGTTAGCCTGGTGGTTCCTCCATTAGACTCTAAACTCTTTTTCTTTGTATCCTCAGCACATAGTACAATGCCTGGTACACAGTAGGTACTTAATAAAGATTTGAGTTAATTTGACTCTGAACTTCAATTTCCTTTTCTATTAAAAAAAATGAAGATAAGGATCTAGATGATCTCTAAGGTCATTAAATGGGAAGAGATTTAGTGAAGACTTCTCAGGAATGTGGAGCCTTCTCCCTGGAGTGGAGGAGACCTTGGACCCTGGTGTCCATTCCTCCAGAGTTGGGTGATTTCCATATAAGGCTACGTATATAGCTTTAGGATCAATGATTGGATAGGACTCACTAACCCCTCAATGCCCAATGACGTGTATTTTCACGGGCTTTGTAACGTCCAGGAGCGGGAAATTTGAATCGAGTTTCAAAAGGCATTGGTTAGATTTTGCGCCTAGAATGTAAGACCTTGCTTCTCAGCCAATGAGTATAATGGTCAGTGGCAGGAGTGGGATTTTCCCGTCAGGGTCTATATAAATTGCCATTCTGCTTCTGTAAGGCACCTCTCTACTCCAGCTTTACTGCTGGAGGGACCACCCAGATTTTCGCAAGAATCAAATAAAGGAGATTTTCTGTTTTCACCTTGAGATGCCTCTGAGCAGTCAATTTGAGTAGGGGTCTTGCCATCCCATACAGTCATCAAGCACGAAGTTTCAGAATCTGGAAGTTGGAAGGGCTCTCACAAATCATCTAGTCCAATCCTTCCCTGAAGAGAAAGCCCCTAATACAACATTCTCAATAGATGTTCTCTCAGTCTCATCCTGAACGCATGGGATAACATTGGGGCTATGAGGTCCCAAAGGAGCCTGCTCTAATCCACTGAAGATCTTCTTATGGAATCCAAGTTAGCGTTCTGAGACTTCTAACCAGTGTTCCTAGGTGCTACGGATAATTACAATCAGGTAATATCCCTACATTACAGATGGTTGTCATTTGTCCTTTATTTTCAGAGGTTCAATGACATCATGGGTGATGACTTAGCTTGTACAAGACTTGGATGTAACTGAAGCAGAGTTACACAAAGTCTCCCTCTCACTCTCCCCTCCAGAGTCCTCAAAGCCCCATGACAGCACAAAAGTCAAGGTGACTGGTGATGGCCCAGGGTGAAGTGGATGACCTTGGCATATGTGATGTCTGACCAAGCTCTAATTGTTCTCATTCGCCCAGTCCTGGGGAAGCCTTTACAAGTTTGGAGTAGACACACCCCTAATTTGGTGGGTTTAAGGTCCCTTGGTTATCCTCAACCTAGTTTAACCTGGCTGCCAAAATAGTTTACGGGAGTGTGGGCACTGCGCATGCTACAGTTTCTTGGAGCCACAGGTGAGAATTTTATCACAGATGGAGAGAATCAGAGTACCCTACTTTAAATTGTTATGTGAAATAAATGTCCAACCTAGGAACCAGAAGTAGAAGCTAAGATTCCTGACTCCCAGTAAAGCCATTCCTTGGATCAGAGGTTTAGCAATTAACAGGTCCCTCTTTCATAGGTAAAGAAACTGATAAGCACAAAGCCAAGATGACTTGACCAGGGTCACCGAGGTACTAAGTGGCAGGGCCAAGACTTAAACCCAGGTGCTAGGACTCCAAATCCAGCACTCCATTCACCTCACCACATTAATATTCTTATCACTATATGTGCAGAGCAGCTGGGTGACACAGAGGATAATGTCAGGTCTGGAGTCAGGAAAATTCATCTCCCTGTTCAATTCAGTTTCCTTGTCTGTAAAATGAGCTAAAGGAAATGGCAAACTACTCCTGTATCTCTGCCAAGGAAACCCCAAATGGGGTCAGAAAGATTCGGACACAACTGAAACAACTGAACAGCAACACTGTTTTTGCACAACTCTTAAGAAAAACAATGACGAGAGTACACGATTTAGACATAAAGGGTGATACTATAAACAATTTAGGAGAGCAAGCAATGGTTTACCTGTCAGAGCTATGGAGAATGGAAAAATTTATGACCAAACAAGAGACAGAGAAAATTATGAAATGAAAGATGGATAATTCTGATTACATTAAATTAAAAAGTTTTTGCACAAACAAAACCAATGCAACCAAGATTAGAAGGGAAGCAGAAAGTTGGGAAACAATTTTTACAGCCAGTGTCTCTGATAAAAGTCTCATTTCTAAAATATATAGAAAAGTGAGTGAAATTTATAAGAATACAAGTCATTTCCCAATTGATAAATGGTCAAGGGATATGAACAGGCAGTTTTCAGATGAAGAAACTACTTCTATAGTCAAATGAAAAAAAATGCTCTAAATCACTATTGATTAGAGAAATGCACATTAAAACACTTCTGAGGTACCATATCATACCTACCAGACTGGCTCACATGACAAAACAGGAAAATGATGAATGTGGGAGAAGATATGGGAAAATTGGACCACGAATGTATTGTTGGTAGGGTTGTGAATTGATCCTGCAGAGCAATTTGGAACAGTGCCCAAAGGGCTATAAAAGTGTGCATATCCTTTGATCCAGCAATACTACTACTAGATCTGTATATCCCAAAAAGACCACAAAAAAGGGAAAGGGATCCTAAAGTACAAAAATATTTATAGAGCTCTTTTTGTGGTGGCAAAATATTGGAAATTGAGGGGATATGTGCCCATCAATTGGGGAATGGCTGAACAAGTTGTGGTATATGAATGTAATGGAATACTATTGTTCCATAAGAAAGAGTGAGCAGAGGGATTTCAGAAAAACCTGAAAAGACTTACGTGAACTGGCGCAGAGTAAAATGAGCAGAACCAGGAGAACTTTGTACAACAGTAATAGCAACACTGTGCAATGCCCAACTTTGACAGACTTAACTCTTCTCAGCAATGCAATGATCTAAGATAATTCCAAAAGACTCATGATGGAAAATATTGTCCATATTAAGAGAAAACTACGGAGTCTGAACGCAGAATGAACCGTATTATTTTGTCCTTTTTTGTTCTGTTTTTTTCTTTCTCGTGGTTTGTTCTGGTTCTTTCACCACATGACAAATGTCATGTGTTTAATATGATTGTACATGTATTGCCTATATCAGATTGTATGCCATCTTGGAGAGGGGAGAGAGGGGGGAGGGGGAAGAATTTGGAACTCAAAACACTTATGCAAGTAAATGCTGAAAACTAAAAATTAATTAATTAGAAAAGAAAAATAATGACCAGTAAGTCATTTTTAGTGTTGATTAGGACCAATATATACACATGGACATGTATGCATTAATAGTTTCCTCTGTATTCAGACACATTAAAAAGAAAACCAGACTGGAATCACTGGCAGCAAACTCTCACCTTACTCTAGTACATGTAGGAGAGGACACAGGTATTGGAAGACAGATATGATGTCCTCCCTGCAATGGTTAATAATGGAGCTTAGTCTCAATGCAAATACCCAGGAAGGCTAATAACATCTTACCCCCAGCAATGAATGTGTGAAATGTTTCTATTCAAATTAGCCTAGGATAGGAATTTTAGCTAGAAATATTTATTTCCTCCTTATGTGTGGATGGAAATGTGAGAGTGCCTAGAATACCTTTATGTGCAAACATTTCACTGACCTATAATATTCTATTAAAGATAAATTCTAATGACTATAAAGGAAACAGCTAGAATACACACACACACATACACACACAGAGTCTTCTAGACCTTGTGTGGTCTCTGAATACCTTGATGATATGTCCCAGAATAAAGTTCTAAAAAAAAACTTTTAAACTGTGCTCCATGAAAGCTAATTAGTAGCTCATCCAACAACTGCAGAATGTTTCTGCAGCTGTTACCAATTACTGCCTTCTCTTGGGAAAAACATGAAATGAAACTCAAAGAACCTCACGTGAAATTTGATCCCGCAAAACACGGTGGCATCTCTTGTCACAACGATCTCTCCTGTCCAGCCACACGTTACAATTTCCTTTGAATGAAATCATCCCTCTACTCCACGAATTCAGGAGGAAAAATTTTATGTATAAAGACCTGAGTTAAAGAGGAATACTCTCTATGGGACCCTAGGCAAGTCACTGAACTTTTTAGCAGGCAAGGCAACTTTCTAAGACTGTGGCCAAACAATGCAGAGAAGGGGTTGATTTATTTGGCAGAAGGAGTTTCCTCACCCCAGAGCTCCCTACACCCCTGAAATCACAGCTCCAGGTTGCCCCCTCTACCCCCAGCTCCCCCTGACAGCCCCTCTCTCCCCTCTGTCTCTCTCTCTCTCTCTTGCTCCCTCTCTGCCAATTCCAAATTCACTCTATTTACTGTTTTTAGCATCACTGACCAGTTTGTCTTTTCTACTTAAGTTTCTCACTGTACACTTCATGTTTCATTGTATAGTTACATAGACATGATCTAAAATGCATATATAATCACATATACATAACTAAAAATTAAGTGATTTGATTACAGAGACTAAAGAACCCTTGTGCTCCACTGCAGTTGCTTTTTGGGGAATTGGAGATTTCAACAGAAAAAGTCAATCAGGCAATGATGCTAAAAGCAGTGGAGAGCATGAACATGCAATCAGTAAAACCGAAGCTTAAATTCTTCCTGGCTAAGACATTTAACCTCTCCCAGACACTTTCCTTATCTGGAAAATGAGTACACTAATAGTACCTACCTATGCAACTCAGTGAAAGGATCAAATGAGGTGACATATAATATATACATATATGTATATGTGTGTGTATATATGTGTGTATATACATACAGATGTGTGTATATACATATATACACGTGTGTGCATACACACACACACATATTTGCCAACAAAGATATAGGATAGTTTGTTGTTGATTCAGCCTGTTTTAACTCATCAGAGATGGCACTTAACTTGAGACACCAAAGAGAAGGACAAGGAAATTGGGGGTGAGAGAGCACCCAGAAGAACATGCCAGCATCAGAGCCACGAGGGAGACAAGATTAAAACTCGATTTCCCAAGGGGCAGGATGCATCCATATCTTAGCCTACAAAACAGCTTCCAGTCCTTGGATAAGAAAATCTGCAGAACATGGCAGTTCTGAAGAGGAAGGAGGTCCTATCATGCCAGGCTCTTACCAGGGGTTGAGGGAAAGTCTGCCTCAGATACAGGCAGATAGATACCAATCACCCAGGAGGCTGGAAAGGGAGGCAGGTAGGGGTACCAAGCAGATGGAGGGGAGGTGTCTAGAGCAGAGTCACCATGTCTGGATGACAACACCAAGCTTCAAGGCCAACTTCTACCTTCCCCCAGGAGCTGAGTATCAAGAATCCATCTTTATTAGGAAAACAATGTTCACAGACATATGTGGGCAATAAACAGACAAATAAATAAATGGATGGATAAGTAACGAGCTGGATAAATTAAGGGATGAATGGATAGAGGAAGGGATAAATAAATGGCTGAAGTCTGTGCAGTTATAGAGACCAAGTTTGGCCCAGAATAAGAGATGAGAATGCAGCTCCATCTCTCCTTGGCAGAGGTAGGGGACAATGGATGTGGAATACTGTATTCCTCTAGAACTTGGCTGGTATACTGGCTAATTTGTGGAACAGCTTTTCTTTCCTTTTTTTCCTCTTAAATATAAGGAAGGGTTCTCTGGGACTGGGAAGAAGATGATTGTATTAAGAAATAAAGGATGTGTAAACATGAAAAATAATTTTTAAATAAATGTTCAATAAAAGTCTCCATCTTGAGACCTTGTAGGCTCTTTGCCTACAAGGAGGCTCTTTGCTTGAGCATGTATCTTGGCCTACCTTTCATCAGTTTAAACCCAGGCACAACTACTGAGTTACACCAAGAAAACAATCTAACGATAAGCCCTTACCCCTTCTGATCACGCAGGAGATGGGTTCATTTTACAGAACCCAAAGTTTCAAACTGAAGGAAATTTCAGGCTGGGATACATACTGTGAATCTAACTAGACATTACAAACATTCAGGCCAAAAAGATGAAAGCAAAGTTGTGAGAACTTCAAAGGAAAGACTACAAGGACTTCAGGGTCTCAGCCGAAACAACAAACATGGAAGAAATCATGGGTACACTGGGTCCAGCAATGGGGAATTAGCGCTTGCCTTGGCAAAGTGGCAAGTGGCCAAAAGGCAAATTCTTTAACTTCTCTGGGACTCAGTTACTCATCTGTAACACGAGAGTTTGGGATAACAACAAAAGATTAGATTACATGGAACAGAAGCATTCCAGGTTACAATGCTGTTTATGTGTACGGGCCTCACAACAGCCCTGTGCAGTATCATTATGCCCATTTTACAGCTGAGGAAGCTGAGACTGAGAGAGGCTAGGGGTCTGCTGGAGGTCACATGGCTAATCAATGGCAAAGCACACATTCCAATTCCAGTTCCCGATCTCTTTCCACTATATTCTGCTGTTTCCCATGTCTCTGTTCCCTTCCAGATTTAACATTCTATGGCTCTGGGAATCTAAGGGCTGCAAAGTTCTGACCACAAAGGAGAAAGCCGATCATGGGCCAAACCTTGGGAATATCTGCCATCCTAACCCCTTTGTGGCTAAAAGTTTTCAAAGGGTTGTAGCTGTTCAGTCATTTTTCAGGGATGATCCCATTTGGGGTTTTCTTGGCAAAGACACTGGAGTCATTTGCCATTTCCTTCTGCCCCTCATTTTACAGATGAGGAAACCGAGGCAAACAGGGTAAAGAGGGTTATGGGTTAAGACCAAGGTGACACAACTTGTAAGAGTCTGTGCCACCTACCAGCCCTACAACAGCAACTGTATGGAATTGATATAATGCTCATTGTGTGGCCAACTTTGTTGGAGCATCTCTACTCCACGAAATAAGGGACCCCTCTATTTGAAGGAGCAGGTGTTAGTAACTCATCAGGTATCCAAGTCATAAGTCAGGACATGATGTGGAGAGAAAGTCTCTAAGAATTCATCCCTTTTGCCAATAATGCAATATCGTGGGCCAACGTGGGAGTGGGTAACAGAGGCAATGACAGGCAAGCTCTCTCCTAAAGAGAAAGTGATTCAGACATATGGAGCTAGACAAAACCCCTCCACCCCATGAAGAGAACTCTGATGTGAACCCTTACTTTGGAATTCACAGAACACTATCTTTCTAGTCCAGTGCAATACCATGAGCAAGGGATTCAGAGGCAGAGGCCCTGGATTCAAATTCTACTTCTATGTAACTGACCAGTTCCCAGTTCCCCTGCCCTCGGTTTCCTCATCTGTAAACTGAGCGGTTGCTGATTCTATGACAAAAGTTCACTGGCAACTGAAGGTCATATTACTTTAATTTATATACGGCCAAACAGTCATACACACCAGGGGGAAGCATTTAGCCATTTGAAGAACTGGAGTGGCCATAGTCTGGTGGCCCCTTCCATAAAGGTTCAAAGGACCTTTAGAGGTAGTGTTGTGCAGTGGAAAGAATGTTGAGTTTGGAGACAGAAAATCTGGGTTCGAATCTCACTTCTGCCAGTTGCAAGTGTGACTTTGGCCAAATCAACCAACAAGCATTCATAAATTTTTCATAAATTTTATAGCTTAGTTTCCTTATCTGTAAAATGAGAGGGTTGCACCTCTAAGAATTACCTCTAAGGTTTCTTCCAGCTTTCAATCTATGATCCTAGGTTCGTTCTCCATCTGTCACTCACCATTATCTTTAGTGAAGCCTAGCCTAGCTTGTCATTCTTGTAAGACCTGTCCCTAAGGAAAGCAGAGAGCAATGACAATTAACAGCGATGGATACAATAGCCACTTCTACCCGTAAAAAGGATTAACTGCCATAAAAAAAGGTAAGATCTTTCAGTAATGAACTTTAACTGAAAAACTATGATAGGTGAAAATAATAACATTAAAACCCTATTTGTTGGCTACTCTCTGCATATGTACAGTGAGGATGTTGCCAGTTTCGGAATTATTCTAGGTATACTCTTTTTCAGGAACTAGAGATCATGTTCAGAACACCAGTGTCCAATGAATAAGCACATGCAGGTTACCCTGGCAAACCAGGCATGGAGGAAATCTTTTCTCTCTTTAATCAAAAGGATAAAGGCGATTAAGCAGGAATTATTTTCAATGACCTACATAATTTCATCAGAGTTCCTGTGGCTATTAACAGAGAGCAGCTGACTTCCTAATGAGATGATCTGGGTAGCATGGCCCTTTCAAGGGTGAGGCCAAAGAGCCTATCCAATCTGCTGGAAACCAGTACAATTATATGGGGCATATCCCCCTCCCCATGCCCCATGGTCCTTTCTCCTCCTTTGCTTAAGGATGCTTAACTCCCCTGAGAACTTTTTCCTGTTCTCAAGGTATACCAGCTGCCTCTCCGTGGGAGAGACAGCCTAGGAGTAAGGGAAAGGGCTGGGTTTATTCATCATGTGTGTTGACATGATTCCAGGGGTCAAAGGAAAAACAAATTCTACCACTGCCACCATCACCCACATCGGCAAACCACAAGTTTTCCAGCCAACTCAGCAGCAGTTTCCATGTCTCCACATCCTAAGCAGAAAGGGAATTGGGGCCACCCTGGCCAAGAAGGGGTTTGGGTGGACTTGCATCCAGTTTTACAAGGGCCTTCAAGAAGTTTGGCAACAGCATTCTGTCAACTCACCTTGCATGTCTCTATTACACCCAGGAAGTGGCTTCAACCCTAAGAGACACCTCCTTTATCTGTTTGTTTGGAAAGGGGAAGATGGCCCAGGATGGCTGAGGGGGAGCCTGTGGGATTGCAATGGGAAGGAGACCACCTAAACCCCTTGTCCCTCGGCGCTTGGGCTACTCCTTACCAGCACTATAGACCAAGGAAGCGGGCAGGGAGAAAAGGAGGCATTCACCTCCTTCAAAACAACACTGCCCCACGTCCCCTGGGCTGTAACCCAGTAACAGCCACCTCCTGGGGTTCCAGCCGCCTCCTGGGGTTCCAGCCCCAGCCGCACGCCAGCCCCTTCCTGGGAAGGAGGAGCCAATTCTTGCCCTTGATGCAGCTCTTTTGGGGAGGACAGGCAGACGGCCGCGATGCCAGCTACAGGGCGCCACACAGCCACTTTCACCTTCCTCGCCCCCCTCCCCAGCGTGGCCAAAGGGTAGTAAAGGCGCCACATACCTGGGAATGGGAAGGGGGGAGGGGCTGCTGCCCCCCCTCCTCCGGCAGACACCAGGAGCCGCAGGATCCCTTCCTGTCGGACACGTCCCGCACACTTGGTTAGAGAGAGCGCTGAGCGTTCGGCGGCTTCAGAAAGTTTGGGCCGGGAGGGAAGCAAGGCGAGCCGGGCCGGGAGCTGCCGGCCCCGCGAGCTGCGCGCCCCGCTACCGGAGGGAAGGGATCACCGGGAAGGGGCGAAAGCCAGGGGCGTCCCGCAGCCCCGCGATGGCCCGCTCCGCCAGCCGGGGACCCCCGCTCCTCGGGGGCACCGACGAGGAGGGGCCGCTCCCGGGGGTCGCTCGGGCGCTGCTCGGACTCCCACAAGAAAGTTGGCTGCTGGAGGCACCCCAGAGGAACTTTCGGGAGGTGCGTCAGGCCAGCTGCGGGCCGCGCCCACTCCGGAGGCCCTGCCCTCGCCTCCGCCCCCCGCTCCGGGCCAGAGCCGGAGAGGAGGGGCCGCAACCTGCCGGGCCGGCTCGGAGGTGTGCGCACGCCCCGGCGCAGCGCGGGGCCGCCGGCCGCGTCCTCCTCCTCAGCCCGGCCGGCCCGCTGTCCGTCCGGCGCTTCGATGCGTCTCCAGCCGCCGCCACCTGGCCTCGCGGGGCTGCAGGTAGCTCTGCGCCTTCTCCGGCGCGCCGGGACGGACGGTTCCTAAGGTGAAGTAGGAGGCGCCGAGCGCGGAGGAAGGCACTGTCCTCCGAAACTTGGAGTAGAAGGCAGTGGAAGACGCCCTAGCCTAGTGAGCCATGGCACGAGGCGCTCCGTTCTGCATGATTTGTATCACACACGCACGCCCCTTAAGAGAGGCAGTGGGGAACTCTCGCCCTTCTTACGTGTGAGACGTTGAGCAAATTACTTCACCTTTATGTCCTAACGTTAATAGGGCGTTCATCGATGTTGTTTTCTGCGATCTTCAAAATGATGCCTGCCTAGCACACAGTAAGCGCTTACTAAATGCTTGTTGACTGGCTCACTAAAATGAGAGAGTTGGATCAAATGGCCTTCAAGGCCCCTGGCCTTCAAGGCCCCTTTCTGCTCTAGAGGTATGGACCCAGGCATTTCCTCGTCCCCATCCCCAGGAAGTCAGCCAGCGACCACCCTGAAGTGGGCACAGCACTTGCTAGTGCCTGGCCCACAACAGTAACGCCCTTGCTTTCCATGCCTTCTTTTTGGATCCTTCCCAACGCACAAAAATGAAAGACGAATGTTTAAATGCCGTGGGGCAAATACAACCCAAGTGGAACCGCCCTCATCCAACTTGCATGGCACGAAGTCATTGAAATGTGACTATTCCTAGAAGTGGGAGAGAGTTGTAGAAGAGAGAAGTTTGCAGTCCAGTGTGTGTACAATAAGCACTTTTTTTTTTTAACCTCGGAGTTTTACAACTTTTTGTTATCTACCTTTCAAGAAAGTTCGCGTCGGTTGCTTTTGGCAGCAAGGCAACCAAAAATGAAAACTGAACAGGCGTTAGGTAACTGCTCCCTCCCCAAGAGGGAGGGTGTGTCTGGTTAGGCTGATCAATTTCACCCTACTGGATATGCTAGGCTTGGAAAGCAGTGTCAGGTTCTGCCTTTCTGCCTCCTTTCTTGGCACATCAGTCTTCTCAAATAAACTCCCTTTTCCCAACAGCCCCAGTCCAGCATTTTGTCAGCTGCTCTCGTTTCGCAGCTGTTCAAAAGCTTCGCATTCAAATGGTGCATCTCTTGGCAAGAGCTGAGGTTGGAGCAGGGACCTCCTGCTTCTCCCGACTACAGCGACCTGGTTTTTTCACCAGCACCGAATGGCTGGTTTAGGGCTGGAAGCAGTCTTAGATTGTGGAGTACAATCCCCCTCCTTGTACAGCTTAGGAAAGTGAAGCCAAGAGTGATTGAGTGAGTTACCCCAGCTCACTTGGGCAGTAAGTATCAGAGTTGGATTTGAATGGATTTGAAACAGCATTTGGCTTAGGATTCAGAGACCTTGAGTCGTAGTACAGGTGGTAGTAGTAATGGTAGTAATAGTAGTAGTAGTAAGAATAATAATTTGTTCAGTTCAAACCCACATTTGGGGTTTTCTTGGCAATAATAATAAAATAATTTGCCATTTCCTTCTCCAGTTCATTTTACAGGTAAGGAAACTGAGACCAAGTTAAGTGACTTGCACAAGGTCACAGAGCTCTTAAGTATCTAAGGTTGGGTTTGAACTCAGGACATCTTCCTGACTCCAGGCATGGCACTCTGTCCACTGTTCTACCCAGCTACCCTTAAACTCTGGCCTAAGTGACTCTATCCACTACAATACTTAGCTGCCTGGGTTCAGATGCTACCTCTGATACTTACCTGGGTAAGCATTTAGTTTTAGGGAGCCTCAGTTTCCTCATCTATAAAATGAAAGGAACGGCCTCTAAGGTTTCCTCCAACTCTGAATAGGATCCAGCACCTTTTCTATTGTCTTACCCTTTTAGCTTATGTTCCTTACTTATGATCTTGACTTTTAAAATCTGAGTTTCAGGCAGCTGAACCTAAATACAGGAAACTAATGGCAAGACTCCAATTCAATATATCCAAAACAGGACTTGTCATCTTCCCGCCAAAACCCTCCCGGTTTCTGAACTTCCATATTGCTGTCAAGGTTCTGTAATCATTCGTGCTTCAAACCTCTTTATCATCCCCACTCTTTCTGGCAATCTCTAATTCTGTTATCAAGTCTTGTCATTTCTACATTTAAAAGGTCTCTTACTGGTGATATATCCCCTTCTTTCCACTCACACAGCCAGTACACTTAGTACTGGCCCTCATCACCTCTTACTTAAACTACTGCAAGAGACTTCTAGTTGGTCTCCATGCTTCAATTCCCCTCTCCCTCCCCACTACAATCCATCCTACAGTTAGCTGCCAAAATGACTTTCTTAAAGCATAAGACTAACCATATCAACCTCAAACTCCCTCCCCAGGATCTCCCCCATCCCCCACCCCCTGCCACACACACACACACACACACACACACACACACACACACACACACACACCCATACATTTTCAATAAACCGTACTGGCTCACTATTACCTCTAGGATCAAGGATAAAATCCTCCATTGTCTTTTAAAACCATTCACAATCTGGGATCTTTCTACCTTTCCAGTCTTCTTACAATTTTTTTCCCTCTATGAACTCTATGATGTATATACACTGAACTTTCTTTTGCTTCTCCCAAGCGAAGCTCCAAATTCCTACTCAGATCTTTCCACAAGCTGTGCCCATGCTCACCATTTCCCTGATCTTAGTTTCCCTGCCTTCTCTCAAGACAGCTCTAATCTCACCATCTGCCAGAGGCTTCTCCTGGTCCTCCAAATCTTCCTTCCTTGTTAGTGCCCTCCCTCTGAGATCACCCTCCATTCATTCTCTCTCTCTCTCTCTCTCTCTCTCTCTCTCTCTCTCTCTCTCTCTCTCTCTCTCTCTCTCTCTCTCTCTCTCTCTTTCTCCCTCCCTCCCTCCTTCAATATATATGTATATATCTATTCTATACACACACATATGTGTACATATATACATATGTGTGTATGTAGTAGGTGGAATTTTTGAGGGGCATGTTTTCTTCCTCATTATAATACGAGGTCAAAGATGAGCGTTTTTGCCTTTCTCTATGTTGCCAAAACTTAGCACTGTGCCTGGCACATAATAAAGGTTGGATAAATACTTGCATTGAGGAAATGCCCATGAATTGGAGAATGACTGAACAAGACTGACTGTGATGGAATACTATTGTGCTCTAAGAAATGAGCAGGATGCTTTCAGAAAAACCTGGAAGTCTTATAGGAACTGATGCAAAGTGAACAAAAGCAGAACACTGTACACAATAACAGCAATATTGTAACAATGTTCCATTGTGAAAAACTTAGCTATTCTTCTTAATGCACTTATCCAAGACTTAAGATGAAAAACGTTATCTACCTCCAAACTACTGAAGAACCCTGAGTGCCAATTAAATTTTTTTTTCACTTTTTTATTTTCCTTGCTTTTGGAGGGCAATATGGCTAATATGAAAATAAGTTTTGCCTTCTCAGTGGGTCAGGGATGGGCAAGAAGGAGGAAGAAAATTGGGGACTAAATTTTTTCAAAAATGTTAAAAAGAAAGAAAAAATTTTAAGCGGTGGAATGAAAATTTTAAAATAATAAATAAATAGAAATGCTTACTGATTGAGTTGAGTCAGGTAGGTGCTGAAGTGCATATAGCACTGGGCCTGGAGTCAGTTCAAATTCAATCTCAGATACTAACTCTGTGGTCCTGGACAAGCCACTTTAACCTTTGTTTGCCTCAGTTTCCTCAGCTGTCAACTAGGAATAATGATAGCATATAAAAGCACTCAGCACAATGCCTGATACATAGTATGTGATATATAAGTGCTTATTCCCTCCTCCCCAGTACACACACTGATTGATTAAAACAAGTCTCCAGGAAGAAAGGGCAAGATTACTGCTTATCATAAATTAATTAGGGTAGGAATAATGTAATAGTGGACGTTAATACTGTACTTTATAAACTCCTTTATTTACATTATAATCTAAGTTCTGTGGAGTAGATACTGCAGCCATTATCCTCATTTTACATTTTATATCCCCATATATAATGAAAGCAAAGTTCAGGGAAGTTAAGGGACTTCCCAAGGGTCATCCAGCTCACTATGTTATCAGAGGCCAGATTTCAAGCCTGCTCTTCCTGCGTCCAAGTCCAAGAATCTTCCCATGGTGCCATCTTGCTGCCTCCTCTCCTGCTGTCCTGTCCTGCTTCATGCTTTGACCCATTTCTGAGTAATCTCCTGGAATGCATCCTCATAATATTAATCAAATCAAGTCCAACACAGAGTTTTGAGCTCTTTCTTCTTTGCTAAGGGGATGAGGCTTTGAGCTTCCCACGTCTTTGTGTGTGAAAGGGCCACTGGTTGACCTTGGTCCAACCCTTGCTGGCCTTGTGAGGCCAGAAATGAACAGCAGTTCATGACCTAAAGCATGTCCCTCAATCCTTCCACTCCCAGCTCCCCAAATTATGGTGCCTATAGCCAGGGAGACATCACTGGATAAACAGGCAAAAGAAATAGAGGTTACAGTAGAATAGCTGCAGGAAGGCCACAATGCCTTTAGGGAGAAAAGTGCCTCATCCTGGCCCTATTCCCACTGTTGGAATTTATAGGGTCAAAGTATCAGATTTCAGTCACAGTGCACTGGCAATGCCCATTGGGATAGTGGAAATGAAAGTTATCACATAAAAAGACAACAAGGGAACCAAGAAAAGTTGTCTGTTATCTCCACCTGGATTCAATTCAACAAACCTTTATTAACTCCTTTCCCTTTGTAGAGCCTGTGACCTAGCCTGGCAGCCAGGGCCTTCTACAATCTGTTTCCAATGTATAATTCCAGTTTTATCTCACACCATTCCCCTTCACACACCCTGCATTCCAGCCAAAACTAACTATATCCCCCCAATTCTTATCCTGTTTTGTATCATGGGATTATACCTACACAGGGACGTTCGAGGTCGCCCAGTGCAAGCCTCCAATTATACAAATAAGTCTAAGAGAAGCTAAGAGATTTGCTCAAGTTCACACAGGTCACTCTCGTCCCCCACATCCAGTCAGTTGTAAAGTCTTGCCAATTCTCTCTCTCTCTCTCTCTCTCTCTCTCACACACACACACACACACACACACACACACACACACACACACTCATACACATATGCAGAGAGAGAGAAAGAGAGAGGAAGAGCTCTGATAGATCCCTTTTGCCTCTAGGATCAAATATAAAATTTTCTGTTTGATTTAAAAAAAAAATTTCTTTTATGAGGCAAACAGGGTTAAATGACTTGCCTAGGGCCACATAACTAATAATTGTCTGAGTCTGGGTTTAAACTCAGGTCCTCCTGACTTCAAGACAGATGTTCTACCAACCCATTGTGCCATCCAGCTGCCAGTGAGCTATCCTTTTTCTGTTTAGCTTTTAAAGTCCTTCCTTCATAAACCTGGTCCATTCCTCCCTTTCCAGGAGGGAACACCTTACTCCATTCCCTTCATATACTGTGACAGGGACAATGACCTCACACAAAATGTTCTAACTCTGTATTTTCTCTATGTCCTAGATCTAGACTTCTCTCCCACTCGGCTCACAGTCCCTCCCCCACCAACTTTCTTGGCTTCCTTCAAGTCTCAGCTAAAATCCAACCTTCTGACAAGAAGCTTCTCCCAGTCCCCTTTCATGTTAATGCCTTCCTTCCAAGATGAAGTCCAATTCTTTCCTTGCATCTACTGTTGGCACATTTTTGTTTGCATGCTATATGCCCACTTTGACTGCTGTAAGACCTTAGCCTGAAAGGGCCAGGTTCTCACATTGCATCCTGGGCCATTTCCAGCTGTCCTGATGAATATTAGGCCTCTGGACCCAAATGGCTCAGAAGGAGAAAGTGAGGCTGGTGACCTTGCACAGCCCTCCCTCACTCAAATCAAAGTCAGCTGCAAGTCACATCATCATCTTGATGTCATGGTCCTCTTCGAGAACAAAGGACAAACACAACAATGATAAGCAACTTGAAGGCAAGCACAGTGTTCTCGAATTTCTTTTAATCCTCTGCCCTCAGAAAGTGCCTGGCACATAGTAATCATATAGTAAATACTTCTTGACTTAGCAGGTACTAAATCCCATAGAAGTTAAATGACCTGCCCAGTTTCCCATTAGGAACTGTGTGACCTTGGATAAGTCATCCTGATCTTTTTCTTTTTCAATCATAACAACGTCCAGTTTTCTGCAAGCCTTTAATAAATAAATGCTCTTTTAAATATCTTGTGAATTTGTGAACTGCCTTGTTCACATCTCGCAACATTTTTGTTGAAATCCTTTCCCATCCTTCAGGGTCCAGCTTGGGTGTCACTTCCCTGCTGAAGTCGTCCTAGATGTCCCCAGTTAGAAGTGACCCCCTCCCTCCTTAGACTCTCCTTCCACTTTGTCTGGATTTCACTTTTGTTCTTATCATCTGGTTAGAAAGGTAGTTTGGAATGATGGTTAGAAGTCAGAAAAACCTAGATTTAAATCCAACCTCAGATACTTATTAGCAGTTATTTAAACTCAGTTTCCCCATTTGAAAAGTAGAAAGAATAGTAACTGTAGTATGTATTTCTCAGTGTTGTTATGAGACTGAAATGAGATGATAAAATGCTTTACAAATCTTAAAATCCAACAGAAATGTCATTATAATTTTTCTTGTTTATTTGTGTACAAGTCTCCTCCCTGTGAGGGCAGGGACTGTCTTATTTCATCTTTAATCCCACAGTGCCTAAGTCTGTACACAGTGAATCTTTATTTAATTGAATTAGAATGACAAGAAATTAAAATGTAAGGGTTAAAGGTAGGTGAAAGTCAGGAATGCAGAATTCTCTCTAGCTTGGCTGTTCTTCCTAAGATCTGTTTCCTATTGAGTGCACACATTACAGCATCAGAATTTTTTTTCTTTTGGAAAAGAGTTTGAAATGTTAAAAGTTTATTAAAGAAGCATCATTACCAAAAGGCTCAAAGCTGGAAGAAATTCTAGACATCGTCTATTCCAACCCCTTCATTTTGCAGAAGTGAACAATTAGGCTCCAAGAGAATTAAATGACTTTCCCAAGGTCACACAGATAATATCAGATAGGAGACTTTGAATATAGACCCAGTGTTCTTTCCACTAAACCAGATCTAGGAATGATTAGCAATGGGGATGATAAGGAAGGAAGCACATGGGCAAATCTGGCATGAAATCTAAGACAAAACTTATCACATCATTTTTTTTATCACATTGGGAAGATGTTTTTCATGCTATTTTTAATAAAATGCAAGAGAACTCAACATTATCACTTCTAGGGCTGTATCCCAAAGAGATCATAAAAATAGGGAAAGGTGGTCCCACATATACAAAAATACTTGTAACAGCTTTTTTTTTTGTGGTGATCAAGAACTGGAAATTGAGGGAATGCCCATCAATTGGGAAATGGCTGCACAAGCTGTGGTATGTGAATGTAACAGAATACTATTGTGTTATAAGAAATGATGAACAGGCCGACTTTGGAAAAACCTGGAAAGACTTATATGAACTGATGCTGAGAGAAATGAGCTGGACCAGGTGAACATTATACACAGTGACAGTCACAGTGTGCTGGAACTGTTTGTGATAGACTTAGCCCTTCACAGCAATGCAGAGACCTAAAACATTCAAAATGCCATCCACATCCAGAGAAAAAACTATGGAATTGGAACACAAAATGAAGCAAACTATTTTCTCTTGTGTTATGTTTTGTTTCTGTTGGTTTTTCTCATGATTTCTCCCATTTGTTTTAATTCTTCTATGCAACATGACTAATGTGAAAATGTGTTTAATAAAAATATATGTGTGGAACTCATAAAATTGCGTGCCGTCTCTGTGAGGGGAAAGGGAGGGGGAAAAATTTGAAACTTATGGAAGTGATTGTTGAAAACTGAAAACAAATAAATTAATTAAATAAAAAAAATAAATTACAGAGGGAAAGGCAAAAATCTGAACCATCCTCATGCTGAAATTTATGTTAACTAACTGAGAGACCTCCTCTGAAGGTGGATAAAGGGCCTCCTTAAATCCAAAAAGAACTGGATTGTGTCTTGCCTCTGATACATAGTGGCTATGTGACTCTGGACAAGCCACTAAATCTCTTTTTTTTCCCAGCCAACTCTGTAAAACTAAGATTTCAAGAGAGTTCTTGATCTGCATTTATAAAGTTTCTGTATTAGCAGTTCCTTACACTGACGTGATCTGGCTTTTATGGTTATGGCAGCATCTGTACCATGTTTTAACTAAGTAAAAAGACAAAGACAGTAACTTAGAACTTTTATATTCTAATGCTTTCATAGTTAAACTCTGAAAAAGTCAGGTCAACAAGTATTTATTAAGCATTTACTGTGTCCCAGGAGCTATGCTAAGTACTGGAGATACAAGGAAATAGTCCCTGGCCTCCAAGAGCTCCCATTTCTAATGACAGCTGTCTCCAGTTGGTGCTTCCACTTTCTTTCTCTCAATCTCATCTGAACTTTCTGCAGTCTAAATTCCAACCTCCTCATTTAACTGAAATTGCTCTCTCTAAAGTCATCAGTGATCTTTTCGTTGCCAAATCTAACGATCTTTTACTAATCTT
This sequence comes from Bettongia penicillata ogilbyi, assembly GCA_023548195.1. Lineage (NCBI taxonomy): Eukaryota > Metazoa > Chordata > Mammalia > Diprotodontia > Potoroidae > Bettongia > Bettongia penicillata. The sequence continues at coordinate 3,078,467 of JAJHZJ010000024.1, forward strand.
CATCCTTCTTGACCTCTACGTAGCCTCTGACACTATCACCTTTCCTCCTTGACAGTCTCTGCTCCCTAGGTTTTCATGACATTACTCTTTCCTGATTTTCTTCCTACTTGTTCAACCTCTCCTCTTTCTCCTTTGCTAGATATTCATATTCTATGTCCTTGATTTATCTAGGTGGGTACCCCCTAAGGCTTTATTCTTGTCCCTCTTCTTTTCTCCCTCTGTTTTTCCTTCTAATCTTTTTCCTTTCTAATCAACTCCCATCCATTCAATTATCATCTCTATGTAGATAACTCCCGGATCTATGGATCCATCCATAACCTCTCTACTGAACTCTAGTCTTTTGTGGCCTTTTGAACATCTCCAACTGGATATCTCATAGACTTGCCATACTCAGCACATCCACAACAAAATCCTTCCTTCCAAGTCCTTCCCTCTCCCAAACTTCCCTATGATGAAAGCATCAAGGGCACCAGCATCCTCCCAGTCACCCAGGCTCACAACTTTGGCACCATCTTTAATTCCTCACCCACCTCACACATTCAATCTGTTGCCAGGTCTTTTTGTTTCTACTTTCACAACTTTGTTAGCAAACATTCCCTTCTCTCTACTCAGGTAGTCAGCATCCTGATTCAGGACTTCATCACCTCAGCCTGAGCTGTTACAGTCCATCTTTTCCTAAGCCGTCAAAATGATCTTCCTAAAACTCAGCTCAGATCAAGTAACACTCTTCCCCCATTCAAGACACTCCAGTTGATCCTTATGACCTCCAAGATTAAATAGAAAATCCTGTTTAGCTTTTAAAGCCCTTTACAACCTGCCTCCTTCCTACATCTCCAGTCTTCTTACACTTTACTTCCTTCTACACATTCTATGATTTGGGGATATTGGTCTTTTGCCTTTTCCTTGAACGTAACACTCCATCACACTCCATCTCTCAACTCCTTCCTTCATACTTTCTGGGCTCCCCCTCTTTGTCTGTAGCACTCTGCTTCCTTTGCATCTCAACTCAAATCCCAACTTTTACAAGACTATCCTGATTCACCTCAATGCTACTACCATCCCTGTGGTATTCCCTCCAGTTCATCCAGGATATATTTTGTTTACACATTTTTGTTTTCATGTTGCCTCTTCTATTAGACTGTTCTTGCCTTTCTTTGTGCCCTCCCCACCCTTAGCAAAGTCCTGTTAGGCTGTGTTTAATAATAAATGCATGTTGACTGGGCGACTGACCCTTTCGGTTAAACATGCCATAGCATAGGCCTGTCTTGAATTGTATTTTGAATTTCTTTTCCTCCTCACTGAAGTCCTCTTATTAGTTTCTAATAAGTTTAGAATATATAAGTAACAGAGTCAAATTTCTTTATAACTGTTCTATGATTTGGGCAGAATTTTCTCCTCTCTTTTGCACTCTCTTTCATTCTCTGTCAAAAATCTCATTAATATAAGGATGCTGAGACCTTCTCAGCTCAAGACTCTCAAAGAGAATTGGATTAAAATAGAAACCCAGATATCTGGAGATTAGAAGAGAACCTACCTCCTCCTGACCTCTTTCCCATCGTTCACCTAGCCCCCAAGACTAGGCTTTAGCATCCCTCTGAGGAAGTAGACAAGGAGTACCATCCCAATGTAATAGATGGAGAAGCTGAGCAAATTGAATGGTTCTAACATGAAGGAAATTAGCTAAAATTGTAATGTAACTGTTGATACAATGTCACTTACTTCCTGGAACTAGTCTGAGGCCAGTTCTCAGCAGCACTCTCTCCTAGCTATCAGACCATCTCATGCCATACGGTTTCCTGTTCTTTCCTGATAACTTCAGACAGATGCAGACAAGTAGAGACCCTATACTGTGCTTCCTACTTCCCTAGGAATGCAAAGACAAGGCACCACTCCCTTGTGCTAATAATCCCTGATGGACTGACCTAGGGAAAATACACAGAAAAACCAACAGAGCAAGTGGGGAAGTGATTCCATAGACTAAAGGAGGGAGAGTACAGGATTCTAATCACCAGTTCATCCAATGAAATAACATATGTAAAGTACTCTGTAAACCTTAAAGGCTACACAAATAATAGCTATCTTTCTTTCATGCAGTAACTCTGACTTTGGTGACCTTGGTTAGTCTACTTTTGCCAGCCTTTGCTGAGAGGAGTTATGTAGAATTTGATAGCACTATGAGGATCTGAATCCAAGCTCTTCCATTTCCTTTCTATGAGACCATGGGCAAGTACCTGGGTTTCAGTTTCCTTGTCTATACATAAAAGGGTTAGAAGGCTTTAAAATTGCTTCTGGGGCTATCCCTGATCCTTTGTGTTTTTCCAGAGTTGGAACTCAGGGGTGATTTCATAGCCAATATGCTATTATAGGATCATGGGAACAAGGGGATTCCTCTCTTTCAGCCTCTAAGATCACTTTCTCAAATGTCCTGTTGTATTAGTTTATGTGTATTTCCCCTAAATCAGTCTGTTAGGGATTAGCACAAGGGACTGAGCATTTTTAAGGAGGTGGGAAGCACAGTATAGGGTCCCCCCTTGTCTGCATCTACCTGAAGTTATCAGGAACAATAAACTGCTATGGCATGAGATGGTTTGATAGCTAGGAGAGATGGCTGCTGTTGAGAGTTGATCTCAGACTAGACCAATGAGTACCTTCAATTCAACAACTCTTTGCTAAGCATCTACTATGTGCAAGTCAGGTTCTAAGGATGCAAAGATAAAATATGATGCTAACCCTGCCTTCGAGGAGCTCATGTTCTTTTTAAATGATTTTTCAAAATTTCTTTTTATTCTAAACTTAACAAACACCAAATGCCCATTTTAGACATTTCCATATACATAATAGAAATACGTGCTGATAACTCTTCTGTCTCAAATCTCAGTGAACTTTTAACACATTCCTATCACTCCCTCCATCTTACTTAAGATTGAGCCTACTCTTTAAGCAATCAGGCTTGGGGCAGGGGGGCTGGTAGGGTAGTACAGTAATGCTCTATCACGTACCAGGGTGATGTGCATGCTCAGGGTAGCACATGAAGCTATTCTGATTGACACAAAGCTAGGGAGGAGCTAGAAGGCATGGCTGTACTGTTAAATTGTATTGCAGAAGAGACAAGCACCTTAGACAAGCAGAACCTTAGAGTACAGAAATCTGGAGTTTATGGCCCTCTGCCAAACCCATAATGAAAACTTGACAAAAGCTCCCTCTTTGGTGGATGCTCCTGCTCCCGATTCCCCAACCCTACTGTTTTCGGGCGACTTTCATGTCCCATACTTGCGCTCTCTATTTAGTTCATGACCTAGTGTCTCCAGGCCTGTGACATCAAGGACAACAAAAATATGTCCCTTTCTCAATCAGACTCATGACTTTCCTGTGCCTCAAGGAGCCGCCCTGAAGTGAAGGTGATGCTTAAGTTGCATCTCACCTACCAACTAGGAGGAGTAAGATGAGTTTGACAGAACTGGATGAACCAGGTCCGGAGACCGTTGCCGTTCACTCCCTTTCCATGTGCCTCTATGAACACAAAGATCATCATGACACATGTTCTTGTGACTTTCCCACTTACATCCTTCCCACGTAGCCCCTCCCACGTTTTTGTTACTGGGCACTTTGTTTTAGGCCCTATACCTTCCTAGTGTGAGTTGAAGGGAGTCATGATAATAGACTTTTTATTTTATGCAGTTGTAACTCAGCTTTCACCCAAGACCAGAACTGGTTTTTTTTATGCTTCTGCATATCCAGAGGAAGGTGTAACTCCTGATGGGTAGAGAGAAAGGTGATTGCAAACTGCATACTTATATAAAGGACTTACTGTGTGGTTAAAGACAGAAGTAACTGAGGGAAAAAAGATTTTAAATAGCAGATTGCAACCCTCCAAGCTGTAGACCTGTGGGGAAGGCAGTCCCCATAACACTCCTGATCTCCACCACCTACAATTGTAGAGACTGATGCAAGAGGAGCTCCCCTAGTGAGATCGGTCTCTCCTGCTTTAAACTTAGATATCATCTCACAGAGCTCCTGTACGCTTGAGTATTTTCTGGTTTAATCAAATCTGTAAAAAGTAACCTATTTCCATTTGCTGTTTTGTCTAGATAAAGGGGTTTACTCACTATATGGTATTTGTGATGGCTCTTGTGTAACTAGAACTTATTTGGCAGAGTGAGGGTACGCTAAAGTCTACCCTTCCATTTCAAATCAATCAGGGAAGTAAGTGGCTTTCTTTCTGAATCCAGACTCATATGGGAATCTGTTCTTTGCTTCTTTGTATTTGTTCTTCCTTTCTCTTAAGTCAAGAATATTGGACTGAGGCAAGCTTGTGAGTTATGAAAAATCAGGAGACTTAGCTTCAAAGATCCAAGAGCTGAATTATGTGACAGATTTTGTGGATGGTGGAGCCCAGTGAAGAGTCAAGTCCAAAGAGGGAGCAACCCCCAGAGACTCATCCACTGGTTATGCCAAATTTGGAACTGAACTCAGCAAGAAAGATGCTTTAAAGAAGCTACTTTAAGTCTGAGCCCACTTTCTCAAAGGATGAGGTGGAATAGGAGGAAATGCGCCCCCAGATGTTGACAGAGGGGGGAGTGTTTATATTTCTGACCTTGCAATATCATATTAGTAAATAACTAATTGATATTAATTAATTAAATGATACTAGGGAACTAATAAGTGATGATTGATATTGGGGAGAACACACCAGAATAGCAGCTCAAATTCCCACATTAGAGAAATACCCCCAACCCCTTAGGGGTACGCCTTAATAAAAGGATTTATTCAGTGAAGTTTGGATTCAAAGGGCCACACTTGAGGACCTAGAGGGCCACATGTTGCCTCAAGGCTTCAGGTTCCCCAGCCCAGAACCTTGAGAAAAATATAGGCAGGCTCAAAGACTTGCCTCAAAGGGAATTGGGATAAGGATCCTCAGAATTTATAAAGGTTATATACTTAAAAAAAAACAAAACAGCAGGTGATAGATATTCACTTTCACATACAATCCCCCATTTCTGTTCTACTCTATACACTATTTGGAAATGCTCATTTTATTTGGTGTTTATTAAGTTCAGAGTAAAAACTATTAAAAAACATAAAGCTGGCCAGCAATTTTTTCAGGAATTTTGACTCATTCAGAGTATTGGACAGGGAGGTGATGCCCCTTTTAGCATGTTACTCCTTCCTGTTTGAACTTCAATGGACTAATGAAGTTGTTTTGCGTGAGTGGTAAGACCTGTGCCCAGGCACAGAAAGACAGATGCTGTCAAAGGCAAAAACTGGAACCACTTGTCCAGTATCGTCCTAGTCAGAACCAGAAAATGCGGAATATCTTTAATGGAGCAATCTAGAGTCCAGATACAAGATCAAGATTGGAGTTCTTGAGTTGTAGAACTTTGAAAGTCAAGGTTCAAAACATGCCATAGCAGAGACCAAAAAGCAAGCTTGGTGAAATATGAAGTTAGTACTACTGAAGTAGAATGTTAATATATTTGACCACTAGATGGCACTAGCTTAATGAGCAGATGCAAAAATCAAGCGTAGGAAACCAAGGAAATCCTACCCCTTTGTACACATTGGACCATAGGGCTTAGAGATTGAAAGGGACTTTAGAGAACATCTAATATCCAGGTTCCTGACTTTTTAAAAAATGAACTTTAAAAAAGATATTTCAATAACTGTATTTCATTAGAACTGGTTTCCTTTGAAGTCCTACGTATTTTATATTATGCATTTAAAAAAACTGTTCTGAGAAGGAGTCAATAGGCTTCACTGGACTGCCAAAGGGGAGATCCATGATCCAAAAAATGTTAAGAATTTTTGATCTAGTCCAATCCTTTCATTTTGCAAGTGAGGAAACTGAGGCTCAAAGGAATCATACCCAAGAACAAAGAGAAAGTAAATGACAGAGTCAGGATTCAGGTCCAGGGCTTCTGGCTCCAAATTCAATGCCCTTTCCTCTACATACTTGCACCACACAAGCAAAACTTTATTATTATTACACATCATCAGACCTGTTTTAAAAAAAAAATTTTTTTCATCCTAGCCAGCATCAATGACCTATTTCATAATAGGTGAATGAACTGATACACAGTGACATAAGCAGAAACCAAAGGACAATATATGAAATGACTGAAACATTGTAAAGATAAGATCACTAAAAAGAAGCTAAACTGAATAACTGGAAAATCAATAATGGCCTCAGAGAACAGAGAATGAAACTTACTTTTGTGCTCTGGAGCAGAGAGGTGGGTGACTAGTAGGACAAAATGTTGTTATTGGCAGATGCAATTGTTACAGCTGGTATTTTGACTTAGCTGCTTTTCTATTATAAGAAAAGAGAGAAGGGGGGAAGGGAAAAAATGTCTATGCAAGGGTTCAATCGTATTATTATGCAAAATAAAAACAAAAGACATTAATAAAAACTCACTTTAAAATCATGTAGGGAGAAATCCAAAGCTAAGCCTTGCTAAACACCAGATAAATGGGGTTGCCTTGACTGTACATGGGACATAGACTATTGCCCAAACACTGATCAGTATTTCATTCCGTCAATAAGCGCTCAACCTGGGCAAGTCACTTAACCTCTGAGTAGTCCAGGAAACTCTATAAATTGCAGAGAAGTTCTGCAGGGACTGACTACTATTCAATAAACTCCACTGGCTCCCTTTACTTCTAGGACCAAAAATAAACTCTCTTTGGCTTTTAAAGCCCTCCTAAAGTGGTCTCTCCCTAGCTTTCCAGTCTTCTTATACTTTATTCTTTTCATATACTTTATAATCTAGTGACACTGGTCTCTTTGCTATTCCTTGAACAAGAGATGCCATCTCCAGGTATTTTCATTGACTGTTCTCCAAGTCTGGAATTCTCTTCATCCTTTCTACCTCCTGATAAATTTGTCTTCCTTCAAGTTTCAGCTAAAATCTCACCTTCTGCAGGGAATTTTTCCTGATTCCCTTTAATGCTAGTGCCTAACCTCCACTTTTACCTGTAAGTTATTCTGTACATATTTGTACATAGTTGTGTACATGTCATTACTCTCATTAGATTGTAAGCTCCTACAGGACAAAGACTGTTCTTGCCTTTCTTTGTATCCCTAAGGTTTAGTCCAGTGGATGACACATAGTAGGAAATTAATAAATACTTGTTGACTTTACTTGAGAAGGTGCCAATCTGCATTGATAGAGTAAATTTCCTGACCCAGAAGTTCCATATACCAATGAAATAACAGTCTAGTCCCTATCCCTTTCCAATTAATGTTTATTAAACATCAACTATGTGGCAAAGACAATGAAAAATAAAGATAATAAATGTTGATGGGACCGTGGAAAAACAGTATATTGTATGTAAAACTTTAGAATGGGGCACAAAATGGAAAGCAATTTTCAATTACGTACAAAAAGTTGAACAGTGCATGTGTTTTGACCCAGCTATACCAGTGCTGTGCTTATATCCTGGGGTGGAGGGGAAGGAGGGAGGGAGAGAGAGAGAGAGAGAGAGAGAGAGAGAGAGAGAGAGAGAGAGAGAGAGAGAGAGAGAGAGAGAGAATATGTACAAAATTATTTTTAGCAGCTCTTTCAATGTTGACAAATACTAGAATCTAAGAGGATGTCCAACCATTAAGGAATGAATGGTTGAACAAATTGTGGTATATAAATGTGATAGGGGTACTATTGTACCGTAAGAAATAAGGAAATTGGTCATTTCAAAAAGACATGAAAAGATTTTTGTGAGCTGACTCAGAGTGAATTGAGCAGAACAAGAAGATGAACTTACATAGTAACAACACTATTATAAAAATGAACAATTTTGAGGACTTTTATAAACTGATGAAGAGTGAAATGAGTAGGAGCAGAAGAATAATTTATAAAATGACAACACTGTAAAAACAAAGAAACTTGAAAACTCTAAGAGCTCAATACAATGACCATTCATGATTCCAGAGAACAATGATGAAACAAGCCGGCCATGACAGAGAGGTGATAGATTTAAGATATGGAATTAGACATGTATACTTTTGTATCCAACCATTGAGGGAATTTATTTTAATATTTATTAATTTATTATAATATTTATTATAATTTATTATATTTTATTATTTATTATATTTATGTATTGTATTATATACTTATACATCTTTATTATAGAATTTATTATAATCAATTTCTTTTTTCTTTTTTCCCAATGAGGTCAAGGGCAGAAGGGGAAGAAAATAGATTTATTAACCTGCTACATGTACTTTTAGATAAGGTCACAGATGGTGTATTATTAGGTTTAATTTGTTATAAAAGACCTCCCATGAAGTAAATGTGCAATGTAAAAATAAAACACATCTATGAAATTTAAAGTAAGCTGCCCCCCAACATATAATTTTTGCAAAGATACTATGCTTAAAATTAGAAGTAATCTAGGTATTCATAGAATTATAGAGCAAGAAGGGACCATTAGAGATCATCAAATACAGCCCTAATTCAGTCTGGGCTCAGGATCTTGGAAATATAAAAAAGTGCTTCTTAGCTTTAATACAAAGATCCCGCAATTAAGCATTACATTGGAAATATGTTATTGTCAGGGGAAAACAATCTATCTGCATAACAATTACTAGAAGCACTGTTAGTTATATTAAAAAACTGGAGACAAACTAAGTGTCCAACTGTTAGGGAATGGCTGAATAAGTTGGAGTATATAAATATGATTATACATATATACATACACACATACACACATGTGTGTGTCATTGCATGAAACAAAGACTGAAGAATTCAGAGAAGCATGGGAAAAGCTCTTTGAACTGATGAAGGACATAGGAAGTAAGTCTCAAAGAACACTATACAAACTACAACTGTGGTTAAAAAAAAAGGCAATAACCAATTCAGGTTAAATACAATGGATAACACCAGTATTGCCTTACTGAAATTAATGTACACATCTTTTGGAACTCATTTTGTGCTAGTTTATATTTGTTTTGTGGAGGTTTTTAAAAAAAAGGATTTACTGAAGATTTGGGTTTTTTTATTCATCATTTTCTCATAATTTCCAAATAGAAACTTTCCTTACAAAGAAAAATAATTAAATAAAACTCATAAACAAACTGATTTTGTCAGAGTGAACAGCATGGTGATTATAGCTGCTCACCTTTCTACCGAAAGATAGGAACTATTTTTCATTATTCTACAAGACCAAAATTGACCATTTCATTTATTCAGAGTAGTATTGTCTTTACCTACGTCAAGCATTCTTAACCCTTTTTTCTGTCATAGATCATGTTCACAGTCTGGGTGAACCTATGAACCCTGTAGTAGAAGAATAAGATTTATTACTTTAAAAATGATAGTAGGAATAAGTTTGTCAACTTAGTGTAACTGACTCCATTTTAATCTTCCATTTTGTAACTGGGTTGTTTTGAATAACTTGTTTTTCTGTAAGTTGTCAATAAAGCACTTGTGTAGCATGATGTTCTTTTCTTTTTTTCTTCATTCTTGGTGAGGCAGTTAGGGCTAAGTGACTTGTCCAGGGTCACACAGCTAGTGTGAGCCAGATTTGAACTCAGGTCCTCCTGACTCCAGGGCCAGTGTTCTATTTACTGCACCACCTAGTTGCCCCAACATGTGTGTTCTTAAACAACTAATAAAATTATGTGGACCTTCTGAATAGTCAGACTATCAATAGAAAAATGGATAGAAATTGATAGAAAATTGATTTTAAGAAGTTGATAGAAAAAACCCTCAACATTATCAGTAGTTTACGCAATGAACTATCAGTCAAATTATGTGGCAAATAAATTAATAATACTCATACCTAAAACCCGTAAGAAACCCAGTCTTCAGTTTATTCCTGCATCAGAACTGGGACTGGCTCCTGTATTCCCTGCTCTTGAGACTTGAGAAGCTTCCCATTGGCTTGAGAGCTATGCTGATTGATGGAGAATTTTCAGTCACCTTGAAAAGAGTCACATGGCCTCCACCTGGAGGGAAGAATTCTGTCCAGAGCATTAGAATGAAAGATGTTAACCAGAAATTGTAAGTCTCAGATTGGTGGTCTGTTCTGAAAATAGAGAATTGTACTGTTTGAATGTTTTTACTAATGAAGTGTGATGCCATGCACTGAGAAGTACAAGTCTCATTAGTATCTCCATCATGCTAGTTAGCAAAAGTATTGAGAAATCTGCTCTAAGTGTTTACTATGGATTATAGGTCTCTTCTCAGAAAAACGTTTTTAAATATGTAAAATAAAATATACAAGATTACAAGGGAAAAGAAAACCAATTATATTAAAATACAGCTATCAAAATTAAGGAAAAAAGTTCATAGATGCCAATTTAACGACTCCTGATTTGTATCATTCATTGTATTCATGTATGTTGTTATCTAGCCTCCCTATCATAAGAGTATTTTAAAGTACCAGATGGACTCAGATAACCTGGGTTTTATGACAGGCTTCTTCTAGAAAATTAAGACACTGGCAGATATTGACAAAATCCATCAGACAGAGTAAGATGACTTGGATTCAAGTCCCAGTTCCAGGACTTACTATTTAACAAAGGGGCACATCATATAACTCCTCTGTATCTCAGTTTCCTCACATGTAAAATGGGGAAAATCCTACTTTCACTGTCTATGCCATATTGTTCTTCTGAAGAAAGTGTTTTGTAAAGTAGAAGGCACTGTAGGAAAGCCCCAATCACAATTTTCAAACATTTATGAAGGTACCCACTATGGATAACTGGTGATAGTTAAGCTTTCACATAAAGAGAGATGAATGACCTTCTCACATTCATCTATTCTCAGTTCTCCCATTTTCCCAAGCAATTCTATTTTGTCTAACACAGATTCCCTGTTATCTTTTCTATCTGTCACAAATTGCCTTTCATTTCTGCTCTGCTATTTAATGTTTTTGCTGCATTATTTACCTCTCCTCATTCCACAATATGACATTGAATTCTTGAATACTCAGAACATGTGCTGCAGACTTTAAGAGCTCTGTCTGAGTAACTAGTAAGACATTATAATTAAGCTACTGTGTGGAGCATTTGAAAGGAGAAAATTCACCAGAAAATTATAGCTAGAGTTAACTTTTGATTATTTACACAATGGAATTACATGAGTAATTGAAATCCCTAGATTGTGCCTCTCCTATTTGACTACTCCCTATTTTTTGACATCTCTCCCAATTAGCCCCACTACACTTTCCTCTTATCCCTTTCTCATAACTGCCATCTCTTTAGCAAAGAAGATGAATTTCACCCTTTTTTGAAGTACCATGATATAATGGAAAGAAGGCTAAGTTCTTAAACTTTAGATCTGGGTTCTATTTCCAGTTCTACTACCTAATAACTGTGTTAATGTGGGACATTAACCTTTTGAGCCTTAGTCTCACTATCCAAAAATGAGCATAATGAGTCCTGACTTATTTATCACACCCTATTGGGGCAGTTTGGTGGTGCAGTGGATAGAGCACCAGTGCAGGAGTCAGAAGGACCTGAGTTGAAATCTCACCTCAGACACTTGACACTCACTAGCTGTGTGAACTTGGGCAAGTCACTTAACCCCAATTGCCTCATCCTGAGTTATCTCCAGTCATCCTGATGAATATCTGGTCACTGGATTCAGATGGATCTGGAGGAGAAGTGAGCCTGGTAACCTGCACAGCCCTCCCTCACTCAAAACAAAGTCAAGTGCCAGTCATGTCATTATTTCTCTGATGGCATGGTCTTCTTCAGCAATGAAGGACAAACACACACAAACATACACACACACACACACACGCACTATTGCTGTGAGGATAAAATGAGAAAGCATGTGAAGGTGGTTCAAAAATTATAAAAAATTATATGAACAGAAGTTGTAATGATTGGGGGTTTTTTTCCCCTCAACCTACAGTTTTGTAGAGATTTACTCAATTTGCTGGGAAATGATGTGTATGTAAGGTGGATCTGAGTGTATGTTGGATGGATTTGTTATTTTTTTTTTAAGATATTAGTTCCCAGAATCCACCCATGGCAATCTACTAGTTCCCAGGCTCATGACTTGTAAACAATCTCACCACACTTGCACATCATATTATAATCTTAAAATAATGCAAACATTTGAGTTAAGCTGGTAAATACCCACTGTGCATGTGCTATGCTAAGTCACCATGATATTGCTAAAGTTAATGTAAACCTATGAAGCTATTGCTGGCAAAATGCCTTCTCTGTCTGTTACCCTATAAATCATGTGATCACTGGTCAGTAAGTGGGGAATAGGAATACGCAAGAGGATTGTGCATATGTGGGTGTTTTGACCAACCTGCAACAAAACTCGGGAGAATTTGTGATTGTGTGTGCTTGCCTCACTCAGTCCCCATCAAGATTTAGAGAATCCTGTAGGAGTTGGAACTCTCATTCTCACCAGCCCCTGCAATAAGAGTAATTAGAGGATACTGTAGGAGTTGTGCTCCCATTATCAGCAATCCCAAGAGAAGAACAAAATAATTAATTAACCCTTTATTATGTCTCCAGTGCTTTCCTTCTGGTTGCCCAAATCGAGAATGAACCTGCTAGAAAAACTCCCACTCCTGTGTCTCCCATATGCACTCCCGTCTTACATGATGAAAAGTAAACTCTGGGACGAGAGGATTTGGGTTCAAATTCTACCTCTGATGATATGTACTTTTGCAGTTTTCCACCAGCTGTGCCATATTCCAGTGAGTTGCCAAAAGGAAAAAGGAAAGGGATGCAATACATGTTTTCTAGGCCCTTTTGAAGACACGATGCTGTCCCTTTGGCTACGTATATGCAAATATATGATAAAGGTGTTATTGTAAATATCCAGGGTACCGGCACAGCTCAGCAAGGAACGCCCAACAAATGTTACCATAGCAAGGCTGGATGGGTCTATAATGTTACTCAATGTGCTGTGGTGTTGTTGTAAACAAACAGATTAAGGGCAAGATTCTACAAGAGAATAAGTGTGCATATTGAGCACATTAAGCATTCTAAGCCTAAAGAGAGCTTCCTGAAGTAGGCAAAGGAAAATGAGCAAAAGAAGAAGAAAATTAAAGAAAAAGGCACTCAAGTTCAACTGAAATGCCAGCCTGCTCTTCCCAGAGAAGCATGATTTCTGAGAACCAATGGCAAGGAATCAATTTCCTATGAATTCATGGACTGTTTAAAAAATAAAAATAAAAAAATTCTTTGATTATTTTAAAAAAACCTTTGTAACATTGGGAAAAGTTACTTAACCTCCTTGGGTCTCATTATCTTCATCTATAAAATTAGGGGCTTTGCGGTAGGAGCAAAATCCTTAAAACCCCACCTTCAGTTCCCCCCATGCAAGTTAGGTTAGTTTTTCCTTAAGAGGTATTGGAACTATCCTTAAGAATGAACTGGCTCTTTGAAACATGACTAATGCGAAAATATGTTTAATGTGAATGTATTTTTGTGTCAGAATGTATGTGTCTTGGGAAGGGGGAGAAAATTCAGAACTCAAAAGCTTGTAGTACTGAATGTTGTAAAATAAAAACTAAATGTTATAAACTAAAAATAAATAATTTTTTTTCAAAAATTAAAAAATTTTTAAAATAAATTGAAAAAATAGCTTTTAAAAATTTCAAAATAAAAATACTTAAGGACTAAAGATTAGAGCTGTTAATACCACTTCCTGATCATCTGGATACAAAACAGGCATGAGAAGCTCCAGGCCTTCTCTGAAAGTTGGACTGCAGGACAGGGGATCCTCATTCAGCAGATTAACTTGTCTTGGATGCAAAGTCTCACTGAAAATCCTTCCTCTGCTCTAGCTAAGTAAATTTCATTTTGTTAACTGCTGAATAGCCTGAATGTCTCATTTTGTTCCAATATCAGTCCTCAACTACCTAGAGATGTGTCTGATTTAAGCTCAGCCCAGAAAATAGACCAGATGGTGTCTGAGGCCAAACTAGTTCTAGAACTATCATCCTGTGATCCCATAAAAGTTTTCATCCATAAACTAGATAATCAGCCTCTGGAAAAAAAAAATCCAGAAGTCTCTGATATTAGGTTGTGAGCACAGGCCTTGGTCTATTATCCAGAGAAGTCTTCTTGCCAGCTGCCACATCTTTAGACCCATTGACTCCAGTCATGTTTCATTTCCTTCCCCACTCTTCTCCTCTCAGCTGATGTCTCCTTATCTATACCCCCATCTAGAGGGATTAGGTGTAGCTCTTTCCAATGATATGTTGCTTTTTATGTTATTACTTACTTCTATGAATTCTGCCTTAGTTTATATAGATCTTTCCCTGCTTCTCTGTATTCATCCCAGTAAGCATTTCTTACGGCATAATAACAATCCATTATAATTGTGTACCACAATTTGTTTAGCCATTCCTCAATAGATGGGTCTATACTTTGTTACTAATTCTCTGCTATTGAAAAAGTGCTGCTATAAAAATTTTTTATCAAAGGCCTCCTTGGAGTATAAGCCCAGTAATGAAATTGCTGAATCAAAGGAAATGAAGATTTTAATCACTTTATTTGTATAATTCTATATTGTTTTGCATAACATTATACTGAGGGCAGCTGAGTGGTAGAGTGGATAGAATGCTAGACTTGGAGTCAGGAACACTCATCTTCCTGTGTTCAAATCTGGACTCAGACACTTACAAGTTATGTGATCCCGGGCAAGTCATTTAACCCTGTTTGCCTCAGTTTCCTCTTCTGGAATATGATCTGGAAAAGGAAAGTCAAAACATTCCAGTGTCTTTGCCAAGAAAACCCCAAATACGGTCACAGAGAATCAGAAATGACAGAACAACAAAAGGTTGTACCCATTCATAACCAGACTAGTTGGTCTTTAAAGTCCCTTCCAACTCTAAAATTCAATTAAATGTTGGATTCTCAAGCAAGATATGATCCTGGGTATGGAATATAGAAATTTTATGATTGACTCATGATTAGAAATTTGCATTTATGAGTATAATGTGAGTGTTTATTGTGTATGATAGGAATGAATGCATTTGTGAGTGTGCTATGGAAACAGGCGAAAACGATTGTGTTAGGATTCAAAGACTCTTTTAAATTTTCAGATATCTAATGACTCCCACTAAAACTGTTATATATTTAGGGACGAATGAAAGTAGGATCATATTAAAATGCATTTTTTCTTCCTGGTAAGCTGACCAATAAAATAAGGAAATAAATAGTAACATTTATCATTCTATAGAGGATTTCATTGATTAGTGTGGGAGCCTCAATAATTGATCAGGTCTACTATCTGTAACAGAGAGGATTATCTTCAATAGGAATTAATATAGAGAGGGTCTGGAGTCCTGAGGGAGTCATCTGTTTCCTTTAGAATTACTGTGGCAGTATATTGCTGATTAGATTTCTTTCTCATGTGACTCCCTTACGCAAAACCAAACATTCTGTGGCTCTTCTTTTCCTTCAAGATAAAAGGCAAAATTCTGTTTGTCACTCTACAATCTTAGATACCCTAGATAACTCACTTTATCTTCTCATTCTCTTCACCATGAACATTCTGCTGCAGGCAAGTTGGTCTCCAGAAAAGTCCTAAAGTAGATGGGGAAGGAGAGGGGAAGGGAACCTGATCTGGGCAAACTTGATCAGTTGAAATCCCAAAGCACTTAATGAAATTAAAGGTGTCAGGCTTTAAGTGGCCCATTTGCAGTCTGTAGACTTTATTGGCCCATGTACTTCAGAAAAGGTCAGGAATTATAGTTAAGAACTGGGAGAGACATTGGTCTTTCCTATGAGTTAGTCAACAAGTATTTCTTTAAGCATTTCCTACCTTCCAGGCATCGTGCTACATTTGGATATACCAAGAATCCAAAAACATGGTCCCTGTCCTCAAGTTGCTCCTTAACTCTCTATCTATAAGATACCTATAGGATAGGTGAAAAGTGATCTCAGAGATAAGGTTCTAACAGAAATGGGGGAGGGGGAGACCAAAAAAGGCCTCCCACAAAGGAGGATTTCAGCTGAGTCTTGTAGGGAGCCAGAGAATCTAAGAGGTGAAGGTGAGGAAGGAAAACATTACAAATATAACTCAAATAGAGTTAGAAGATGGAGTAGCTTAGCAAAAGAGGAACAAGTCAGTTTCAGAGGGTTCATTGAGAATGTGGGAATAGTAAAATATAAAAAGAATATGAAAATAGGAGGGGGCCATGTTGTGAACGGTTTTGAAATCCAAAGAGTGAATTTTATATTTCATGTTGGAAGTAATAGGGGAGCCACCAGAGTTGGTTGAATAGAAGGATGTCTTGTTCTGACCTCTGCTTTAGAAAAGTCTCTTAGACAGCTGAGCAGAGGATAAATTGGAGAGACTAATTATTGCAATAGTATAGGGTGATTAAAGCCTAAATTATGTTGCTGTCTGTGTGAGAAGGAAAAAGGGGATAAGAGAGATGTTGTGAAGGTAATGTGATGCTTGACCGGCCGATAGGGGCTCAATGCTTCAAGGATGCAGTGGTGTACCTGTTACCAATCCACTTGGCTCCCTAGGAACCACTTGACTGTCCCTAAAGGGAGAATGATCCCAGTTCCAGGGATAGATGTTCTTTAGTTCTCAATATATTTAGCAGGACCAGTATCTTCCAAGGTTCTCCTCTTCCTTCAACAGTGATCATTTTCTTTTAAAGGTGACAGAGTTGTTCCTAGAACCTGAATGATTACTGCCTCCCATGATACAGCTTCCTGGTCACCTAAGGGCATAAAAAATTCCATCTACCTGGAGTTGGGGCCCCCCTGACATGGTGAATGTATGAAGACACTCAAATCATCAACTGCCTTGCTGACCAAGTGCAATTCTATATGGAGACAAGGGGAACTGATTTCATGGAAGCCAACTCCTACTGTATCCTTGTGGTGTATCCTTGTTATAAAGCTAAGTAAACATCCTTTCGTTAACTATTCAGTGATTAATGAGTGCCTCATTTTGTCTCAAAATTAAACCTAAACTTACAAGGGGTCATCATCAGATTCATCCCTAACACTTTTTTAAAATACATATTCC
Source organism: Bettongia penicillata ogilbyi (assembly GCA_023548195.1). Classification (NCBI taxonomy): domain Eukaryota; kingdom Metazoa; phylum Chordata; class Mammalia; order Diprotodontia; family Potoroidae; genus Bettongia; species Bettongia penicillata. The sequence goes on from JAJHZJ010000024.1 coordinate 3,095,437, forward strand.
TTTATGAAAGCAAACTGATACTAATTGGTTATCTGTGGAGATATCAATAGAATAAACTATATTGGAGCAGCGATTACTGGCAATGATGTTAAGTAAAACAGAGTAGATGAGGGCTTAAACCAATAGCATTAGAAGAACCCCACTGACCACCCAGGGCACCCTGAGAACTCTGAGGGAGAGATGGAGCCATTCTTGATCTGAGGACCTTATCTGCTGGTTTGTCTGTGACTTGGGAAAATAATTATGGCATTAATACAGTAGAATGACAAAATTCGACCACAAATTAGATACTGAGTGAGCAGGTGAAGATGATACCAAGGTCTCAGCCTAGCCAACTAGATAGATGGAAATGGCAACTACAGTCATAAGAAAGTCGAGACAAGACACAGATTTGATGGTAAAGACAATGAGTGCTATTTTGGACATTTTGTATTTGAGATGGTTCCAGGGTGTCCTATTCGAAGTGTCCAAAAGACAGGTGCTCATTTGGGACTGGAGCTCAGGAAAAACTAGGGCTAGAGTTTAAAAATTGATAACCAATCCTGGAGAACCAGTAAAGAAGAGATTCAGTCATCTAATTCAATCCACACCTGAAAAAAAAGTATTTGCTTGAACAACCCCATCAACAGGGAATCCACTGCCTATTGAGGCATCTCAGTCCATTTTTTGATAGCTCTAACTGGTACAAAGTTGAATTTTTTCTCTGTTTGACATCTTAAATACATTGCTGCTTCAAAATTTTCACCCTGATACTGACTCAATTTGTGGAAGAAATTGAGTCCTTTCGCTAAGAGCTCCCTCTTCTCCCCACCCCACCATGTAGCATCCTCTCTAACATTGTCTCTTCTTGTTTCAGCCCAAGTGGCCCTTCTCCTTCCCGAGGCCAGCCCCTTCACAAGGGCCTTTCAATCAATCAATCAAACAAAGAACAAGTATTTGTTGAGTATCTACTAAAGTTTCTTCAAAGGAATGATCAACCATGATGAAACATACACCGCCCTCCTGAGAGAGGTGATTGACTAATGGACAGAATGAAACAGAATTTTGCACGTGGCCAATTTGTTTTGTTTGACAATGGACGTTGGTTTCAAGGGTTTTCTTTCTTATTTTTTGTGTTCTAGAAAAGTAGTTTTAGTAGGCAGTGGATTCCCTGTTGATGGAGTTCTTAAAGAAATAAATGTTTGATCATTAAAAATAGATTTGATTTTTAAAAACTGAAAGCTCAGTATGTGCAAGGTATTGCACTAGATGCCATGGATACAGATGAGGAAACTGAGGCAAAGAGGTTTAAGTGACTTGTGCAGGGTTACACAGCTAGTTAGTGCCTTGATGCCAGATGTGAACTCAGGTAGATGAGTCTTTCTGACTCCAGGCTTGACACTCTCTCCACTGTTGAGCACCTTGCCCTCCTGGATACTCTCTCCTCTTTCAGTTTTTGTGACTCTGCTCTCTGCTGGTTCACTTCCTCTTTCAGAGTGCTCCTCAATTTCTTTTGCTGAATCTTTATTCTTGTCTCCTCTACTAAAAATGGGTGTCCCCCAAGGGTCTGTCCTTTCTTCCTCTAAACTGTCTCCCTTCATGATCTCATTAACTCCCATGGATTCAATTATCTTCTCTATGCGGATGATTCATAGATCTACATAGCCAATCCTAGGCTTTCTTGTATTTATCTTGCATGTCCTGAGTTCTGTATGCTGTCTCTCCCATTGGAATATAAGCTTCTTGAGAGCAGTGGCTGAGTTATCCATTTGTTTTTAACACCAGCATTTAGCATAATTCTCGGCTCATAAGATGTGCTTAACAAATGTATTTTGTTTGATTGATTCATGTCTTCCCTTGTCTCTAGGCTAGATATCCCCAGTGTTACAAATTCTTATATGGCATGAACTTCACCACCTTGGTTATATTCCTTTGGATGCTCTCTAGCTTTTCAATACCCTTTCTAAAATGTGATGGCCAGAACTAAAGATAATTTTCCAGGTATGAATGGTGGATCAGAGTTCCTGGGAAGTATAGGGCTAATTTTTGCCAGTTGATCAAAGATGTTGCTTCTCTCATCAGGACATATGCTCCTTGAGGCCAGGAACTGGTTTTGCTTTTATTTATTTCCCCTGCCTATTAAGGGGCAGGAAATATCTTCAAATTCCCCTACCATTACATTTGGCCCCAAGATCTTTCATGTCCATTAATAGGTCAATGGGAGTTTAGGGGTAACTGGTATCAACACAACTTCACAACAATATAACAGGGATAACACAAAATAAACACATAAAACAGTATCTAAAGGTGGGAGTTTGGGCATAAGCACCCCATCATTCCCCCCCTCAAACAAATGGGACCCAAAACCCCTTAGGGTAAGGGGCTAAAATCTCTTCTTTTGTAAGTACTTCCTACTGAGATTGGACATAGAACTTTCCCTGACTTGCAAGGTCCCATTCGAGGGGACAATTCTTTAACTGATATCTGGAGCTTGGTCAATGCCAGGTCCATGACTGATGTATTGTAGTCTTGAATACAGGGTGACATCCAGCTTAAGCAGTCAGTCATCTACAAGTAGAGGGAACTAGGCCTGCAGAAGACAAATCTAGCAGACAGGTTAAACAGACAAAAGTCAAAAAGAATAAGAAGAAAATAACCAGAAGCAGGGTAAATATAGTGTCAGCTATACTTCTGTAGTCCACGAACCTACTAGACTGCACTAATTCCTATCTTCCTTTACTGTAGGGTTTCCCTATGTAAGAGAGGCCCCTACCCCAGTATCTATTAATGCCCCAGTTACAGTAGTTGATCCATTTTTTCAGCATATGGTTAAACTGATATGAGGTGTGTAATCTCATCTGTGTACTTCTTTAATCTGACCTGGAGCTTGGCCAATTTCCTATTCTCCCTGAAGGTGTGACAAACCTGGATAAAATGATTCAGGTAGATTTTACTTCCCTATTCTATCCAATTTTAAGTCCCTTTTCTTAGGACATTCTATATAGTTCATTAGTTGGAATACCATCTATTCTTCCAAAATCTATCACTGCTCTTAATAAAATAGTAAACAATTCTTTCCTTGTTAATCTGTTCTGATTTTGAATCTGCTGGCTATTTCTCTTCTCTCTTGAGGAAATTTATCTTTTCGCCCTTCCCCTAAGTCATCTGTGAAATCTTATCCAGCCGCTCTGAAAGAAGGTGCTTTATTTCTCCAATTAGTAGAGTCAGAACTACGTGCTTATAAGTAGGAGGAGCCATCCTCACTATCACATTCCTATGAGGAATCATTACCTGACGATTACTGCAGTTTTCAATGCCTCTTCCTTTGACTCTTATACAGTCTCTAAGCAAATACTAGGGTCTATCTCCACTAGGCCACATAGAATCAGTGGGATACGGTTTATTACATTCTATTTTCTTCCCAATCATAGAATAAGTTAGTCACTCATGGTTGTTCTTTGAACAATATTGCTGTTACTGTACACAACATTCTCTGGGTTCTGGTTATTTCATTTCTCATTGTTTGATTTAAGTCTTTCCATGTTTTTTCTAAAATCAACCTGCGCATCATTTCTTACAGAACAGTACTGTTCCATTGCAGTCATATACCACAATTTATTTAGTCATTCCTCAATTGATAGATAAGCCCTCAATTTCCAGTTCTTTGCCAACACAAAGAGAACTGCTTACAAATATTTTAGAATATATAGGTTCTTTTCCTTTTCCCCTATTCACCTTAGGAAACAGATCTAGTAGTGATATTGCTGGATCAAAGGGTGCACACAGTTTTGTAATTCTTTGGACATATTTCAAACTGCTCTCCAAAATGGTTGAATCGGTTCATAGTTCCACCAATAATATATTAGCATACCGGTTTTCACACATCTCCTCCAACATTTGTAATTTTCACATTCTATCAGTCTGATAGGGATGAGATGGCATCTCAAAGTGATAATTTACCTTTCTCTTGTAAACAATGATTTAGAGCATTTTTATATGATTATATATAGTTTTGATTTCTTCATTTAAAAACCACCTGTTCATTTCCTTTGACCATTTAGCAGTTGAGGAATGACTCATAGTCTCATAAATTTGACAAAGTTCTCTTTATATATGAGATATGAACTTTTTTCTGAAAAACTATTTATAAAATCCCCCCCCCAGTTTTCTCCTTTCCTTCAAAATATGGCTACATTGGTTTTATGTGTACAAAAGCTTTTTGATTTAATGTAATCAAAATTATCCATTTTACATCTCACAATGCTATCTCTTGTTTATTCATAAATTCTTTACCTATCCAGAAGTCTAATAGGTAATATGTCCCATGTTTTAATTTTCTTATGATATCTCCCTTTATATCTAAGTCATGTATTCTTTTTGACCTTATCTTAATAAATGGAAGATATTAGTGTATTCCCAATTTCTGCCAGAATGCTTTCTAGCTTTCTCAACCATTTTTTACAAAATTGTGAATTTTTATTCTCAAATCTTTAATCTTTACATTTGTCAAATACAAAGTTACTATAATTATTTACTACTATGTATTGTATGTCTACTCTGTTCCACTGATCTAACCTTTTTATTTCTTCACCAGTACCAAATAGTTTTGATATAATTACCACCTTAAAATGGAGGGTAAGATCTGGTACTGCTAAACTGCCTTCTTTTACATTTTTTTTCATTAATTTCCTTGATGTTCTTGACCTTTTTCTCTTCCAAATGAATTTTGCTATTATTTTTTCTAGCTCAATAAAATAATTTTTGACAATTTAATTGGGATGGCATTGTATAGTTTAAATCTGACTTTATTTGTAGAGAAAGCCTTTTATAATTCATGTTCATGGAGTTCCTAGGTTTGTCTTGGCAGGTATACTATCAGGTATTTTATGCTGTCCATGGTTATTTTACATAGGCTATCTCTTACTATCTCTTCTTGTGAGGTTTTCTTAGTGATATATAGAAATACTGATGGGCTTATTTTATATCCTGCTACTTTGCTAAAATCTATTAATTGTTTCAACTACTTTTTAGTTGATGCTCTAGGATTTCCCAAGCATATCATAATATTGTCTACAAGAAGAGAGAGTTTATTATCATTATTTATTTATGCTCATTTTCCATTTTTTTTCCCATTCATGATTACACTCAGCTTTGCTGAGTAAGTTATTCTTGGTTGTAAACCCAACTCCTTTGCTCTTTGGAATATCCTGTTCTATGCCCTTAGGTGTTTTAATATAAAAACTGCTAAATCTTGTGTTATCCTGACTGTAGTTCCACAGTATTTAATTTGGATTTTTCCCCTTAGTTGCCTGTAGTATCTTCTCCTTGACCCAGGGGCTTCAAAACTTAGTTATGAGGTGCCTGTGAGTTTTCATCTTGGGATCTCTTTCAGGTGGTGGTGGTAGATTTTTTCAATTTCTATCTTACCCTGTAGTTCCTAAACTTCAGGGCAAATTTCCTTAATAATTTCTTGAAGTATAGTATCTAAACTCTTTTAATTTATCATAACTTTCAAGTCATCCAACAATTCTTATGCTATCTCTCCTTGATGTGTTCTCCAAGTCTGTTGTTTTTCTAATACAGCGTTTCACATGGTCTTTTACTTTTTTTATTCTTTTGATTTTGTTTTATTATTTCTTGGTGTCTTATGAAATTATTAGCTCTCCTCTGCCTAATGCTAATTTTAAGGAGCTATTTTTTTCCATAAGTTTTTGGATATCTTTTCCCAGTTGGTTGACTTTCTTTTCACATTTTTAAAAACTTTTCTTGCACTACTCTTTTTGCCCCCAAATTTTTCCTCAACCTCTCATTTGATTTTTAAAGTCTTTTTTAAACTCTTCCAAAACTGTTTTTGGGGTTTGTGACTATTTTACTTTTTTTCTTCAAGTAGAAGTAACTATTTTAACTTCACAATCTTCTTCAGAGTTCAAACCTAGATCTTCTCTAGCACCATAATAGCTAACTATGACTGGATTTTCTCTCCCTCCTCTCCTCCCTCTTGCCTCTATCTTCATGAAAGCATCTTATTTCTTGGCTATTAACTTTGTGTTAGAATGTTACAGTTAAGCTCTAGTCCCAAGGTGTGGGGGATAATGTGTCAGGCTTCAGATTTTTTTGTAGTGGTGTTTTCTGAGCTCTGTCTGGGGGTCTGACCTCAGGTATCCCTCTCCATCCTTGAACCACAACCAGAACCCCCAGCAATACTGTCACCACAGTATTCTCACTCCCTGTAGTCCCTCCTCCTGAGGCTGCAAGTTTTAGCTCACCCCCATGCCCCAGAACCAAAACCAGGTTCTCCTTTAAGTGGTCCTTTGAGTGCCCACAGACAGTAGAGTCCTGCCTTTTGTGACCTCACTCACCTATGTGTACTCCCACCTTCCTTTCCCACAGCCACAGCCTCGACCAAGCCTAGTCAATTCACCTGGGTTCAGTGTCCAGCACCAGCTAGTGGAGAGCCCCCAAACATTCCCCTAATCCACCATCTGCCCCGCACTGTGAGGTGAAAGTTCCTGAGGCTAAGGCTGCCCAGACCCAGTTACCCCCAGGACCTGCTATTAGTTGATTCACAGGTTTCTGCCCCAGGTATGTGCACGCCAATCAGGCCGAACAAGGGCTTTCCTAACCTGCTCTCAAGTTGTGTTAGCCTGGACAAGGGCTTCACCCCATTACTTCTGCAGCTCAAAGTTCACTTTGGGTTGTTATTTTAAATTTGGGAGAGCCAGCTGATTTTATGCCTTAATCCTCCATTTTCCTAGAATACATACATACATACATACATATATATATATGCACACACACACATATATATATATATATACACACACACATGCACACATACACACACACACTCACACATTTTTTTAAGGAGTTACCATTGCCTAAAATTTTCTCACCATGAAGCCAATCTGGTGATGATCCACTTTAAACTTAGCTAGGCTGGTCTTCAGACAAATATGTAGTCTCATGACTTGGCCTGCACTCAAAGCTTCTCCAGCTTGGTTGGAGCTTCCAGACTGTGTGTTACCTTAGCATCACTTCCTGGGTACCCAGGGTGACCTCCACACCCTGATAAGTTATGCAGAGAGGACCTTAGGGGAGAGTATTTGCAGTTTGGTGCCTTCATAGGACTCTGCTCTGAACTAAAGAGAGCACAGGTCTGGATATTCCCAGGGACCTCTTTCAATCTAGTGACAGCTTTGCAGCCATTTGCTTAAATTGGAAAACCAGGATTAAACTACTTTCACAAAGCAGATTAGGCACTCATCCATGGTTAGAATGGCAGGTGCTGCTGTCCCTCCTCCAGTCAATCTTTTCTAAAAGTACCTGGCAAACAGTACTTATCTCCAGGAGGGGTTGTCTGACCCTACTGAGGACTGGCAAGCCTATTTGCCATGTGGGTTCACTGAAAAGCCTCAGTGACTTTTTTTTATCCATTTAAGTTTTGGGAGACCCTTAAACATTTTTGGATGGTTGGTTGGTGTGTGTGTGTGTGTGTGTGTGTGTTTGTGAGTGTGTGTGTTTGTGAGTATGTGTGTGTATGTGTGTGTGTACATGCATGCATGAATGCACAGGCCCCATTCTTTCTTTACAGTAATATTTTATTTCTTTCCCAGTCATATGTAAAGATAATTTTAGCATTCATTTTTACAAAATTTTGAGTTTCAAATTTTTTGCTCTCCTCTCTTCTTCCTGGCTTTCTAAAATGTTAAGCAATTTGATATAGGTTATATATGTGCAACCATGTAAAACATATTTCCATATTAGTCACAGTTGTGAGAGAAAAAACAGACCAAAAGGAAAAAAAATCATGAAAAAAAATTAAAGGGTTAAAATGTACATTTTGATCTGCATTCAGAATCCATCAGTTCTTTCTCTGGAGGTGGATAGTATTTTCTATCATGAATCCTTTGTAATTGTCTGGGATCATTGTATTGCTGAGACAAGCCAAGTCATCTGGGTAACTGGTAAAAAAAAAACATTGTAACATTTTCCTGGTTCTACTCAGTTCACCTTGCATTAGTTCAGACAAGTCTTTCCAGGTGTTTCTGAAATCTGCTAGACACCATTCTTCTTTGCAGGTGTTGTGTAGAAATTGCCATGGCCATCATTGACTACTGAGTATTAAGAATTTCAGTGGAAAGTAGCAGAATGAGTGCTTGTCAGATGGATAAACACAACACACAGAAGGGCTGCTCGCACAGGTTCGCTCTTGATTTGGTCAGACAGGAAAGACTAATAAGGGGTTAATAATCTTACTTTATTCTACTCCAGTTTTCTCAGAAGAGGATTGCTGATAACAGGAGCACAACTCCTATGGCATTCCCTAATCACCCTTCTCACAGGGGCCAGTGAGAAGGGGAGTTTAACTACCCCTATATCTTGATGGGGTCAATTGAGACAGGCACAGTTTGTGCATCCCCTAAATTCCCTCAAGCCTTGATGAGGGCCTGATCAAAGCATGCACAGCATTCCAGCTTGTGCACTCAACCCTAAGTTTCCCCATTCACTGCCCACCAGCTTTATAGGCCAACAGACAATGAAGGCATGTTGCCAGCAATAGCCCTACAAGTTTATATCACCCCATCCCTGGATCTCACTGTATAACTGCAGTGGATGTTTATATTGCATACATATATATGTGCGTATGTGTATGTGTGTGTGTGTATATATACATATACATATACATATACATATACATATATATATACATATATATATATAACAAGAGAGTGTTATGGCTATGGATCCTGGGAAACTTTACACACACTGAAATCGACCTTACTTACGCTAAACTTCACCTTACATACAGTACTATTTTTAGAATCTGAGGATCTGGATTCACCTTCTGGCTCTTCAGTTACTATCTGTAGGACCTTAAGCAAGTCACTTCTCTGTTCCTCAGTTTCCTGATCCATAAAAATCTACCCACCATGGAGCTATCAAAATAGTCTTTCCAAGGCACAGGTGTGAGTGTGTCACTCTCCTGTTCAAGAAATTTCAATGACTCCCTGCTGCATCTAGGATACAATTTCAGACTCCTCGGTTTGGCATTTAGAGCTTTTTGCTATCTGATTGCAGCCTACTTTTCCAGACATTTCACGTTATTCCCCTCATGTAGTCTATATGCCAGCTTAACACCTATTACTTTATCACTACTTATTTATTTTTTACTATTATTATTATATAATTACTGTTCTCCAAACTCAACATTCAGTTATCTGCTTCTGTTATTTTGCTTGCCTGGACTGTATTTTTACCCCTTCTTAGCATTTTTCCAAGCTTAACTCAGATACCACCCCTACAGGAAGACTTCCTTGATCTCTTGCTAGTTGCCAGTGCTCCCCTCCCTTTTCAAATTTTCTTTTTCATTTATCTGTTTACATGTGAAGCTCATTCTGTCCTTGTATCCCCCATCTCCTGGCACAGTGGTCTGTAAATAGCAGATACTTATTAGAAGTGTGTTGAATTGAATTAAATTGATTTGAATTCAGGGATTGGACTAGATGAGGATTCTCAACCTTTTTAGTCTCAGAACCCCTTTACACTCTTAAAAATTAGTGGGGACCTTCCAAGAACTTTTCCTATAGATGAGTTGTATCTATTGATATTTACCATGTTGGAAGTTAAAATGTCTTAGAATTATTGTGAAAATAGTTCTGGCCTCATGGATCCACAGGGACTTCCAGACTATATTTTAAGAGCCACTGAACTAGATGATATCTACAATCTTTCCACATCCCCCAGTTCTAAATCTTGTGACCCCAGAGGACTGGATTAGAAAATTCCAATGTTCCTCTAGCTCTGGTCTCTATGATCCTTTTCATGGCTTTATGGTTTTTGATATCTACTGAAAATCACCAAGGTATCCACTTCTACACATTTCCAAGTTAAAATGGGAAAAAAAAAGGCTGAAGTTCCTTAGAAGGGCCAGCTCTTTTTTCTTCTTGGCTCTGAAATTGCATGGGAAATAGGATTCTTATCAACAGATGTTTCAAGTCATATATATGATTATCAGTGCTTCTCCCTAGTGTGAATCTATAATATCCAAATCCTAGAAGCCTGGAGAGGTGCTGTAAATTTAAATAAAAATAGACCACTAAACTACATACATGGCTCCTTAAGGGCTGCACATCAACTTAGAAAACCATATATTAGCACTGTTCTTGTATCTGACTCTTTGTAACCCCATTTTGGGGTTTTCTTGGCAAAGATCCTGGAACAGTTTGCCATTTTCTTCTTTGGCTCATTTTCCAGATGAGGAAACTGAGGCAAACAAGGTCAAGTGACTTTCCCAGGGTCACACAGCCATTAAGTATCTGAGACCATATTTGAACAGAGGAAGCTGAATCTTCCTGATGCCAGGTCCAGCAGTCTATCCGCTTGAGTCACCTAGCTGCCCCATGTTAACATTATCTATATTCTATTGTATTTTTATTTATTTTGTTAAGTATATCCCATTTACATCTTAATCTTTAGGTTAAGGCTCTAGGGAGTGTTAGAGCCTACATGTTTTACCATCCTGGGACCCTTTGGGCTCTGTATGTAGAGCTGATGAAGACCAGTAACTTCAGAGATAAGGAGGCTAAGGTGGCATTTTAACACTGGTGTTCTGACTCTATCCAGAGCACTTTCCACTCTACCCCAAGATCACTTTCCCCTATGAACTCATACTCTCATACTTCAATGGGGGCTACTATCTAGCTTGCATGAGTGTTGGGAGGAAGTTGTTTTTAATCCTAAGCCCAGAGTGTGAGTTATTACAGGTTCTGCCTTTCCAAGAAACAAGTGATGTTGAGAGTCCAGTGGAAAAAGCATGAACTCTGGAATCCAATGCCCTGGGTTCAAAATCCAAGCTCTCCTACTTACTACTTACATGGCTTCTGAACAAATCACTTCATTTCTATGGACCTCAGTCTCCTCATGTGTAAAATGGGAGCATTAGACTAGGACTAGATGATCTCCTATGCCATTTCCAAGACTTGCCTCCATAATTGGGTGGTCACAGATTGTGTGTTTACATGGGAGGTTGAAACAAACTCAGCAAGGAGAACTGATGTAATAAATTTCCAAGGGATGGAAATACACTACACTTGTTTTCACTGTCCAGTACATTCTCTCAGTCATCTGTAAGATGAGGGAGTTGGGCTAGATGTCCTCTGAGGACACTTCTAGCTTTTGTTCTGTGATCCTGTGATCATTTTTTCTAATAGGAAACATTAGCACTGTCATTTTACTGAAACTGAGGGAAACTGTTCTTTCTTTCTTTTAAAAAAAACCTGATTGTTATCTTTTGTTTTGAGATCACCTCCATTTCCAAATATATCCTTCCCTTCCCCTACCTACAGTGACATCCCCTATAAAAAAAGAATGAAAAGAAAGGGGGGATGAGTTTAGCAAAACCACCCAACATACTGAGCCTGACAATATTTTCAATTATTTTTAATTAAATACTATATCAACAAAAATCTACCTTCTCTACCTCCCCTAGGAGAAAGAAAAGAACAAACCTCTGTTACAAATACATATAGTCAAGTAAAATAAATTCCCCCATTTACCATGTCCAACCCTTCCCCCAGTATAGTCAATGTTGTGTACCCATAATCCTCCACTCTGTCAAGAAAAGCCTATTACTTGTGGTGAAGACTGGAAAAAATGACTTCACTGAGAAGCTGGCAAGTATTCATTTTTTCCTTCCTGCATCTGAGAGCAAGCACTTACTGGCTGAACCAAAGATTTGTCAGGGGGTTGATACAAAAGATCATTTTCTAACACTTCAGACCAATTCTTCTCCCTTAATTTGATCAGTCCTCCCTCTGACAGTCTGCCGTCTGGTCCTTTTTAACCAGAGTGTCTTCATTTTCACCTGACAAGGTAGCACGTTAAAATTTTCCCTTTCATCATTAAAAAGAACAGAGATTTTCACACTCGAAGCATTCCTCATTTTCAGCTTTGGGTCTTGGCAAACCACTATTAGGGTCAAGCTAATTAATATTGCAGCTGGAGTGGAGCAGGTGGGAGACTTTTTCTGTTGGTTTGCATTTGGCAGTGACTGGGCCCTGAAGTGGTCAGATGTGGAAACGCACCTGTTGGAAAGATCGCAGATTGTATTCAAGAGCTTTTCAAAACAACTTTCAGAGACCATTTCTTAACATCCTATTACGTGCAAAGCACTCCCTGTAGAAGGCGCTGAGGATGGAGACAAGGACAGTGAAGAGTCAGTCCCTGTCCTTCACCTTTACCTTCATCCTTCAGGCATCTCCATCTCTTTCCCTGCCCTGTATCGAATGGATGATGCTCAAAGTTTGTAGGAAGTGGGAATCAATAAGGTGGAACAACAGTATTACGGGGGGGCAGGATAGGATGGAGGGAAATATAGTTAGTTTTTCACAATATGACTGTTATGGAAGTGTTTTGCATAGCTACACATGTATAACCTATATCAAATTGCTTGTCTTCTCAGTGGGGATGAGTGGGGGCGGGGAGGAAGGGAGAGAAATTGGAACTCAAAGTTTTAAAAATGAATGTTAAAAATTGTTTCTACATGCAACTGGGAAATAAGACATACAGGCAATGAGGTATAGAAATCTATCTTGCCCTACATGAAAATAGAGGGGATGGGGATAAGAGAAAGAAGGGATGTGACAGAAGTGAGGGCAGATTGGGGGAAGTGGTAATCAGAATGCCTGTTGTTTTGGGGTGGGTGGAAGTGAGAGATGGGGAGAAAATTTGGAACTCAAAGTCTTGTGGAAGTGAATGTTGAAAACTGAAAATAAATAAATTTAAAATGAAAAAAATTTAAATATAAATTTTAAGATTTAAAAAAAGTATTCCAGAAACATTTGATAAGAGCACAGCCCCTCGAGAATATATGCCATGATGTCCACCATCATTAAAAAAACCCCACCATCAAACACCCTATAATTACTTTGTCAGTTACAGAAGAATGAGGTTTGACATGTTTCAATGCACAGTAGAACACATTCAATCCAAGCCCTGATGAGAGTGGCAGTTTTCACATTTATGGAGCTGAGTGGGAGGCTTAGCTTTTGTCCTTACTGTTCATTAATTACTGTAATTTTATGCTGCTTTCCTTTTATTTCAAAAAAGAAATCATAAACTTCTAGAACTTGGGAGTACAGGATAGGAAAATAAAGCTTCCCCAACATTTAACATAGACATGTAACAGGGAGGCAGCTTAGCATAATAATAACTTACATTTATTTAGCTCTTCGAGTCTTGTCACACATCTTACATTCATTATCCCATTTAAGTCTCACAACAACCCTGCGAGGCAAATATTACAAGTATTATCATCATCTTACAGATGAAGAGCCAAGGATTCTCTAGGAGTTTACATTCCTTGCCCTGGCGTCCAAAACTGGGGAGTGGCTGAGCCAGCATTTGAACCCAGGTCTCTCCAATTGCAAGCCAATCAAGTATTCAGTCAACAGCATTTATTAAGGCACATACTATGTGCTAGATATTATGTTAGACATACAAATGAAATAATTTCTACTAGAAAGGAGCTTATATCCTTGTGTGTATGCATATGTATGTACACATACACACGTATGTGTACGCATACACACATACATATATTTTTTCCCTCTCCTTCCTTAGATGATTTCCTGGGCCCCTTCCCGGACTTGCTTCCTTGATTTCTCCTTGCTTTCCCTCTAGAGAGGGAGAAAAGATAAATTTTGTTTAATAAAAAATAAAATTTAAGGAAAAAAATTGAATATATTGTCAGACTCTTGGTGTGTTAGTTTTGTTAAACTGACATCCTCCTTTCTTATTCTTTTTATTTCAAATAGAGGATGCCTGTCTAGATAGGGAAAGAAGAGGGATATATCCATAAGGGATTTAAGGAAGATGGTGTCCCAAAAGTTTTAGTGAAGTTTAGTGCATTACTATTAAAGCTTGGAAATGCATTGAGATTTTTGGAACACTGTGTATAAATATGTACAGAATAAATATAAAGTACAATATGCTAATCTCTGTGCTGCAATCTGACATGGATAGAGGGCCAGTTTTGAAGTCAGGAAGACCTGGGTTCAAATCTTGGGTCTGATGCACATTAGCTGTGTGTCCTTAAGTTATACTTAACATCTCACCACTCTGGTCATAAGTTGCAGAATTCCAATGAGTTAGAGACATACATCACAAAAGAGAGTTTCCACACCAGAAATCTCCTACATTTATGAAATCACGAGTCTGGAACAAAACCAGAACCAAATCTAATAATATACCCTGCATTATATTTATATGGCAGTAATAACAGGACTCACATTTACATATTAATTTCTCCCACTAAATTCTATTCTGATGTCCCTTAAGGTAAGGAAAACATTGTGCTACAGTTTGAGGTTCTCTGAATCTGAGAATCAGGGTTCACATTCACTTTTATTATTCACTTTTGTAACCTTGGGTAAGTCACATAACAGGCAGTCATTAGCCTCAGTTTCCTCATCTATAAGGGAGCTGGATTAAGTGATCTCTTGGGTCATTTCCAGTTCTCAATCCATAATCCTATGATTCTTGAAGGTTATGAAAGGAAGTCAAAAAATTCTGCTAGAAATTATGCCCCGAAAATTACTGAAATCTCCTTAACCCTTGACCCAGCAATTACAACACTAGGTCAAAATATTTATAGCAGTTCTTTTTGTAATTGTGTTCATCTTTCATTGCCGAAGAAAACCATGCCATCAGAGAAATGATGACTTTGTTTTGAGGGAGGGAGGGCTGTGCAGGTCACCAGCCTCACTTCTCCTCCAGAGCCATCTAAATCCAGTGACCAGATATTCATCAGGATGACTGGAGATGACCCAGGATATACTGGGAGACCTTGGACCCTTGGGCCTTTAGGCCTCTTTTTGTAATAGCAAAGAACCAGAAACTAAAGGAGTGTCTATCAGTTGGGGAGTGGTTGAAAAGATTAAGATAAATAAATAGAAACAAATATTATGCTTTCAGAAATGTTGAAAGGGATAGTTTCAGAGAAGCCTGGGAATTTCTGTATGAACTAATTCAAACTGAACAAAAGAGCAGGAGAACCAGAAGAACAATTTATACAACATTATAAAGACAAATCTGATCAATGACTATGGCCAACCATAATTCAAAAAGCACTAATAATGGTAGTCAAGTGGTGCAGTGGATAGAATGCTGAGCCCGGAGTCAGGAAGACTCATCTTCCTGAGTCCAAATCCAGCCTAAAATACAAGCTCTGTGACCCTGGGTAAGTCACTTAACCCAGTTTGCCTCAGTTTCCTCATCTGTAAAATGAGCTGGAGAAACAAATGACAAGCCACTCCAGTATCCTTGCTAAGAAAACCCCAAATGGTCCCACAAAGAGTCAGACATGTCTGAATATGACTGAACAGCAGCAGTCTTGACACATACTACCCCACCTCCTCACAGAGACATTTTTTTCTGGCAGAGTCAATATGGGCATTTGTTTTGCTTAACTATGAATATCTGTTAGGTGGGCTTTCTTTTTCTGTTTTTCTTTGTTTAATTGGTAGAGAGGTGGGAGGTAAAGAAAATAGATTTTGGTTCATTGAAAAAAATTAATTAAAAAAATTAAGTCCTACTAGATTCTACCAAGATGGAAATGTTTCAGGTGCAGGCCAGTGTTGAACTACCATCAGACCAGCTCCGTGGGATTGGGCAGGAGTGTTTAAAGAAGCTCATCACTGCAAGTTCAGTCACCTAGTAAGGAAAATTTTTTTTATTGATCACAACTCTTGAAGACTGCCTGCTAAACCATAGAAGAATTGTGTTGGTGGAAAAGTAAACCCGTACCAATGAAATCACTGGTCTTTAAAGTACTAAAAGTGTCATATTTTCATTTTTTCAAAGTTTTTAAAAGAGGAGACAGACAGGAAGAGACAAAGAGACAGAGACAGAGAAAGATTTGAGCAATCTTAGAACTTCAAAACCTGGAAGGGGACACAGAACAAAAGCATTTTTTCTTGAGCTTTGTCAAATGTTAAGGGTTTTGTGTAGTATGTATATTTTTTATTTTATAGGTTTACTTGATTACTTGTTTTCTGGATGATTTTTAGTTACTTTTTAATTTTTAAGAATTGTTTTTAAAAATTTTTAATGTAAAAAAATCTTTCTACCTACAAGGATACTATGAGGTATGAATTTCATTATTCCTATTTTGTGGATTTGAAAAATGAAGTGCAAAGAGAATGAGGGAGTTAGCTACAGTCATATAACTAGGAAATGGTACAGTTGGGATGCGGAAGCCAAAAGATCTTTTGATTTTGAGTCCAGTGCTCAAAATTTCCAGTGCACCAGAAATCTGCCTCTCTGCTCTGATCTACAAACTGGAAATTTATTGTAGTATGGGTAAGTGGCCACCTAGACAAAATTAAAGCCTTTAGTATTATTGTTACCTTGAAAAGTATTGCTCATTGTCTCTTAATGCTTTTATTATGACCATCTGTCCAATTTGGACTGTCAGCCTAAATCGTACTTTCTGTCTCTAGAGCATAAGGTTAAAGGACAGAAAATGTGTATGGAGAATAATTGCTTCAGACAATAGTGCCAGCAAATATCTTATTGCACTGAGGATCACTCCTTCCCACTACCCAGCTTTAGTTGGCTGAAAATTGATGGGGTCAGGCTAGAGAGGCCCCAAAGGTCTTTCCAACTCTGACATTCTGTATGTGATACAACCTTTGCCATGAACTTATTAAAATTTGAAACTTTAGCATTAGAATAAGAACCATCTTCTTCTTACACTTAGAAAAACAGATACTTTAAGTGAAATACATGGAAAAGTAATTTTCCCACAGTTATATTTTATAGATATTTTTACTTTTTTCATTTTAAATAAGTTTTTATAGTTACTTTCTGTCTTGTGTAACACCAATTATCCCCACCATCCCAGAGAGTCATCTCATTGCAAACAGTATTTTTAGAGAAGAAAAAAAGCCCAGCATCACCAATCAATACGTTTAAAAAGTCTGATTACATATCCAATGCATAACAACGATGCACCTCCCACCTCCATTAAATGGCAGTTGGAGGTGTCCTCTCATATCTCTTCATTCAAGTCTCATTTGACCTTCACAATTTGTTACATTTGCTTTAGATTGCTTGTGTATGGTTGCAGTTGTAGTTTCTTGGCTTTGCTTACTTAACTCTGCATCAGTTCATGTAGATCTTTTCCATACTTCTCTATGTTCATCACACATATTGTTTCCCAATTGAAGCGCATCTACTTTGCTTCCAATTTTTATTTGTCATAAAAAGTGTTGCTATAAATATTTGAAGTATATGGAAAATGTCTTCTTATTAATGGCTTCCTTGGGATTGGGACCCAATAATGGAATCTCTGGTTTGATGGGTATGGAAATTATAGTAACTTTATTTGCATAATTCCAAATTGCTTTCCAAAATGGTCATACCATTTCATAGCTCCACCAAGAATGGATTACTGTGTCTATACTTCCACAGACCTCCCAACACTGTTGCCCCTTTTTGGCAATTTTTGCAGTTTGCAAGATGTAAGGTAAATCCTCAGTGTTGTTTTTATTTGCATCTCTCTTATTATTCATGATTTAGAATATTCTTTCAGGTGGTTGCACAAACTTTGCAATTCTTTTGAGAACTGTTTATTCATATACTTTGATTCTTTATCTGCTGGGGAATAGCTATTCTACAAGATGTGTGTGCATGTATGTTCACTCATGCACCACGCTTAAAATGTGTGACGCGCACACACACATTATATCTTGGATACCAAACCTTTATCAGAGAAAACTGATATAAAAATTTCCCATTCAACCACTTCCCTTCTTATCTCAGATGTATTAATATTGTTTGTACAGAAGCTTTTCAGTGTCAAGTCATCAGAGTTATCTATTTTATTTTTTGTAATGGCCTCTATCACTTGTTTGATTAAGAATACGTCTCCTAGGCATAAACGTTATTCCTTTCTCTTCTAATTTTGTTTTTATAGTATGATCTTTAAAATGAATGTCACATTTTTATTTAGAATGTATTGTAGAATACAGTATAAGATTATGGTCTAAGCTTGATTTCTGCCAGACTCTTTTCCAGTTTTCCTAGTAGTTTTTAATCAAATAAGTTTTTTCCTAGATAATTTATATTTTCCACATTATCAAACACTAGATTATGGAGTCTACTATCACTAAATCTCCCTTGGCTAATCTGTTCCATTGATCTATTTCTTTATTGTTTTAAACAATAACAGGATATTTTTGATGACTGCTCCTGTATGATATAATTTGAGATCTGGAGGGGCGTTAGGGATATTTTTGGTAGGTATTTTCTGATCACCAGTGTGACTGACCTCAGACAAGTCACTTGGACCTTAGTCAGAGGTATGCTGGAGTCAGCTTAGAAATTCTTGAGAACCAATTGTTAAACTTTCAGTGTAAGTATTTAGATCTCAGAGACAGGAGATGCTAAAAATCAGGGCTTGACTTTTTGTTTTGTTGATTGTATAGACTTAAAGTAATGAAGAAAATATTAATAATTTTAATTAAGCTTAAAAGCGTGATTAAAACTGTTTTTTTTTTCAGAGAGCCAGTTGTTAAACATTTGTCAGCATACCGCTGACCTCAGTGGTCTCATTTGTAAAATGAGGGGGCCAGAATCTGAATCTCAGAACACAAATAGCGAACATATTTTCCTCCTCTTAATACAAGTAGCATACACTGTCATACTCGAGTGCCTTGTGGGTCTCCTTATTTGTTTTTGTTACCAGGCAGGATTCACTGGGGATTTCAAAACAGAAGAAGGAGATTGTATATTGCAATGACTGTGGTGGAAAAAACAAAAGACATCAATAAACCTTTTAAAAAATTTTTTCAAAACAACTAAAATACATGATTAATGTGGAAATAAATTTGTTTTGCATGACTATACATATTTGTCATAAGTTTTGTTTTTCTTACCTTTTCATTGGGTTGGGGAGGAGGGAGAGAATTTGGAACTAAAAAAAGAATATAAAGTCTCTGTGCTTAAATACATAAATAAATGTTTTAAAAGGAAAAAAATAACTAAATTGAGTAGGATGAACCAGTTGATCGCTAAGGTATCTTCCAGCTTTGATTCTACACTTCTACGGCACCATTCCCCTCCTCCACATAAGTGATGTATTTTTTAAAATATTGAAGTGAATTCAGAAATTGTGAAGTTATAACATGAAATTTCACTACATGAGAAAATTCCTTGTAACTTAGGTCAGAATTGCCCATTAGTTTAGTTTTACTTTGCTTTTAAATACATACACTTTATTGATTTTTTAAATTTTTAGATCCTTTTAATTTCCTCCTATGTTCTTTCTTCCTTTCCTCCCCACCCCCAAACCATGCCACATGGGAAAAAAAAGTAAAGAAAAAGGAGAAAAAAATTTAAATAAATCTGTCAGTAAACTGGACAAAAGAATCCAATAATACGAAAACAACAAATGTAATGTAAGAACTTCAGAGTACACCATGCAAAGATTACTTGAATTGACTGGGGAAGTTTCACCTGGGGAAGAGAAGGCTGGTTAGGGACACATTACAGCTTATCAATTTGAATACTAAAACATTGTGTCCAGAACTAAATACAATATGCTAGATGAGGTTGGACTAAGTCGAAGGATAGTAGGATTCTCATCTTTCCTAATACTGCATGAGATCATGACTAGGTTTTTTGGCTGCCATGTCTCCTTCCTAGCTCATCATTGAACTTGCAGTTCTCTAAAACCCCCTTTCACACAAATATTTGTCAACCCATGCATGCCACCCCCATTCTGTATTTAAAGTCTAAGTAGTGCTCTGTCTGACTGTTCATCAAATATCCGACACAGTCAAATAGCATCATTCCTAGGAAGTCAACATAAAATGTATTGGTTAGATGACTCATTCTTGTATTTATATGATATGCAAAGTAGCCTTGTCTAAACCTGAAACAGAGACAGAGACAGAGAGAGAGAGAGAGAGAGGGAGAGAGAGGGAGGGAGAGAAAGAGAGGGAGGAAGGGAGAGAGAGAGAGGGAGGGAGGGAGACAGAGAGAGACAGAGAGAGAGACAGAGAGAGGGAGGGAGGGAGAGAGAGGGAGAGAGAGAGAGGGAGGGAGGGAGAGAGAGAGAGAGAGAGAGAGAGAGAGGGAGAGAGAGAGAGAGAGAGAGAGAGAGAGAGATTCCTGGAGGAAATGGAACAATCTTGATATTTTTTCCACTACATTGCTAGAAATTTAGAATTGATCACCATCAGTAAATCCTAATTAGACTTATAGAATGTACAATATGGAAGGTGCCTTGGAAATCATCTAGTCTAACCCTATTTTACAGATGAGGAGAGTGAGGGCCAATATTATTTCTCAGGTTATTAGACATGACTTGGTCAAAATCATAGACAGACAGTTTAGTGACTTTACTGGGGTTAGTACCCATGATGGGGTACAAGCCCAAGCCAAGACATTTTCCCCTTGGATCAGGAAGACTTTTGTCACATTTATCTGCAAGGCCCCAGAAAGTCTGGTCTTGGGGTGGGGGGGCTCCTTGGATTTCCCTTCCATCTCAACAGGCAGGATACTCCCCAACTTCTATTTAGCATTCTTTGGATATCTCTATCTCTCCCTTTGTTCCTATTACTGGTCATTCCCATTTCGTCCCTATCAAGATCTCTGGATTGCCCCACCTGCTTCCCACCCAAGCCCTCCATTGTCTGATATCTCCTGATTATATCTCCTGATTGCCTCTAGCTGTTTCCAATCTTTAAAGAGTCACCCTGGTCCCACTGAGTTCCTCCTTGGACTTCTCAAGACCCTCCCTAAACCCCTTCTCCCATCACCCTAGACTACTAGACCACCCCCAGATCCCTCTTATAGTCTTTCCTGTATTTAAGTTCCATCTTCTCTCCATGAAGGCTCTCATGTGGGTGAAATGGATGGAGTTAATAAGTCACAGGCAAAATTAATTGGGAGTTTTGAGAGCATCATTTATTAGCCAGGCTGGTGGCTGCCTCATGTAGAGACCCAGAAGAGATAGCCCCAAACTGAGGTGGGTGAGTGCATTTTAAGCATTTCGGCGCTACTCGGTACAGCCTTGCGGTTTCCACAACAGAGTTCTAACAGAACAAGAACAGGGCTTGTTGCTAGGCAAGAAGCCCCAAACAGAAAGTGGTTGTCAGGGTGCTACTAGGCAAAGGACCCCAACAGAGGAGAGGTGCCAGGAGAGGTACCCAATGAAAGACTGGTTGTCATTCAACATACAGTAGTTGTCAAGAAAGGAGCAGGGCTAGTTGCCTGGCAAGGGGGTCTAACATTAGAGGGCACAGGTGGCTACCATGCAAATGGACTAAACAAGAAATGACTGTTAACAATTCATCAGATATTTCACAACCCAAAGGGGAATAACATTTTGACAGGGACCCAAACAAAGAACCTGTTACTAGGCAGATTATCCAACCCTGCCCAGTAACCTAACAGATTTCTCTCAGCCTAGGGGCCCAGGGAGGAATAATGTCCATTTTAGTGAGATCCAGCACAGACTCTGTCTAGCTGAAATTCTATCTGGCCCATTTTGCAATATAAACACTACAAATGCTTAGGCTCTTCAAGAGTCTACCCAATTTGGCGAATCTAAACTTTGTTTTTCTTTGGCTTTAAGAAGGCTTGAGTCAAATTCATTTGAGCAGGACCTGGCATGTTGGTATTTCAGGGTCAACAGCACCCTAAACCTCATTATTTTTGGTTCCTTAACCAGGGAAAGCTGCTAATTTCAAGTTCTTCTGCTAAGACCGTAAGGTATGTAAGCCTCCCCTTCTCCTTATCTCCTTCTCGCTCTCCAAGCACCTTTGAATGGACCCTTCCTGGGGAATCAAGTCCATGCCAGCTAACATGGACAGTCTTGCCTCAAGGATTTAGAGATAGCCCTCCTCTATTTGGCCAGGCTTTGGGAAGGGATTTAAGAGAGCTGAACTAACAGATAGTAACCTCATTCAGTATGGGGATGATATCCTAATCTGTAGCCCCACCTGGGAGGCTTCTCTGGCTGCTGCCATAGAGACCCTTAATTTCTTGGGCACTAGTGGTTATGGGGTATCTTTGAACAAAGTCCAGATAGCATGCCAATTGGTAAAGTATCTGGGCCATGAACTCACCCACTTCTTGCTCCTTAACCTCTGAGAGAAAAAGGACAATTCTGTCTATTTCTGTCCCAGTCACTAAGAAACAGCTTCAAGCGTTTCTAGGTATGGCCGGATTTTGTAGACTCTGGATTCCTAATTTTGGCCTTATTGTTAAGCCCTTCTATGACTCTACTCAAGTCCTGGACTTATTCCCTCTAGAATGGAGTCCGGATCAGGCTAAAGCTTTTGAGATTCTGAAAACTACATTAACCACCACTCCAGCATTGGCCCTACTCAATCTAGAAAAACCCTTCACTCTGTATGTTGATGAAAGCAGAAGACAGGCTTTGTCAATCTTCACACATTCCTTAGCACCTGACCCTAGGCTAGTTGATGTTTCTATTTACTCAAAATACGCTTTTCATATTCTACATACCCATGGAGCAATCTGGAAAGAAAGGGGATATCTGACAGCAAAAAACTCCCCTATCGAACATGCCCTTCTATGTTTTGGCCTTGCCATAGTCATCTTTAATTATCTCCAGAGAAATTGTCTTTTATGCCAGGGAAATTGTCTTTTCTTTATACTCCTTTTGTGCCTCTTTGCTATGTGTTTGCCTAACCTCTTTGTCAGGTTTGTCTTCCAGAGTGTAAACCATCAACTTCCAGATGACAGCCCAGGCTATATACCAACCTCCAACTGAATCCAAGGTCTCCAACCCACTGAACCTGCCCCCACCCAGGTTCTGAAGTCTGACCCCTTGAACAGGACCCATCAAGGCAGGGACTGCTCTATGCCCCTTGCTAGCAGGAATCAGTACCCCAAAATAATTTGAGTCCAATCTGTTTGAGGGGGAATGATGGGTTCAGACTCTGGGAGCCTCCTTGAGCTCCCCTTGAATCTTTCCACTTAATCTGGTCTTTCTTACTCAAATGTAATCTTCCCATTTGTTCCAGCAGTCTCAGAAAGTCCACGGGCTTTTCATTATCACTGTTCTCAGGTCTTTGTTGCACTCCCCACCCTTGATTCCATCAAAACCCCATTGCCCAAGATTGCTGCCCACTCCCATCAAGATGCTCCTAGAATCTATCTGTATTCACCCTAGGGTACTGGTCATTCCCATATCACCCCTATCAAGATCTCTGGATTGCCCCACCAGCTTCCCACCGAAGCCTTCCATTGTCTGATATCTCCTGATTGCCTCCCGCTGTTTCCAATCCACTCATTGGACTTCTCCTCAAGATCCTCCCTAAACTCCTCTTCTCATCACCCTCGACTACCAGACCACTCCCAGATCCATCTTACAGTTTTTTTCTGTATTTAAGTTCCATTTTGCCTCCATGAAGGCACTCAGATTCAATCCAGCTCAGACACTGTCTGGCTGGGATTACATCTACCCCATTTGTGAATACAAGTATTACAAGTGCTTAGGCTCCTTAAGAGACATATTGGTGAATCTTTAATAAACTTTGTCTTTCTTTGGCTTTAAGAAGGCTTGAGTCGAATTTGGTCCAGCAGGACCCAGCATGTGGGTATTTTGAGGTCCCCAGCACCCCTAAACCTTGTCACCCAGATCTGATGGCACCAAATCCAGTATACTTTTCACAACATTGTGATGTTGTGTGTTGTGCATTGTCCCTTATTTGCTGCCCCTACCATGACTCTGTCCATAATTTGTTCAATAATCACATGACCAGAGATTGACAGTGATTCATATAATCTTGAATCAAAAATTTCAGATCTATTGACAAGCCAGAAATGGTGAGCTGAAATTTATTTGCAATATTCTCTCTCTCTCTCTCTCTCTCTTCCTTCTGATGGTAGAAAGTCATCCTTGCTTCATCTCTACTCTCTTACTACTATTATACCTCTTCATCTGACATCACCATAGTAGCAGTCTTCTTGGATATTACTTCTTTCATACTCTTCTGTAAGATGTCTAGGTCAGGTCTAAGCTCTGTAGTACCTTCTCCCTCCCTTCCTATTCTTTGTCCATTAGATGAAATAAATACTTCAAAACTTACTTTCATGATTTAAGATCTCATCCATCCATTCCATCCCAAAGTGCAGATAGCAACTTGCTCAAGCCTTCTCATACTATGCAATTCATATCCATGTCTTCTAGGAATCCTTCATGGGGGTCCACTCAACATGCCAGAGACCTTCCTTTAGCTCTCTTGACATTATAGGGATGCCAGTGGGTTGCCCATATACTATCTCTCGCTCTCCTCACATGACTGGTATATTTTTTACGTGTAACAAAATATGAAGGGGGGATTCAAAAGCAATCTAAAATATGGTCTTTGCCTACCAGGAAATCATTGCAGTCTAGATGGGCAACATGTACATGTAAAAAGTTAGCCAACAACAGCTGAATACCGAGTAAGTGATATCAACCTGAAGTGCCTTTGTAAGAACTAAAGAAAGAGAAAGGTCACAGTGAGCTGGGGATGCTTCAGAGAGGAGGTGGGGCTTAAGCCAGATATTCAAAGATGGATAGGACAAAGAAATAGGGAGGAAAGTCAGAATATTTCCTGCTAAGGGATTGCTATGAAAAACAAGCGGAGATAAGGATGTGATAATGAAAGACATTTCCCAGATTCTCCTTTTCCAACATACAACCTAGAACTAGATATCCTGGATACACATACTTTGAACATTTCCTGTTAAATATGGAAAGAATGCTAGATTTGGTGTCAGAAAAATTAGATTTTAATCTCAGCTTTGCTACTTATTATTTATAAGACTTTAGGCAAAGAACTTAACCTCTACAGGCCTTAATTTCCTCATCTGGATAATGATAAAAATGGATTAGATAACCTCTATTATGCCTTCTAGATCTAATCCGTGAGTCTTTCGGTCTATAAATTGTCTCTCCCAACTGTCATAGTGGATTACGGTATCAATAAATACTGCATATTATGACAGACTGGGGGCAATGGTGAAGGACAGACATTTGGTTTCATTAGAGTTGTTTTATCATTATGGGAAGTCAGAATAAAGTTATTTTCTATGCATACTGGTGGGAATTAAGCCCACAGATTGCGGTGATCTGAATAGTCTGTGGTAAATCATAAAAGAGATCTAACTGAGGTAAGGCATGGCAAAAGAAATTCAAAAGTACAACGCTAGAATCTTGGGCTACAGCTCACATTTACTGATCCTTTCAGAAGCCTGAGATGTAGTTTGTCTAGGTCTAATAACCTGAATCCTCTGTCTTCACCACAAAAATCAATTTAGGTTTAGGAAAATCTTTCTAACCAGAAGAACAATCTAGAAATGGAATTTGAAATAGAGATTGCTCATCTTTGCACAAAAGAAAATTCTGTACTCTTTGTTTTAGTCTGCTAGAAAAAATTGATATTGATTTAGATTAAGCTAATTCTCTACATTAAAAATAGGCAGTTTCCTCCATGGCTCTGGAAAGCTTCCTAACTTCCTGAGCATTTTGGAGTTACAATTTGTAATATTTTCAAATAATAGACAAAATTCAACAGTTAGGATTGAGTGCAGTTTTAGAGGTCAGGTAACAGTTCAGTTAACAGTTTGCTTCATCAAACAGAACAACGGACACTTAACTGTCTGCACATTTTGGAGAATTATTTTCCTAAGACTCTCCAATTCCACTTCGACCACTCTTTTTAAGCATTCTCATTTCTGCTGGTCCAAGGTAAATTCAAGAGACAGTTCCATTAAGTGACTTAATTGAGAATTTCTTCCTTCTCACAGTCTGATCACTGCCCTAGTCACTTCAGGAAAGTCTTTTGTGGGCTCATCAGGGAGGGAGGAAGGGCCTTTCAATTGTTATTCAGTCACTTTCAGTTTTCAGTTTTCTGACTCTTCTTGACCTCATTTGAGATTTTCTTGGCAAAGATACTGGAGTGGTTCATCATTTCCTTCTCCAGCTCATGTTACAGATGAGGAAACTGAGGTCAATAGGGTTAAGTGACTTACCCAGGGTCACACAGCTAGTACATATCTGAGGTCAAATTTGAACTCAAGAAGATGTCTTCCTGACTCCAGGTCCAGTATTCTATCCACTATGCAACCTGACCAAGCTGTACTTGAGGAAAGGCCTAGAGATGAGTTAGAAACTGGATAAGGCTTTGATAAGAAAAAAAGATTTCAGGCACAACATTTTACCTGAATTGATAGTTAGAAAAAGACCTATGAGGTTTTTTCATTCAGATTAATTTAGAGTCCTCAGATGAAGATACTGAGAAATATGCTTTTTTAATATTTCTAAAAGAGAGATCAAGGGTCCTTAGCCTGCCTCTACAACTGGAGAGTTCCATATAAAGTCTTTATGACCCCTTCCTTGTATGGTCCTGAAATCCTATGTGTGGCTTGTTAAACATGTTGTAGGAAAGGGTCTTGGTCAGGTATGGGTTGGCTTAGATGGTCTTGGATTTCCCTTCCAAGTTTGAAGTCCTATGATTCTCCACATGGTCAGGGTTTCTGTTTAGGGATAGTATATAGACCAACTTGATCAGTTGAAACAGTTTATTTTGGGAAGAAACAGTAAGTAACTCTATAAAGGTGGACCAGATTAGACAGGGCCTTGAGTACCAAACTAAGAAGGTTATACTCTATCCCAGATAACAGGCACCATCTAAAGTTTTTGATTAAAGGAAGGCCCACTTAGCTATTGGCGGAAACAGGAAAGTCATATTTTAGGAAACTCACTTTGGTAGCCTTGATGATAAAAGAGATAGGCAGTAAACATTGGGACCAGTTAAAAACCATCATGTTAATCTACACATGATTGGATAATGGCTTGAAATATGTAATGACAATGGGAGTAAGAAAAATAAAACTAACTGGAGAAGTATTACCAAGGAAGAAAAAACGAAACTGATTCAATATTTGAGACAAAGGAAATCAGTGGTGTCAAAGATGAAATTGGACTATCTTCTCCCACATGCTCCATATGGTCTCTGACCTCTGTTTCTTTGAACTCCAACTTCTCCTTTAGAGCCCATTTCAAACACCACCTCCTCCAAAAAGCCTCCCTGATCCTCTCTGTTGGTAACAATATTCCTTTAAGGTCTCAAATAGTACTAAGTTTTGTACTTCTACTGCACTTATCCTGTATTGTTGGGCATTATAGTTACCTGAATTTGTGTCCCAACCCCTTTCTAAATTGTATATTCCATGAGGACAGGGAATGCATCTTAATTTCCCTTTATATCCCACATGGATCTGTCAGCAAAGAGAACTCCCACAGGTCTATGACTTAGTAAAGAAGTCCTTTATCGCCTGAGATAAAGAGAGATACAGAGGGAGTTTAAGTGTTCCATCCAATGACAAGTTAAGTGGCATAGCCAGTGTCTGTCAAAGACAGGATTTGGACCCACGTCTTCATAAGTCCAAGTTCAGGATGTGGCTTCTGGGTCCCTAGGCTTCCTCAACTGTATATAGGCCAGTTGAAACTTCCTAAATATTTAGTCAATAAATAAGTAGGATTCTTATCTTATATCCTATATCTAATTTTAGTATAGGGTAGATAAAAAATGGAGAAACTGAATGCATTAGGAAAGGAAAAGGGACCCACTCCATTCTTGTTAGAAGTATCTGTGATTTGCAGATTCTTGCACTGTGACCTTTTCTTCTGAGCCAATGCATTTATTTGGATTTAAATAAGCCTTTGCTTCAGAGAATGCATTTGGAGAGGGCCAGACTGCATTCCATCCTAATTGCAGGCATCCATTTTCCCATTCCGAGGTGTCAGGCTTGTGGGCTGCATTAGCCACTTGTTTTCCACTAACAACTTCAAGACATTATACCTCATTTATAAAATGCTCACAGGATGCTGGGAAAGCCCTTCTGTCCCATATTGTGGTCAACCTTCACAGTAGTGCTATCCTCTGCAACACTTTACCAGCCTCTGTTTTTCCTGGGAGAACAAGGTCTTCCTCTTCTGAAGAAATTCTGTTAAGATTGTACCCGTGATCAAAATAGGTGACCTTTATCTAGGGCTTTTACCTTTATAAAGTGCTTTATACAACATTTCACTTTTCAGTATTACCTGAGAAAGGTAATATTCAGATTATTATCCCTATTATACAGATATCAGGGAAGCTAAGTGACATCCCATGGTTACATAAAATAAATAAAAGATAAAGACAAGATGATGGCTTAAAATGTTACCCTTGTAGGAATATTAAAGGATCCAGGGATGTTTAGCTTATAGAAAAGACTCGGGGGAGATATAATGCCCACCTTTAAGTATTTGAAGGATTATCATGTGGAGGGACCTTGTGTTATGTTGGGCTTGACCTCCTAGAACAGAACTGGGTAAAAATTGCAAAAAAGGCAAGTGTAGGCTTGATGCAAGGACAAACTTTATAATAACTAGAGCTTCCAAGGTGAAACAAGCTGCCTTGGGAGGTCCCAAGGAGAGCCTAAATGCCACTTACTGGATATGCCATAGAGATGTGGATTCGACCAGATCATTGTCAATATTGTTTTTAACTCTGAAATTTCATAATTTTTCTGATTCTTGGTATCTGATTCTATGTCTTCTTGAGAAAAGCTGGACTAGGAAGGAACAGGGCAAACTAAACCCAGGACCAATCCCGTAGTTCAGTACAGGTTGGCTGTGGAGATTAATAGTATCTCTCTGTATATTTATCTATATATCTATAATGGCATGCAGATTAATTGGGACACACTAGAATGTTTGAATATGGATTAAAATTGTCCAGGGAGACCCATATTTGGGTGGAAGAGTACTCCTAAATGTTACATATGTGAACATTTATGAGACAGAGGATGAACACGGCATCAAGGTCAGCTACCATACTGATGGTAAGTTCTTCAGTTTGAAAAGGCTACAAGCCAAGACCAAAGTGGAGGGAGTATTGGTGCATGATTTTCTGTTTGCAGATGACTGTGCACTCAATGCAGCTTCTGGAGTTGAGATGCAGCAAACTGTGGATCAATTCTCTGCTGCCTGTGCTAATTCTGGCCACATAATTAACACCAAGAAAACACAGGTGCTCCATCAGTCACCACCAGGTCATCCATACATGGAACCATTGGTTACCACAAATGGAGAAGTTCTGAATGCTGTGGATAAGTTCACTTACCTTGGTAGTGTACTTTCCAAGGATATAGACATTGACAATGAGGTTGACACATGCATTACCAGAGCTAGCTCAGTGTTTAGGAGGCTCAGAAGAAAGGTTTGGGAGAGAAGAGGTATTAGACTATCAGACTGAAGGTCTACAGAGCCATTATGCTGACCTCATTGTATGCCTGTGAAACATGGACAGTCTACCAGTGCCATGCCAGGAAACTGAATCGCTTCCATTTGAACTGTCTTTGGAAGATGTTGAAAATCACCTGGCAGGATAAGGTACCAGATACTGAGGTCCTTGCTCAAACTAAATTGCCAAGCATCAGAGAGTGCAACTCCAATGGGCTGGTCACATTGTTTGAATGCAAAATGTACACTTGCCAAAAAGACTATTTTATAGAGAACTTGTGCAGGCAGACGATCACATGCTGGTCAGAAGAAGTGATACAAGGACACTCTCAAGGTCTCTCTCAGGAACTTTGAATTTGATTGTGTGACATAAGAGACACTGGCACAGGACTTCTCAGCATGACGTGTCCACATCAGAAAAGGTGCTGTGCTCTATGAGCAAAGCAGAATTGAAGCAGAACAAAGGAAACGTAGGATGCGCCAATTTGGAGCATGCAGCCCAAATGTTCACACAAACTATCTGTGTCCAACCTGTGGTAGAGCATTCTGAGCTTGCATTGGTCTGATCAGTCACAGTCAGACACATTGAAACTTCACTTTATCATGGTGATCTCACTTGGAAGACGAAGGACAAACAAACAACACCGATACATTTTTTTTCTCTAAGCTCATGGTCTTTTCACATCATGAGGGTATAGATCTGTTCAGTATCAATTTTGATAACCTCATGCTCAGTTGAACAATTCATAATTGTTTCTTACACTGTTTAAGTTACTGATATTTTTTGACCCTCTTTGAGGTAATGGAGACCAATAAAAACCCTTACCAGTAGACTTTCTCCAGTGCTCATTTAGCCTAGCTCAGCTTAGCCACTGAGATGCTATAGAAGATAGATTCTTATATCTTTAATCAGGGAGATCATCTTGGTCAAGTCCCCTTGATGGGGTGCTTGGGTACATGTGCTTGGGACCCAATTCTAAAATCAAATTTCTCAAATGCTCTAAATCATTATTGGTTAGAGAGATGCAAATCAAAACAACTCTAAGGTACCACATCACACCCATCAGATTGACTAACATGACTAAATAAGAAGATGATAAATGTTGGAGAAGATATGGGAGAGTTGGAATACTAATTCATTGTTGATGGAGTTATGAGCTGATCCAACCATTCTGGAGAGCAATTTGGAACTATTCCCAAAGGGCTACAAAAATGTAAATACCCTTTGACTGAGCAATATTTCTTCTAGGACTGTATCCCGAAGAAATCATAAAAATGGGAAAGGGTCCCACATGTACAAAAATATTTATAGCAGTTCTCTTTGTGGTGGCCCAAAACTGGAAATCAAAGGGATGCCTATCAACTGGGGAATGGCTAAACAATTTGTGGTACATGCATGTAATGGAATACCATTGGGCTATAAGAAATGATGAACAGGAAGACTTCAGAGAGGCCTGGAGAGACTTACATGATCTGATGCTGAGTGAAAGGAGCAGAACCAGGAGAACTTTGTACATAGTATCAACCACAGTGTGCAAGAAATTTTTCTGGTAGACTTAGTCCTTCAAAGCAATGCAAGGACCTAAAAAATTCCCAATGAACTTTTGAGGCAAAACACTTTCCACTTCCAGAGAAAGAATTACGGAATTGGATTGCAGAACGAAATAGATCACTTTCTTCTGTGTTATGTTATGTTTTGTTTTATAGTTTCTCCCATTTATTTTAATTCTTCTATTCAACATGACTATGGTGAAATTGTATTTATTAGGAAAATATATGTTGAACCTATATAAGATTGCAAGCCATCTCAGGGAGGGAGTGGTCAGGGAGGGGGGAAAGAGGGAGGGAGGGGAAAAAAATCTAAGATATATGGAGGTGATTATGGAACACGGAAAACAAATAAAATAATTATTAAAAAAAAAAACTGGAAATCGAGGGGATGCCCACCAATTGGGGAATGGCTGAACAAGTTGTGGTATATAAATGTAATGGAATACTCCTGTGCTATAAGAAATGATGAACAGGAAGACTTCAGAGAGGCCTGGAAGGACTTCTATGAACTGATGCTGAGTGAAAGGGGCAGAACCAGGAAACTTTGTGCACAGCAACAACCACAGTGTGCAGAGAATTTTCTAGACTTAGCCCTTCACAGCAATGCAAGGACCTAAAAAAATTCCCAATGGACTCTTGAGGCAAAGTGACTTCCACATCCAGAGAAGGAACTGTGGAATTGGATCACAGAATGAAGCACACCATTTTTCCTTGTGTTATGTTTTGTTTTGTTTTATGGTTTCTCTCATTCATTTTAATTCTTCTATGCAATATGACTAAGGTGAAAATGTATTTAATAGGAATGTATGTGTAGAACCTATATAAGATTTCACCTTGTCTCGGGGAGGGAGTGAGGAGAGAGGGGGATGGGGAAGGGAAGGAGAATAAAATCTAAGATATATAGAAGTGATTGTAAAAAACTGACAACAAATAAATTACTAAATTAAAAAAATTTTTAAATAAAATCACATTTCTCTTTAAAAATCATGTTTTTCTCTAGCCTCAAAATACTATCCCAGGCAGTTTCTCCCCAGCTCAAGGACACAGCCTGTCCCAGCAACAATATTTATCTCCCTTCCTCATACGGCAGCCACCTGCACCTATAGGATTCTTTGTTTGAACCAGCTGTGTACTGGCTGAACAGGCTGTGCAATGGGTTATAATAACATTTACTACTCACTGACTAATCATATGAATCCTAGTATACATATGTATACTCCCTTACATTTATCTTGTCTAACAAGACATTGATGAGAGCAACCTGGTATTTCTGAGCCAGCCCTGACCATTGGTTGACTTAGTGATGTTTCAGGCCTGAAACCACACCTCCAGGTAGCCCCTCCTTGGTCTATTTCTTGATGAATTTTGGGTAAAATACCTGCACAGTGGATACCAAAAGTGTATGTTCCTTTAAGAACTGACCACTCCTTAACTACTCCCCAATCCCATCCCAAAACATTTAGTTGGCATATTTGGCACATGCTTCACTAGAGAATATCCTATTTAAACTTTACCTGTACCCCCTAAGGTTGTAGGTTCACCTTGATCTCAACAATGCTTGAGTCTGTGAGTTCCTTCTGGCAGCTTGCCCCTGGTACCTTGGTCTTTGTGGGGGTCTCATCACCCTCCCTTCCAGCCCTCACCATATTTTTGGTGCCCAGTGTGGGTCATAGTCTAAGGTCTCAAGCAATCTTCAAGTCAAGGTAAGATTCCCCTCTCTTCCCCTTTCCCTTAAGCTTCAAGCCCTTTCTCTCTCCTTGTGCTATAGTTGAGGTTCAACCTTTAAGCACCTAGGAAGACTTATTGGGGTTTGGGTGGAGCCTTCAACAGTCTCTGGCACTATCCCCTGGAGACAATGGACATATTGTGGGGATCTATGTGGGGTTACTTGCTCTCAGGATGTCTTGAAGCAAGCATATAAGCTATAGGTGCTGTACTGGTACCACTTCCCCCTCTAAACCCATCTCTAAGGCTTACAGTCAAATGGATGGTCCAACACCCCCACCCATTCACCTCTAGGCAACTTGGTTTCTAAGACCATAAAGAATGTGTTAACTGGCTTCCACTACATGGTCTGGAGAGTCAAAAGGTCTGATTTGTGCAGAGGATTTCTGACAATCCTCTCTGAGTTTCTGGATTCTTCTTTTCATTGTCTCATGTGTTTTGTCTCTATTTGTGAATGAGCATGTGTTAATGCAGTCAGCTCCACTGCAGTTGGACTTTGGAATACAATTATCTCTTTCCTTCCCTCTCTTCCTTCTCTCTGCAGCAGCATCAGAGAATTGGATGGACAGGAGAGAGAAAGAGAGGAACAGATTTTATACTATTTACTTTATATGGTTGCTCAAGGCAGTTTCAGGTCAGAAACAGAAATAAATAAGGTTTGTGCAGTTTTAAAGAGGCTTTAATCAAAGCCCACCAGAAGAAAGTAAGAATGGAGGAAGGATAACAGTATGGGTAGAAAGTTTAAGGAAAGCATAAAAGGTCTGGAAATTTATGGAAAGTTGTTGGTAAAATTTTCTCTGCCTTTCTACCTTCTAACCCTGGCCAGGTTGTGAAGGTGGGAGGAAAGACAAGAGAAAAAGTGGGGACACTTTTCCCCTCATATCAGAGAGGCTGACTGACTAGAACTTAATCATTTCATGCCTCACCTAAAGGAGATAAGTTTTTCTGTAACAGGATACAACCAAAAGGTAAATGCACTCTGGTCATATTTAAAGTGAAATGCTGTTACTCCTAATTCGAAATTTAAGATAGGTCAGAATTTATTATACTATTTGGCACTAATACAAATTAGGAAAATGCATAGAACTGAAAAAGACACACCTCAGAGACAAAGCTTTGAACTCTCTAATAAAGAGGAGGGGACTGGGTGCCACGGGATCTTTTTCCAGAGTCTCCCTCATTTCTACTGACAGATTCATAGCCCTCTTTCAAAGAAGTTTTTAAGGAGTGGACACAGAAGTGAAGTTTAATTGAGTAAAAGTTAGAACCATTAAGATCCTTTACCCTGTAGTCCTGACTCTGACCACTGAACTAGGGCTGCAGTGAATAGTTAGAACAGCTAAAAACATTTTAGCAGATTCTATTAATTCCTCTCATCCCAGATCAGATCAAGAGAAGAGAGTGCTAAAAAATAGTAGGGAATTTGAATTATCCTCCCCCACCTGGCAAAAGAAAAGGGGGAGGAAGCATAGCAGCTACATTGGGACCCCACTGACAACAGCCCTGGATCCTTTGGCTTCCTGAAGTCCACCCCTCTAGGCAAGCAGAGGAACCTCTCCTCTCAAATCCCCCAGTCCTTGCTTCCATACCACCAGAGCCCAGAGCTTCTGCTCCAAGTTCCCTGAAACTCAGCAACCCCTATCAGGAAGCTCATAGATTCCTCAAGGACCCTTCTCCATATCCACCAAATCTCCCTCCTCAATAGCCCCCTGGACATCTAATTCAAGTACTGGACTCCACAACCTCCAAGCACTCCCTGGTCCTTCATCCCTCTTTCTCCCCCTTCCCAAATCCCTGACTCCCCCACAACCACACTCTGCAACTATAGGGAGAATAGCAGATGGGCCAAGGCAATACAAGACCACAAGACAACTAGCCTCTGCATTTGGTAAAATCAATCTTCTATTAATAATTTTATATGATGGTTTGGAAATGCAATCAATGTCATCTAAAGTTTACTGTCTGTGTTACTATTGTGTTTCTAAATTGTGGCAAAATTGTCTTATATTGTAAAAATTGAATGACCGCTGTGATCCAGAAATGGTCTTGGACAAAGCAATTGTTAATCTGAATTTTGTTGAAACTAAAATATCTTGGTAAAATTGTGTAAAATCAATTATGTTACTTTATCAACTTTGCTAACCCTGTCTTCTAATGTTTTGTAACTGCCATTTAGAAAACCAGGTATTTTCACTTTTGCCTGTTAAAGAGGTTACAGCTAAAACAATTTGGCTATCACTTATGAAAGTTGTAGGATTGTTAACTAAGTTATTTGGGGTTACTGTTTTAATGTTAAAACCTAAAGTTACTAATTGATTACTATGAATGAAAAGAAGGGAATTGGGTGAAGAGTTTATTTGGATTGGTTCTGCCCATTCAGAACAGTCCTCCTGTATGTTGGCAAGCAGAGACACTAGCAGCAGCCCTCTCCCTGGGATCCATGCCAATTCCCCTTTTTTTATAAAATTGTCAAGGCCTCTGGAAATCATCTGTGTGGGCAAGGTCATCAGCCCTAGGAAGGGAGCTCACTTGGGTTATGTAGTTCCTAAACAATGAATATCACTTACTCAGAAGTTGTAATAAATAGAAAGGATTTTTAACAATTGGCTTTTACATGAGAACATGTTTTAAATTTGAGAAAGAAAGATCTTAAATGGAATCCCTTACGTGTGTGAGTCCTGGTAAATCTTTGTTGCTTATTGCAACTCCATGAGAATAAAAAACTGTATCTGGCTCTAAACTGTGATTAGTGAGACTTGTTGTTTAAGGTAAAAGGCATTTGGGACCATAACTACTTTTGTTTTGAGTTTGAATTTGGGTATAGTGGTCTGCATTAAATCAGTATATGAGAGGAATGCCATAGGCTACTCAGAGGGAATGTGATCCTGTACAGTTAACAGTTGAAGTTTGTGTCTGGAAGGGAAAGGCCAAGGAGACAATTCTAGCCTCAATCTAGAATGGGATCCCCCTGGCTCAGTTTCCCCATTGTGTTCCTTTAAAAAGAAATGATTCCTACCTCACAATTCCTGAGTCTGGCTATGAAACAGATATTGCATGATTGGAGAATTTCACTCGTATCTGAATTCAGAGTCAAGCATGTTTTATCCTGTCATATTTGGCATGTCACATGTCCCTGTTTTTTCCCTTCTATAGCAAATTTCTATGACCAGAGCAAATAGTAAAACACATGAGCCTTTTTATGTAATCTTATTGGGAAGTCTAATTTTTTTTATCTAAAATTAGAACATATGCAGAAATTTATGTAAACTACTTAAGATTCACCGTAAAATTGTTTAAAAGGGTTTTAGAAGCAGTAGCATCTTTTGTGATCATTCCCTTACTGTTACCAGTGTGAGATTCCATTACAACACCTTTTTGACTAAAGATATCTAGGAATTCTGCAATAACTAAGAATTTAGTTTGTTACAATACTTTGGAAATTCATATTACTTAAGGATGCTTTTGTAACAACTCAGCTTTAATGAACTTGAATTTTGAAGGTTTTAAAAGTTTTCAACTAATTTTCTTTATATAAGTTTAGCAACTCTTTTAACATCAGGATAAATTTTAAACTGTTTTAAAAGAAAAGGAAATACTTTTAGAAGAAATGTTTTTTAAAAAATCCCTTCTGTAAGGCCTACTAAGTTTTCATTTTCAAGATAATGTATTGCTAAATTAACATGCAATGACCTATAAAGCAGAAGAGATCTTGCTGTTTTTATCTGAATTTATAGTCATTCCATGGCCTAATCAAGAGTTAAAATTAGTGTTTGAACTTATCATATGTAAAATAAAACTTAATTTCTAAAGTTTCTCTTCCAGAGTAAATATAATCAGAGAAGGATCAACAAGCCTGTGAAACAATGATGTACATCTACTCAGTTGTGAGGTTTAAGTTAGAAACCTCTTTGGTTTAAGGCAGTACAGCCAAGCTAGTGAAGAGTAATAACCTGCAAGCTATCTTATCTATGGTAGAAATATAAAGGGAAGTGAAGCAGTCTGAGTAATGTATTTGAGAGATTTGGAAAGATAAATAAAGGCTTGATCAAAAATATGGAAAGCGGACAAGAAGGTTTGGGACAAGTGGGGGTCATCCAAGCCCCTCATGTCCCTGGATAGTTACTAAGTATGTTCAAAGGGTGTGAGGAAGTTTGACAGTATTCTCACACTCACCCCACTTCTAGTCATTTTCCTCCTTACTCCTTTTTGGTCCCTGTTTGTTTAATCTCTTTGCCAGATTTGTGTCTTCTACATTCAGTACCCCCAACTTGGAGGTGACAGCTCAGGCTGGGTGCCGTCCTCTCTGTCCAAGACCATGACCCATCACCCTCTGGGCCTGGCATCAGCCAAGTTCCCAACACAGGCTACAGATCCAACCCCTCCAAGGAGGAAGGATCAAGTCTGACACATACCATTAAGTACCCTAGGATAAAACCTCATCTGCCCCATGCTACTTATGGCTATGCCCAGCAGGGGGAGTGCCAGGCTTGCAATTTTCCACTGGCTGACCACTATGGTCCAAGACAGCAGGAGAGCACCTGGCTTCATAAGTATGCTAAGTAGAGGTTTTCTTACAAGATCACAAGTCATTCCTTACACCGTCACAGTGCTGTACCAAAAGACACCCTAGCATGCTAAGTGAGTGCATCTGTTTTCTAACCACAAAGTAACTAGAATACAGGAGAGAATCAAGCTCAAAATATGTTTGTAGACTAAAAAATCTGAATAAAAAGCATAAATAATATAAATCAATCACCGCAGATGATTCTGGTAAAAGCCACAAAAGATTTGAAGAACTGATTTTAAGACTAGGATTTAAAGGAGTTAAACATTTCCCTTTTTCTCCTCTTTTCCATTACATGAGGGCAGGTTGGGCTATTGGACTTGTGAAGTCTCTGCCAGCTCTGATATTTAGGGGTCCTGTAATTTGTAGCTTCTTTTCTTTTCTCTTTTTTAATTTTTCCTTAGAGCAATAATGGACCAAAGTGCCATTTAGCATGAAAGAGTTAAGGTCTCTTCCCAGCACCTCACTGAATACCAGGGACCACCACAGAGACTGGGGAGAATCCAGCTCATTGTACTGTCTCAGGAAGGGGAGTCTTATAAATAGAGTCTTTGGGACTGTGTAATCTTGCATGTGTTTGAATAATTAACACTTAGAGTCCCTTCCCCCAAGGAATCCTTTCTTCCTGACACACTGCACACTTTTGATGATGTGAAGCTAAAGTCCATTCACATACTTCGGCAAACAACCACCCTGACTGTGAACCTGCCAGCTCCTAACAAGAACGCCAGTGTGGAAAGCTCATCACTCTCGGCCTGGTTCCATAAAGTAATAGGGACACTTTTGTCCCAGGAGACAAGGCTCACAGATGGGTCACTCTGAGGATGCGGAATTGGGCTATGCTGTTGGCAGATAAATTGGCAAGTGGCTTCCTCATTATGAAACCTGACAGTATCCTGGTCATCTCCAGGCATTTCAGATCATATTCTTTCTGGGACTTTGCATACCCCCAATACACCCACATACAGGTGATAATTGTTCAAAACAAATAAACCATTGGCCTCTAAAACATTTTTTTCACTCTTCTGCTTTCCAAAGTCTTTTTTTAAAATATAAGCTTATATTCACGTTACATATAAACATACTAGTACTATTGAAAATGAGGTGTTGGATTTAAATTTCTGACTGATTGGTTCTAGATACCAACCCATTAAAACAAGTACAGTCACTTTCTAGCTGGGTGACCTGGGGCAAGTCACTTAACCCTGTAAGTCTCTGTTGCCTTATCTGTAAAATGAGCTAGGGAAGGAAATGGAAAACCACTCCAGTATCTTTGCCAACAAAACACCAAATGGGGTCACAAAGAGTCAGACACAACTGAAACGACTGAACACCACCATCACTTTAAAGAGCCAACTCAACAAAGATTTATTTAGTGCCTGCTGTATTTGGGAAGTAAGGTGATCTCTGCTCTTGAGAAGCAATATATTCAACTGCTGGGAAACAGCATTGCATGGATAAACAAATATAAAGAAGGTTAATTGAAGGAAAGAGCAAGACACAACAGTTAGAGCTTTAAAGAAAAGCTTCCCTAGCTGGAAGCTAAGGATTTTCAGAGGCAAAGGTGACCAGGGAATGCATGCTCTGCATGGGAAACAGTGTGTGCAAAGGCATAAACAAGAAAGTGACAATACCAGATTTAGAGTATAGCTAACTGGTTAGATTGGGTGAGATGTGGAGGGACTGAAGGAAGCAATATGAATGTTTGAAAGAAGGGTTGTAGCCACATTTTAGAGCTAGACTCTGGTCAGTCCAAGCAATAGTTTGTTCTTTATCCTCAAAGGAATTGGGAGCCCTTCTGAGAAGGAGTGACGTGATAAGACTTGCTTCCTAGGTTAATTGGCAGCTAGAGAGTAGACTGGTAAGGGGAGAGACAAGAAGCGGAGAGAGCAATAAGGAGGCTATTATAATAGTCCTGGTGGCTGGTGATGAAGGTCTGAACTGCAGTAGTGTTGATGTGAATGGAAAGGAAGAGATGGATGTGAGAGACATAGAAGTAGCATCAGTAAGATTTAACAACTGATCAGAGACATGGATGAGAGAAGGAGAGGAGTCAAAGGTGACTCTGAGGTTTTGAGCCTAGGTGACCGGAATGATGATGTCCTCCACTGAAATGGAATTTTGGAGAGCCATCGATACGGAGGGAAGAATCATTGGTTTCTACTTTGGATATTTTTATTCAGAGATATCAGTAGAGAATATATATCCAACCTATAGCTGCTCATGGTCAACTTATTTCAAATGAATAACATGACAAAATTACCAT
Organism: Bettongia penicillata ogilbyi; assembly: GCA_023548195.1. NCBI lineage: Eukaryota > Metazoa > Chordata > Mammalia > Diprotodontia > Potoroidae > Bettongia > Bettongia penicillata. The sequence continues at coordinate 3,134,836 of JAJHZJ010000024.1, forward strand.
CAAAAAAGTAATTTCTAAACAAATCTTGGAAATTAATTTTAATGTAGATTAGTCTTAATGCTTTAAGATTTCAAGACTTCCAAGACAAGGTGACAGAGTAGGAAGTTGGAAGGTAACTCTTCCACACCCCAAAGAGAAACACTCCCTAGTAACAAATACATATAATCAAGCAAAACAAATTCTTATATTAGTGGTGTCTGAAAATATATGACTCATTCCATACCTCTAGTTCATCATCTCTCTGCCAGAAAGCATGGCCCATCTGGAGTCTTGGTCTTCTGGAGTCATAATCTGTCATTCAGTTCCCTTATCTTTTAACCCACAAAGAATATATAGTTCTATTCAATAGCAATTGGGCTTTTGCACTAAGAAGGCTAAAAAACAAATGTCTCAGGAAAAGAAATAACCAACAATAGTTATCAATGGTGAAAAGGTACACTTTTTAAAGCCAACAATTTAAAGGTTTTAGACCGGGAATACCATAATTATAGGCTCATTTAAAGCAGAGGCAAGAGACAACTCATGCTCAGTAGAGTAGAACCCAATAACAAACCATAAATCAGAAAATGTTCAGTTCTGGGCCAGTCAAGATCAGCTGTGCATCTGCACGAGAATTTTTACCTTGATTTCTGTTCTGGGAATTTGCAAAAATCAAATTTTCTTTTCTGCAATTGAGCATAAAAGTTCTTCATAGAATTTTTTTTTATATAGTGTTTCAGGCAAGCTCTTTTTTGGAGTATGGGCCCTAAGAGTTGAGGGAGTAGGAAAAATTATCGAACTCTACAGAGATACTATAGAAACCTGGTATGACTGGAGTTTTGCTGGTCAAGACTGCCCTAGAAAGTTTGACACCTTCGATAAAGAAACAAAGACATTTTCTTTTTTTTTTGTTAGTTTTTCATATATTTATTTTTAGTTTACAACATTCAGTTCCACAAGCTTTTGAGTTCTAAATTTTCTCCCCTTCCCTCCCCTCCTTCCTCCCCAAGATGGCCTGCAATCTGATATAGGCTGTACAGATGCATTCACATTAAAGATACTTTCACATTAGTCATGTTGCAAAGAAGAATTATAACCAATGGAACAAATCACGAGAAAGAAACAAAACACACACACACACAAAAGAGAAACAGCAAAAAGCATACTTCGATCTGCATTCAGACTCCATAATCCTTACTCTGGATGTGGATAGTATTTTCTATCATAAGCCTTTTAGAATTGTCTTAGAAACTTGCATTGCTGAGAAGAGCCAAGTCTATCAAAGTTAGTTATCACACCGTGTGGCTCTAACTGTATACAATGTTCTCCTAGTTCTGCCCCTCTTCACTCAGCATCAGTTCATATAAGTCTTTCCAGGTTTTTCTGAAATCCTCCTGCTTATCATTTCTTATGGAATGATAGTATTCTATTACATTCATATACCACAACTTGTTCAACCATTTCCCAATTGATGGGCATCCCCTCAGTTTCCAATTCTTTGCCCCCACAAAAAGAGTTGCTATAAATATTTTTTGTACATGTGGGTTCTTTTTCCATTTGTAGGATCTCACAAAGACACTTTCAAAGCCTTAAGAAGGTTTGTCAAAGAAGTTGGCAGGCTTTTTTGTTCTCCTTCTAAAATTACTCTGTTAATGTTTCGTTATAATTATCCCTTCCCCAACATGAATCTTGTCAGTCTTCAGCTCAAACTCCTTCAATGGCTCCTCATTGCTGCTAAATAATGTTCATACTTAAGCCTTCTCTCCCTCCCCCCCAAAAATCAAGTACTTCCCTGCTTCTCGCTTATAGAGTTCCCTTCCTATGAATCCTTCATTTCAGTGAGATAGGATTAATTACTAGTTTCCATATAGAACTTTCTTCCATTTAAAATAAATATAAAGAAAATTTTAGAACCCTGTCAATTCTGGTCATTTTAAGCTACTAGTGTAGCTACTGTTCTATTTGCTACAGACTGAGGATATATATTGTCTTTCATGGCAACTTGTGCCCCAATTGTCAAAGACAGGACTTGGAAACCCCAAAGGTCAGTTAAGAACAACTCTCACACAAAAAGACAGGAAGAGAAGTAGCAACGTAACAACTATCTTCTTAGTTTTATTATCCACGGATAGGGCATTTACGACTTCAAGTCTACAAGAGTAAACTTGATTACAAGTTTATTTTGTGTGAGGGCTGTCTTTAATTTCTCTGTTATGGCTTCTGGAATGTTGTCCCACCTCTGCTCTGACTATTGACCTCCCTGACTTCCTTAAAGTCCCAACTAAAATCCTACCTTTTACAGGAAGTCTTCTCTAACCCTTCTTAATTCGTTCTAGCACCTTCCCTCTTTTAATAATTTCTTAGTTATCCTGAATATAGCTAGTTTGCACATTGTTTGCATGTTGCGTCAACATTAGATTTGCAAGTTCCTTGAGGGTAGGGACTGTCTTTTGTCTCTTTTTGTATCCTTAATGCTTTGCACTAAATCTGATATATTAACGGCACTTAATAAATCTTCTATTGATTAATGATTGTTATCATACAGTTGGTGTTTAATAAATATTTCTTGAACATTTAAAACTTATTGAACTGAATTAGTTCAATAAGGGGGAAGTGAGTTAGATCTCTCAGTAGACAGAGTGGCCAGATCTACATTTAAATCTGGCCTCACACACTAACTAGCTCTGTGCAATGACAATGTGATACCCATAGCAGCTGCCATGAATATACATGCATACCTTCATGATTGGCTCACAAAATATAAAAAACTCTCCTCCTCTATGACAAAACCAAAATATTTATTTGGAACATTGGTATTAGGATACCAGAAGGCAAGATTTAGTAAGGTACTCATCACTAATCAAAAGAGTGCTGACATTGCAAGCAAGTTCCCCTAGGCAAGTTCTTCCCTCTGCCTGTTTCTCTCTCTGTCTACTTCTCTCTCTGCACACACCTTTCCCTCCAAGCAATACCATATATACTCTTTCCAATCACAGATTGGGCACTCTTTTGACTTAGGAAAGCTTGGAAATCAGCACTTAATTGGGAAGGTGTAGGAATCCCTGTGGTCCAGGGCCTACTTGGCTCTGCACTAGGGCTCCATGCAAGGCCTATCAATGGACAGGGAAGATCTTATATCCTATTAACTTTACACTCTGTGACTCTAGTCAAGTCACTGTCTACTTAAGTTTCCTTATCTGTAAAATGGGGGAGTTATTATGAAGATAAAATAATAACTGTAAACCACTTGGCAAAATTTAAAATGCTATATCCCCTTAGAAAGCATTAGTGATAAATGGAAGGAAAGATGGATAGGAAAGTCTGACTACCTTTCCTATCTCTAATAGGCCTCTACTGGAGTTTAAAAATAAATCACCAACATTCATAATTTTTTTCCTGTTTCATCAGAGACTGATCAGAAATTTAAAGCTTCTCATTCTGTTTAAGCAAAATCTCATACCTTTTCAGAGATAAAACAAAGCTTCAGTATTAAAAAAAGGTAAACTTAATGAAATGGATATTTCTAGCCCCAAAATGCAATTCCATATGGTGTCCCCATTGGTCTGTGTGATTCTTTCTTGTTCTATAAGATGGCGCAACAGTTCCAACTTGTCATCAGATCTGCCCAGTTATGTCTGCTTCATATATACAGTTTATCTTTCTGAAAACAGAGCAATGGATTAAGTTTTCAATTTATTCTAAATAACAGATTCTCATTTGCATAAACAAAACTGACTTTTGTCTCTGTAAAATTGCTTTGTGCTGTTCCTCTCCTTGGTGGTTAAATGCCCCTAAAGGAATGTTCTCATTCTGGCAAGCTGTATTTTCTTGATTGATCCTATCTTTCCTTGATTACTAAAACTTTTATTCCATTACCCTCACTTGCCACTACGTACATGCAAAACTCCAACCCTTTCAAGAAGAAAAATATCATGTGAGGTAACAGTAGTTAAAAGCTATAGTATAATTTGAGAAAACAAACAAATATTCATGGGAGGTAAAGTACTCACAGCTTCTAGTTACCTCACAGGATATTAAGGAAGTATAAAGATCTACTAAGAAACTGAGGCCCAGGGTATTCATAAATTTGGAAAGAGAAGTTTCAGATAAGTGATGAGATTGAAAGTCAGATTGCACAGTGTTGAGGTGTGAGAGGAGAAGAAGTAGAGGAAATGAGTAGACAGTTTTTTTTTCTGGTACATTAGATGAGAAAGGAAAGAGATAAATAGGATGATGGACTGAGGGGATGGTCAGGTGTAGTGAAATCTCTTTTTAAGAATGATGGAGGCTTGATTCATTATTGGCAGTAAGGGAAGGACTCAGCAACTAGGAAGAGGTTGAAGATGGGGATGACAGTTGAAGGGATGATCTGCCTGAGATAAGAAGGGATGAAACAAGGGCAAGAACAATTGGCAAGGAGAAGGGTCTCCTCTTTATAAGAGACTGAGGAAATGGAGAAGAGAGTGGGGGGATATTGTCAATTGATTTTTGAGATAAAGAGAATGGAAGAAGAGGGAGCTCATATGGAATAGGCAAGCTATCATGTATCAGAAGAACTTGAATTCAGGTCTTCCTGACTTTGAGTCCATCACTATATAATATGCTACAATACCTCATTCCCTCTCATCTAAGGATGCGGAAGAACTGGAGTATGCCAGCTTCTACACTTGCTTATACTTCAACATCTTTTCTATGCCCCAGCTTACCTATGGGGCTCCAAAATCTGCATAACTCCCTCATTTACTCAATTAATTACTTGTCAGTGGAAATAACATTAAAGAAGAGACTTTCCCAATGTACCTAAAGGACCATGGGACTTCTCCACATGACTTAGCTGAAACCTTCAGATGCATTGTCTCTTGCATTAAAACGTCAGCTCCGGAGAGCAGGTACTGCTTGCTCTTCTATTTGTATTTTCAGTGCTTTGCATATAGTGAGAGCTTCATAAACGCTTTATTCATTCATTCATTCGTTTCTGTATAATCTCGATCTTTGGGTTTTTGTGACACTTCTCTCTCCTGATTCTCTTCCCGACTGTCTGACCACTTCTCAGTTTCTTTTGTTGGATCACCTATATCACATCTGATCACAATATATGTTCCTCCAAGACTCTGTCCTAGGCTCTCTTCTCTCTTGGTGACTTTATCAGCTCCCAAGGGTTTAACGACCACCTCTGTGCAGATAATTGCCACGTTTAAGTGTTCAGCTCCAGTCTCTTCCAAAATTCAGTCCCCCATCACCAAATACCTACTAGACATTATAAACTGGCTGTTCTCAAGTTATCTAAAACTCAACATGCCCGAAACAGAACTCATTATCTTTCCCCCAAAAGCCACCCCTTTTCTAAACTTCCCAATTTCTGTCAAAAGCAACATCATTCAGTTTCCCAGGTTTATAACTTCAGCATTATCCTCGAATCTTCTTCCTCCCCTATCCTGCATTTCTAAACTGCTGCCAAATCTTGTTGTTTCTACCTGAACCACATCTCTCACAGCTACCCCCTTCTTTCCACTTAGCTCAGATTTTCATCCCCTCTCAAAGGAATTATTGCAAATGGTCTCCCAACTCAAGTCTCTCCCCATTCCAATCTCTCCCACACACAGTTGCTAAAGTTAGTTTCTATTAACACAGTTCTGACCATGTCATTCCCCATTTCCCGTTAGGGGACAAATTCCCAGTTGTCCCCTAATATCTCTAGGATAAAATATAAACTCTATTTGACTTTTAAAACCCTTCACTAACCTGCCCCAACCAAGCTTGCTAGTTTCACTATATATTCATAACTCTCCTTCACACGGTCTCTGGTCCAGTGAAACTGGTCTTCTCTCCGTTCTTCACGTAAAACCCTCTGTCTCTCATCTCTGTGCCTTGGTGCCTAGAATCCATTCCTTTCTTACACAAAATAGAATCCTTTCCTCCTTTAAAATTCAAGCTCCATCTTTTATAGTAAGCCTTTCTTGATCTCCTCCCTCCCTAGCTTGTAATTATTTTGTGTTTATTCCATATTTATTTACACATGTGCATATGATCTCCCATGGTAGGGTGTAAGCTGCTTGAGAGAAGGGATTAGCTCATTCATTATTTCATTATATCAGTGAAATGTCATTACAGAAGAGGTATTACCATCTGCTTTCCAAATTACTTGTTGCTAAAACCTTCCATGTCTGTTGTCTCCCTATTAGAATGTGAGCTCTTTGAGAACTTGTTTTGCTTCTCTATGTGTATCCCGATGCTTTGCATATAGTAGGCACTTCATTCATTCATTCATTCATTCATTCATTGTTTCCGTTCCCTGAGAGCCTCAAAATATGCCTGACACATGGTAGTTGCTTAGTAAGTGCTTATGGATTGATTGATTAAAACTGCAAATCTGGGTAAATTGCTAAACCTCTCTGAGTCTCAGTTTGCTCGTCTATAAAATGGAGATAAAATCCACATGATAATAATATCTCCCTCACAGAGCTGTTGGGAGGCTAATACACAAAAATGTACTTACAGTGATTTATAAACCTCAAGGAATATCAAAATCAACTAATATTATTACAGCACATGTATCTCTGGATCCTAGTGTCCTCCTCTGCAGTAATACAAATTTGGGAGTGATGATAAGGACACCCCTATCAAGTATGCATGTTAGGTATGGGAAAATAATTACAGAGAATATTTAAGGTTTGTAGAGTATCTGACCTTCACAAAATTCTTGTGAGGTAGGTACTATTATTATCACTGTTTTACAGATGAGAAAATGGAGACCTGGAAAGATTAAGTGACATGTTCATACAACTCAGGAAGAATCTGAGACAGGCTTTAAATGTAGGCCTCCTGATTCCAAATGCAATATTCTATCTATTGTACCTCCTACCTGCCTAAATAAAAGAGAATGCTTTGGGGGCACAGATTGACTCAGAGTTTGAGATGGGAGTGAGACCACTGGAACTGTCCGAGGATCATAGATTTAGAGCTGAAAGGGCCCTTAGAGGTCATTGAGTCCAATAATTGCCTTTTACAGAGGCTGAAACACAGAAATATGAAATGACTCGGCCAAGGTCACACTGCTAGGAAGTACCTGAGGTGGGATTTGGATCCAGGTTTTCCTGACTGTATTCCAGATCTCCTTACCACAAAGTACACCTGCCAGAGAGTGGTGACCTGCACATCCATGACATAGAATAGAAGACTGGTGTGCCTTGGTATGTACGGTACTATATTTTTAAGATCCAGGGCAGCTAATTGGCACAGTGCATACAGCATAGGACGAGAGTCAGGAAGACTTGAGTTCAGATCCTCTCTCAGCTGTGTGACCCTGGGCTGATGACTCAGTTTCTTCATTTATACTACAGGCATAATAATAGCAATTATCTTACAGAGTTTTTGTGAAGACTGAAAAAGTTAACAAGTGAAATTCTTTGCAAACCTTAAAGAACTATATAGTTATCCCTTGCACATCATGAGATTCCCCACCACACTTTCTACATATCACAGAGAAGCATAAGAAATTAAATGGGAATTTGGGGGGAGTTTTGTGGAAATTGCCAGTGACACAGAGTCTATAACCAGATATTTAATCCAAATTTTACACAAAGGTAGTGTAAACACCCCATAAGAGAAAAAAGAAAAAAATCAGACTTCTTCTCTGGTACAAATGGAGGGACAAAAAATTTTATGTGGATTTTCCAGATTGCAGGGGGCACCTTGCCCTTACCATTGTGATGTGGAAAGGATAGTTATAAATGCTAGCTATCATTATCATCTGGGGCAAGTAGGTAGAACATTAGGTATAGTTCTGGCAATGGAATCAGGAAGATTCATCTTTTTGAGTTCAAATCCGACTTCAGATACATAAACTGTGTGTGACCCTGGGCAAGTCACTTAACCCTGTTTGCCTCAGTTTTCTCCTCTGTAAAATAAGCTGGAGAAGGAAATGGCAAACCACTTCAATATCTCTGCCAAGAAAACCCCCAATAGGGTCATGAAGAGTTGAAAATGACTGAAAACATTATTATAATTGTCATCAGCATCATTAACATCATTATCTAGCCCCCCTCACTAGGTGCCATTGTTTACCCTCCTAGGACACCTTCCAACAATCCATTCTCATCCAACTCAAGGCTCTACTCAGAATCAGACTACTCGGATTCAAAACAATCCTTTAAGAACAGATGATAAACAAGAACTTTTCTAGCAACAGAAGTAATTTAATTTTTGTGATTATGTTCAATACCTTCGACTCTCTTATTAAAAATAAAAACAAAAACTTCGTATATGCCAGCAGAAGCTCTCAGAGTGATCTTGGCCTTTTCAACTTGGCTGAAACTCTATTTTCTAATATGTTTTTCACCTTTTCCTCTGTGCTCAACTTTGTGCTGAAGTTACCAAATACATGTTTCATGCTTCAAAGGAAAGAATTGCTAGATTTGGAGTCAGAAGACCTGGGTTCAGAATTTTAGTTCTGCCACTTACTTCTCTGTGTGACCTTAGCCAAGTTTCCCAGAGATGGAAAGTTGCTGCTCTGTGACTCACTTTTCTCAACTGTAGGACTAAGACGTTGGGCTAGACGACATCTAAGATCTCTTCCGGATTTATGTTTGATCCTATGTTGAGTTGGTCTGGAAGATCAACGCACGACTTTGTAGAATTTCTCCACTTCAGGTTCTTGGCAGGCATTGGTACATAGGCTGCAATCATTTCCATAGAGGTATTTCGGTTTTCCTGCTAATGTCACCAGTCTCTGGGGTCAAAACAAAACAAGTCTAGTCTATCCTCACTACAGCCTTCAACTCTTTCCTTTTGAAGGAACCATCCCAGAGAGAAAAAGAAAGAGGAAGAGAGAGAAAGGGAGACAGAAAGACAGAGAAAGAGAGAGACACACACAGAGACACACACAGAGAGAAAGAGATCAAGGAAGGAAGGAAAAAACAAAGGAAGAATGGAAGGAAAAAAGGAAGGAAGGAAGGGAAAGCAATTTAACAAAACTAGGCAACACATCAAGTGAGTCTGATAGTATTCAAATATTCCACACCCATAATGCCCTTACTTCTCCAAAGAAGGTTTTCTCATTTCTTCTGGTAAAAAATTGATCATTATAATTAATTTTTCCATTTCATTTACCATTTTACTTTTAAATAAATTTTATTCACGTCAGAATTTAAAAATACACATCTGTATACATATACATATATACATATATATAAACGTCCACTTTCTAGTGACTTCTCTCCCCATTCCAAACCCCATCCCCTTGTCGTTAATAGAACCCTACCTACCCCACCATGCCCAACAATGTGTGTCTCATTCTGCATCCATAGTCTACCTCACTCAACATCAGAGTAGGGAGGCATACTTAAACAGCAGGTCTCTGAAGTCAGCTACTGCAGTGACTAGTAGTGATATTCAGTGCCTTTCAGAGCTGTCTTCTTTGGCATTATTGTCAGTGGCCACTGCAGCTGCTGAAGACTAAACTGGTAAGTTAAAGCACGCTTTGGCATACATTTGTGGAGAGAGGACTCACACTAATGGAATTACAGATTGTTGAAGGTTTGGTGTATTCAAGATGTTATGGGTTGCTGGAGAGCCAATAGGTTGCTGTGGTGGGGCGGGCATGAAAAACTAATTTTCCCAAAAATGTTGCCTTTTTTTAACTCCTCTATGCCCCCCACACCCACCCCCAACCAGACAAATTCCAAAATGTGCTGCTCCTGCTAGAGCTGTCAATGGTTCTTTAGGATTCAGAACATCTCTCAGTCTGAGAATTAAATGATCTTTGCCACAGTATAGATCAAGGGTGAGAGAAGGCAAGAAGAGACAATTAAATTTCTAAACTTGAGGAATACTTGCTGGTCTCACAGAGGTTGGGACACTGTATAACTCCTGACTCTATAATGGGGTCCCCCTGCTCTGGCTCTAGGGATGTGGTTAGGAAAAATTGCTCAAAGAACCAAAAACACTGCTCAACAACTCAATTCAGATATATTTTTATAAAAGGTGGGGTTTGAACTCATGTCTTCTGACTCCAAGTCCAACATTCTATCCATTGAATCAACTGACTCATTAGATCATTTACATTTCACTTGGTTTATGCACTGTCCAAACATCTCCTGGTGCTAGGGGATGGTTAGAAGAGACACTTAAGGGAACAACTTGAAACACTGTGGTATAGCTGGGGATTACAGCGAAACAATAAAGAAGGCATTGATTTGATATGCAGCCATAAGAGAGAGGCAGAGGAACTGGACCTATAATTTCATTGGTATAAGCAATATTTCCTCTGAGATGAGGAAACTCCCTCTACCAATGCTGGTTGGTCCCTCCTCTGCAACTTATAGGCTTAGAGAGTTTCCTAGAGCCGTAAGAAATTAAGTGACTTGCCCAGGGTCACACAGTCAGTATCTGGTAAAGGCAGGACTGGGAGGCAAGCTCTCAATACATTATGCCACTTTTACTCTCAAGAGAGAGGCTGGTTCTATAAGCAAAGTTGTCATTCAGTTCAGATGGCAGATGCAGAGCTTTAGTAGAAGGGTGGATTCAGGTCAGCACCCTTTTAGTTCAGCTTCAGTACAGGTACAAAATGTGGCACTCATAACTCACTGAACAGTTAACAAAAGGAGGCTTAGTTAGCCCTGGCAGAGAAATGATACTCAATAAGGATACAATAGCTCATTGCTCAGGTACACCACATAGGAATCACATCTGGTCAGCAGAGCTGGATGTGGTGACTTGTGGTCTTGAGACCTCTATCAAGTCTAAAGACCCTGGGTGGGTCCTTTCATGCTCCTAGATGACCAGGAAGCCATGTCTATAGAGCCAGAGGCTACCAGGAAGTTTTTCAGTCAAGAGAGGCATGATTTTACCCAGAGATAATCCTGGCCAGGCTTTGTTGCCTCTTAGGGAAAATTAGCTTCACCCACATAGAGGAAGAGAGGGAAGCCTGCCAGAGTTTGGTCCTATCACAAGAGTCACAAAGAGCCAGAGGCTCTTGAAAACAACCTCTGGCCACCAACCAAAAGCAAGTCACATGTATTGAGTATGGAATGGGTTCTTAGTCATGCAATGACATTTTCAGCAATCATTTTCACCCACAAATGGCAAAATTTTTAAATGCCATCTCTGAACCCATAAATATGTCATAGATTTAGAGCTGAGGGGAACTTTTGAGGTCATCTGGTTCAACCCACTAATTTGACATGTTTCAAAGCTAGGAACTTCCATTCTATGCTCACCCTACCACCTTCTCTGCCTATGGTACACAGAAGTTGGAAACCAATTAGATTCACATGCTAGAAACCCTGCCCAGTAAAATCCCTAAATTTTGCTCATTGCTATGTGTCCTATTGGACGGGATTAGAACCCATATATATTTTCGCCAAGCTGGGAGTGATGTAATAAGAGCCTGGCTTAACCTGGATGTCAAGACCTCAAGCACATTGGGGCTCAAAGGGCATCTTGGAGGCTGTGTCCTGTAAATTATATATGGAACTTACCTTTGCAGTCTCATGTGCATGCGTGAGATTTTGGACACCTAGACTATACAGATTCCACACTATGCCAAACAAAAACAGCTTGAGAACTGCCACTCTAGCAAGATCATTGATCCCCTTCCATTTGAGCATGACAGTTAAGCCTCTACTAAAGTCCTACTTTGATGCCCCATTATTATGTGCACATGGCCCTAAAAATCTATACCAGCATGGCAAAGAACTGGAAACTGAGGGAGTACCCATCCATTGGGAAATGACTGAACAAATTTATGACATATGAATATGATGGAATACTATTGCATGATAAGAAATGATGAAGATGATTTCAAATAAACGTAGGAAGACTTGTATGAACTGAGACAGAGTGAAGTCAGGAGAACAATTTATCCAGTAACAACAATATTGTAAAGACAGTTAACTTTGAAAGACTTGGGGACTTTAATCAACACACTGGCCAACCATGATTCCAAAGAACTCTTGATGAAACAAGTTGTCCATCTCCTGACAAGTGATGGACTAGTGCAGATCAAAACATATGTGTGCATGCATGTATGTGTGTGTTTGTATATATATGCATGTATATGTATGTACATTTGGACATCATCAATGCAGAAATTCTTTTGCTTCACTATATGTGTTTATAATATGGATTTTATTTTTCTTGCTTTCTCAATGGAGAGAAAGTGAAGAGAGGGAGAAGGCATATTTTTGTTTGAAAAATAATTTTTTAATCTATTCCAGCAAAATGTGTGCTCTGGAAAGGTTCTCTGAAGCAAGGAATGTTTTACATCTGGGCTCAGTGAGAACCAGGCTTTATATCTTTAAGCATGGTCCAGCCAAGCTAAGTTTGGAGAAGCCCATCGGCACTGACTTGGCTGATGAATGATGAATTTTTTTTCCTTCAAAGGAATCCATGGAGACTTTGTGCTAAGATTTGGGGGTAGTGGCACTTGGTAAGGAAAAGGGAGTGTCCTTGCCCCTGAAATCACAGATCCTGAAAATATTAAAGTTTTTAAGAAGTTTTGAGGGCTGTAAGAACTGTGACAGTGGAACATTTCCTGTGGAATGCGCAAATGAGACTTGTCCCGTATGAGTTATTTCATTGTCTTCACAAAGGTCAGTGTGGGGGATTTTTTGCTGAGGGAGTTTCTAATCATTGCTATGAATGTCACACGTAAGGAAAGAAGGATTTTAAAATTCATTTATTTAGTTTGGACACATCAGTCACTTCCCTATAAATACTGTGCCTTCTTCCCTTCCCTGAATAGTACTTTCCCGGAAAAACAATTAAATTTATTGGCAATACACGTAACTTTCCATTTTTGTCCAAGAGGAATTTTTATCAGCCATTTTGTCTTCTCTAATGGTAAAGTCAAAAGAAAAACATTAATTCAAAATCCTGCAGTCACCTTAGAACCTTGATATTCCAAAAGAACACTTTGGGAAATACAGCTTATTTATTTTTCTATTTATTTACTTATTTATTTTTTAAATGTTCCATTAACGCCTCTTTTTTTTGAAACATCAGGATCATTTCTGGATGTAACACCTCTACTTGTATTCCTAGCCCCAGAATCAAACCTATTCTTGCAACAAAAACAAAAAATAAAACAACAGAGAAGCAAAAATAGCTGCTACAGTAGCCTCACTGAGGATGTGTGTGAATGACGATCTTTCTCCATAGTCCCTCACTTTTCTGACTGTCCAATAGGGAGGTATGTTTCATTATTTGTTCTTCCAGACCAAGATTAGTTATTATAATTACTCAGTCTGACTTCCTTTTCATTTATACCATTATAGTCACTGTGTACTTTGTTCTTATGGCTTTATATACCAGATGAACAGCCTGTTCAGCCATTTCTCAACTGATGGGCACCTACTTTGTTTCTAGTTCTTTGCTACCATGCAGAGAACAATGCCACTCAATTTTCCTATAGCTATGTGTTCATTGTTGAGTTGGCTTGTCCCCTTTCTTACATCCTTTGGTCTAAGAGTGTCTCTTAGGAGGGTGCATTCCCTTTTATCATCCCTATGATTTTTTCTTTAATTTTTAGAGATGGGGAATAAAAATGAAAGAGATTTCTTTTATCTCTGTCTCATTCTCCCAGAGCTCCATATGCTTTGAACAGGCCAAGTTAGAGACTGCTTGGAACTTGTCTCTGTTGAGAAAGAGAAAAGAAGTGCCAACTCTCTGCACAGTCAATTTTAAAACAACTTATACTTTACTATTCATTTGCTAGAACTATGAATACAATAAGACCCAGTTGCTTTCAGTTCAGTTCATGAAGATCATCAATTACTATTTAAACTTAATCACTTAAAAAAAATTACTGACTTATTTTAAAAAAGTCTTACTCCAAAGCCCATCTTTTTTTGGTTCATAGAAGTAAAAGAGAAATGTTTGGATTCCAGGGCAAGCAATTGTAAGGTACACATGAGGAGGTAAGTTCTAGAAAAGAAAGAGATCCTCTATTATTACCAATTTTCCAAAGAAAAAAAATGCCTTTCTAGAACACTATCAAATCTTTCTTAGGAACTCAGTCATCAGGCTAGTTTGATTCACTGCTATTCATCATTTATAAGACTGGTTTTATTTCTTCAGAGGTTTCCAGAAAGTAGAACGTCTTTAGAAGGGATAAAAGCCTGCTCTGGAAATTGGAAGACATTCCCCTTCTTCCCAGTTCTACCTATCAGAAAAAAATTAAAATAGAAAAAAGAAAATGTTTTCTTTCGCAAAGTTGTTGCTACTAACCAGTCAACAGAATAAATTGTTTTTGCAGTGTAAGTATCCACTAGGCCAGGTTGCTAAGGTCCCCTCTCTCACTGAGAAACCCAGTTATGGATTCAGTGTACAAAGCAGATCAGGTATGGGACAGCTATTTATTTTTACCAATACAAAAAAATCCTTAAAACGCAATGGGACATTTACAAGTACAATGACAAAAGACTTAAAACATTACATGGTAATCCATTGCTCCTAGTATACTCTTCAGGAGTTTGATACTTAAAATATTAAAATATGAAATACTTTTGGGGACTGTTGGACAGTTACTTCACTTTTACTGTAGTTTTGCATTGTCTAAGCAACTCCTTTAAGATCTATATCTTTTATCAACACACGGGATGAATTGGATGCATTCTCCGATCAAAACTCATCTTTTTCTCTGAGAAGACTTGTAATAGCTGCAGGGATGACTTCTTGCTGATAGTTACCCACATTTGTCAATGACTGCAGACCTCAACTGCTGTCTCCCTAGGTCCCAGCAGCTCCCTTCTCCAATAGGTGAGCTCCTCCTGTGATATAGAATAAGTTTGAGAGTTCCTGGGTAATTAGTAATTTTATTAATCATGCTAGCAATAATCAATAAAAATGGTCAGTGGCACTCTCAAATGCCAAAGACCCTTGGAAGAGTGAGTATTTCTGAGGTTGGCAATGGACTCTGATTGGTTAACTGGTAATGAAAGAATGAATATTATAGTGGGAGGTGGCCCTGATCTAATAAGGACTGGGGGATGTGACTTTGATTTCCAAATCACTCCTAACCTTGGGTAATCTAGACAAGGTATCTATCGCCACTCAAATCTGAGAAGCACCATTGGGCTTCCCCACTTGGGTGAGGTCTGAATAAGATTGAGGATAAAATTAATCCAATCTAATTATCAGCAATATCCTTTAAATGCTGGCTTGGTTTAGTAGAGAATGAGGACGTAGGAAGAGAAAAAACCTAGATTTAGTAATCAACTCTCTCACTCCCAGAACGTCCATTTTGAGGAAGGACCAGACCAGTTATTCTTCATTCTCTGGAGTTCACCACCATGTCTCCTTTATGTCCCACTCCCCACACTTTACAGCTTCTTCTAATGTATTATTTTGAAGCTATAGGGACCAACTAGAAGGTCCTGGAGGCACATGTCTTTAATGAGGGGACCCACCTGAAAATGTCAGGACCAATGTATCTCTAGAAGGGACCTAGGTCGAAGTGTGCTCTGCAGAATGGGGATGCGCTCTAGCTAGAGCAGATCAGGGAGTACTCCTTCTTTATACCAATTGTAGTGAAAGATAATATTTTGTTCTATGTATAGTCATTTCCAATTCTCCAGGTAACCAGTTGTGCACGTTTGAAACTTCTGCTACTGGAATATATTAATTTCCTACTTCATGCTAGGGAGCACTAGGTGTATAAACTCAAAAGCTAAAACAGTCTCTCCCCTCAGTTTTTATTCTATAAGATGTGGTACAACATGACCGTATGGTTCAGTCATGTTGGAATCTTGGTGACCCCATTTGGGGTTTTCTTGGCAAAGATAATGGAGTGGCTTGCCATTTCTTTCTCCAGGTCATTTTACAGAGGAGGAAACTGAGGCAAACAAGGTTAAGTAGTGACTTGCCAAGGGTCACACAGCTAGGAAGATTTGAACTCAGGAAGATGAGTCTTCCTGACTTTAGGTCCGGTGCTCTATCCACTGAGCCACCCAGTTGCCTTAGACATGTACAAATACGTACAAAGGGAATGCAAAGTAAATTGCAGGAAGACAAAGACCAGACAAATAATTGCAGAGGGGATGAGGACAGACCTCTTACCATGGGTAGTATCTGACCTTGAAATCTATGGATTCCAAAATATGGAGGTGAGGAGAGAGGGTTCATTTCAGGCCCAAAGTATAGCTAATGCAAAGACAGGTCAGGAGATGGATTGCTGTGTATGTGGAACAAGAAATATGACAGTTTGGCTACAGCACAGAGTTCATGAGGGAGAATAATGGAAAAACAGTCTGGAAAGAAAGGTTGGAGTCAGATTGTGAAGGGTTTTAAAAGTCAAAACTCTGCAGTCACAGATGGACTTAAGGAAGTTGCCTCTGACTTGGGCAGTAGGAGACACAAACGTTCTATACTAATGACGTTGGCCTTCTTAATCCTTTGCTCTGACATCAAAACTGAACAGCTCCAAACTCTGAACAAGCCCAGTTTCTAACCCTCATTTTTTTAAGTGTTTGAAATGGGGATAATAATTCTTATCCCTTCTCTGTTCCAGAGAGAGAAGAAATGTGATAGCATGAAGAAAAATGGCCATATTAAGAAATGCTTTTCTTAAAAGGGAAGGAAAACAAATTATATCCTTAATAAAGGGGGGAAAGATGGATTATGTTCATGACTCACATTTATAGGGTGCTTTAAGCTTTACAAAGAGCACATGTTTAGTAGAAAAAAGGATTCTAGAAAACAAGAAGATATTTATGAACCCAAAATATAGAGGAAGAGAGGGAAGAGGAAGACAGTGATGATGACACATGTGACTGGGCTTGTTTTTAAAATAATATACATAGATGCATAAATGCATACATATAAATATATAGGTATGAAGATGTATATGTGTATATTATATATTAGATTCTACAAAGGGCTATTTACTTCAAACACACAAAAAGAAATAGCCTGCTATAAAAGGAGGGAATCACCTGCCAGAGAAGGAGGGATCAGTTGTCCTGGCCCCCAACATTTTTGGAACAGTCATTATATTGTACTCTCTTAGTTGCCTTGCCTGAACCTGCCTCCAAAAGAGTATCCCACTTCCCCACACTCCTCACTGCCTTCCTTTCAGCTTTCTACCTGAAGCCAAACCCTCTTAGGAATGATTATAACCTACCTTTAATAATTAATAAACTTCCATTCTATCACACCCTTCCCATCCCAGTGGTTCTGAATCCCCAGCTTGTCACTATTTGGATCTGTTCTTCATCTCCTGTTGACCATTCCCTTAATCCCATTCATCCCCCTCAACACAGACCCCATGTCCCACCCCGCAAGGTCCCACTCTAAAGCTTCCCATTTTTCCACTGTTCTTTGGGATGCCTTTTCCACAGGTAACAAACTTGCTTTTATCTTAAAACCTTTTCCTTTCTCACTCTGTCTTCTTGTACTTATTGAGATCTGGCCCATTCCTGATGCCAGCCTTTCTGAGCCTTTCCAGCACTGGTTCCTTTCACTCATAAACAATTGCTAGTACCACCCCACCACACTCCTCACTCCAAAAACTCATTGGTTGAGGAATATTCCTTGCTCCCCGTTGCTACTTTCAGTCTTTCCCTCTACCACCGTTGTGCAGTCTCTACCTCTACCATCATTTAATCCTTTGCAGTTTGCAATTGAAATTCTGATAACTGTTTTCTATCAAGTCTTAGGACACTCTCCTTCTTTTCTCAATGAGTGCAGTGTCTGGCTCAACCGCCTTTCTCTCCTTTCCAACTCTTGGTCTCACACTGGAGGACTTCAGCACATCTATTGATGGTCCCTTAACTATCCAGTTCCTCAACTTTACTTATTTCCCACGATGTATTCCTCCAGCACACCTCAGTTATAGACATAAGTATACCCCTGATTTTGCCATCACCCACAAGTCATCTACTTACATATTCATGAATTGTGAAATTCCCTCAGTTGATCACAGTCAGTCACCGTTTCACCTCTTCTTCTGCCTTGTAACCTTTCATCCTGCTATTCATCCTCATTGCATTCCCATCCCCTCCAGTCCTTGCAGTGGCTACCCTCTCTTCCTTTCCTCATCTTGACCTTTTCATGAACTAGTTCAACTTCACATGATCCTATTCTCTCAAATCCCTTGCCCACTTTTTCTCTGATCTTGCCTTGCTAAGCCTTAGCTTTCAGTTACTCCCATCATCTCTTGTTTTCATTCCTTCTCACACGCTCACATGAAGACAGAGAAAATCATGAAACCATGCAAATTTATCTCTCATCATCTCAACTGATTGCTCACCTTGGCAAAACCTTTTTACATCCTCGTAATCAGTGCACCATTGTACCCACCCCATGGTTTTTCCAAACCTCTTTTCCCTTCCTCAAATCTCTCTCCATTAAACTGTGAGCTCCAAAGTGGGCAGGGACTGACTTTTACTCTTTGTATCTCCAAGCACTTAGCACAGTGCCTGGCACGCAGTAAAGGTTTAATACCTGCTAGTTGGCTTGACCTTTTAAGCAAGCTCAGAAGTTGCCAACATTTCTCCCTTAGACTTGGAGATATACTCACTGCTACATCCCCTTCACCCTTGGAGAGGGAGTGGGCTCAAGTTTAAAGTAATTTCTACATAGAATTCAACCCAAATGAGGCATGAGTAGTGGACTGTCTTTGGACTCTGACAGTTCAGCCCTCCAACTTCTTGCTCTTCTGACCTTTAAAAGCTCACAAGGTTGTAGCCATTGCTAATATCAATGCAAAGAGGCAAAGAACAGAGGACTGTATCCATGGGCCATATGTCAAGACCTCCTTTTATTCAGAGGCTTAGAGCACAGCTCTCTGTCTTATAGTGCCGACAGGGAGGAAAAGAACTGTAGCCATTTTGCAAAAATGAACAGTCTTACAAAAAAATATGACTTAAAAGGACTGAGGGGAAAAAGATCATTTTCACCATGTTCTCTGCCACATTCAAATCCCACCTCATGGAAGAATGTCTTGTTGGGAATTTATAACTTAACAGAAAAGGACAACTCCAGAATGTGAGAAAAATGACTCAAGAAAATGATAAATAAAATTATTGGAGAGCAAGTCTTAGATATGCTGGTTGAAAGAATCAAGGTAGTTTCTTGGAGGGGAGCCTGGCTAGAGCTGTGGTAGGTGCTGATCCAATAGGACATGTTCTTACATTATATTCTCAATCCTTTGGAACTCCTCAGAAGAAAGGCATTTCACAAGCTGAAGAGAGATGAGAAATGGGCAGGACTAAGTTTAATAGCCATGTTGACCGGATGAAGAAAACATGACTCAAAGGTAGCTCCAAGTTTTGATCTAGGGTGGTGTCCTACAAGTTTGTTCCAGGGTTACTATATTCTTATTGTTGTGGCACTACAATAAGTGTTAATAAATTTAATAATAAAGTATGGAAGTTTTATCTTGGTAAAAAAGCACAAATTCATTTGTATATCTATCTAGATATTTGTAAATGCATGTATATATACAAATAAAAATTTGTATAAATATATCTATTTGTATATTTATATATAAATAAAATATATCTCTATATCATTTTAGATGTATTTGCAATATGTGCTGTGTATATACAATAAAAATTTGTATAAGTGTATAAATAGTTATGTTATTTGTATATGCATTTGTAAATTTGTATCATATAGACACATAAATTTGAATATATATAAAAACACATTGATATATGATCTAAATGTATATTTGTGAATATATATTCTATATATACACATATAAATTGAGTAAATATACAAATACACATGCATATTATCTAAATGTATTTTTGTAAATATGCTATATATACAAATATAGATTTGTATAAATATACAAATACATTTATGTTATTTAAGTGTATATCTATAAGTACATATTATATACATATGTTACGTATATTTACTATAGGAATGTATAAAACATAAATACATACAGTATACACAAGAGAATTGGCATTCTCATCAATTCTGAAATTCTCTTCAACAAGGTACTATAGCACCAAGGTAATACCCACAGCAGCCACTATGAATATGAAGGTGTGTTTCCAGGTTAAATTACAGACTCTCCAAAGACGAAGCCAAAATATTTATTCAGATACCAGGAAGCCAAATTCATCATAGTAACAAAGAAACCTATACACATTATCAATGTAGGGAGCACAGCCTTCCCTAAGCCTTCCCTCTGTCAGGCATCCCCATAAACAAGTTCCCTTAGACAAAGTTACTCCCTCTCTCACTCACACTAACTGCTCTGCTCTGCCTCTTCTCTCTCTCAGCTCTACCTCATTCTGTCTTCCTGTGGCATTCCTATTATTCCACCCATTTGGCAAGCTCCTCCAACCATCAGCTTCTTGTGACTCAGGTGGCAGGCTGGGCCAGAGCTCAAAGCAAGCCACGGACCTATTAAGGGGCAGGGAAGATCTTTAAATGCCCTTACCATTACCTATTTGTTCCTGCCCATCCTTTCTGACTCTTATCCATGTCCACCCAACGTTCCTCTACAAAGTGTCAGCCAATATGCTGGAAGCCTTCTTCACCTTCTCCTGATAGCATGAGAGTACCAGTGAGGACGTCTGGTCACCCACCTGTCATCCCTTGTCCTCACAATGTGACCAGTCTATTCATTCTTTCTTTCTTTCCACCATACAATTCCTGAGTGATATAGAGTATAAGTAGATTTTTATATTAGTGTTAATTATGATTGGCAGCACGGTACGGCAGATGAAGTGCTGGGCTTAGAATCAGGACCACCTGGATTCAAGTCCTGCTTCTAACCCTTTTAACTATGGCCATGATGAATAAGTCACTTATTTATGACTAAAGTTAGTTATATGTCACACTGCATATAGCTCAGGTCCTAGAGTCAGGAAGACACAAGTTCAAATCTGGCCTCAGACACTTATTGACTTTGTGACCCTGGACAAGTCATTTAACCTTTGTCTGCCTTGGTTTCTTCAACTGGAAAATGGGAGTAATAAAGCACCTATCTCCCAGTGTTGTTATAAGGATCAAATGACATTATATTTATAAAGCGCTTAGCTCAGTTCCTGGAATATAGTGTGTTTATCCTTCGTTGCCGAAGAAGACCATGCCATCAGAGAAATGATGACATGACTTGCACTTGACTTTGTTCTGAGTGAGGGAGAGCTGTGCAGGTTACCAGCCTCAATTCTCCTCCACAGCCATCTGGATCCAGTGACCTGATATTCATCAGGATGACTGGAGATGACCCAGGATGAGGCAATTGGGGTTAAGTGACTTGCCCAAGGTCCCACAGCTAGTGAATGTCAAGTGTCTGAAGTGAGATTTGAACTCAGGTCCTCCTGACTCCTGCACTGGTGCTCTATCCACTGCACTACCTAACATGGATCAAATTAGGTACCTGGAACAAAACATAAATATTCCTTACCAGACTATCCCAATGTATCTGAAAATCTTCATGTGACGAAAAGGACTATCTGGGAGAACAGTACGAAGAATATTTGTTATTTGTCCCATTTGCACTCTATGCAAAAATAATATATTAGACACTTAATAAATGCTTGTTTCCTTCCTTCCTCATCCTATCAATGCCTTAGGCAACTCTCTAAAACTACAAGTCACCCACGAGCTGCTTATCTGGACCAATGGAAGAATTTTCCCCACTGGGAGTTCCCCTAGCTCCTTGTGATTAAGCACTCCTCGAACCCCCCCTCCCCCCACAAAAAAAATTGTAAACTACACTACATGTTCATAGAGAAGCAGCATAACAAATAACAGAGGGTTAAGACTAAGACCTCACTTGTCTCGGACTACTACTCGGGATTTAGCTGCTCACCTAGATTAGGAGTTCTCTACATTGTCAAAATCACTATACCTTGTCTGTGTCTTTATCATCTACCACAGAAACGTTTGCATCAAAATACAACCCTTTGGCCAGAACAAGTTTTCTTCACTGGATCATGACTGCTAGCCCCTCCAGATTTAGGGTTTGGCAGTGACAGTCCTCAGACTCCACTATATATTGTAGGTTCTCTCAGGATTTTTAACTGCCAAGGCCTGGAAACTAACATGAATCTGATTTTGTTCAGTGTTCCAGGTCAACAGAAGCAATTTGTTTTCCACTCTCAGATACACAAACTTCTCAGAAAATGTGAATTAAGCTATTCTTACTGCAAAGATAGAACTTAATTCATATTTTATTCTTATGGTTTTATATTTTATTCTTACATTTTGTAAATGTATTTTTATTTACTTTTTATAAAATTGACATTTTTATTCTTATTAAGTTATTTTTAATCCAAAGATATGGGCAGCTAGGTGACACAGTGGATACAGTGCCACTGCTGAAGTCAGGAAGACTCATCTTCCTGAGTTCAAATCCAGCCTCAGATACTTCCCAGCTGTGTGACCCTGGGTGAGTCACTTAACCCAGCTGGTCTCAGTTTCCTCATCCATAAAACAAGTTGGAGAAGGAAATGGCAAACCACTCCAATACCTTTGTCAAGAAAATCCCAAATGGAGTAACGGATAGTCAGACATGACTAAACAACAACCCTAATCCAAAAACGCACAAGAGAAGAAAAAAGGGAGTATGGACCTTTGGCCAACGTGGAGAGCAATATACAGCCTTTAATGGCTTTTGGATCTTAGAATCAGAGTTAAAAACTAACAGAAAAGCCGACATTATCTGGAAAGTCTAGGACCCTACACGGATCTACCTTTCTGAAAATTATCTCACATCTGCCTGATCTCTAAAAATAATAATAAACATCTGCCCCTTGGATAACGTTACAAAGCACTTTCTCATATACATTATCTCACATAATCCTCACTTTAACTCTGTCAGGTAAACAGTCATCTATTATTCTTATTCTTATTTTTTACAGATGAGCAAACTGAAAGTATCTATAATACGGTGGGTGGTAAGGACCAGACTAGACCTCGACTTTTCTGATTCCTAGTTCAACATTATTTTCAGTGATCTACCCTTTCATTAATTCAATCAATTCATTCATCCTATAAAAAAATTCTTGCAATTACTGAAATACAGCTGTAACAAACTATATAAATAGCTACAATTATGGAAATGAAAACAACCCTAAAAGGCAAATAATACAAGTTAATTGTGAAGAAAAGATGATGTAACATACTTCCGTCCTTTCCACAGAGCAGGGGTTATCTTAACAATTTTTATGTCATGGACCCTCCTCTGGCAAGCTGGCAAAGCCTAGGCATACCTCCACAAAATAATATATTTAAATGAATAAGACAAAAGACCTAGAATTATGATAGAAACCAATTACATTGAAATAATGATGTAAAGTTTTCCACACCTCAATTCACAGACCCCCCGAAATTTACTCACAAACCCCCAAGGGTCCACTATGGATCTCAGGTTAAGAACCAACCAGGCAGAATATATGTGCCTCAGCCATAGTCGCTGTTTTGGTTGGCTTGGCTTAACTGATCTTTGTAACAAAGGAAGGCAGGAGGTTGTATATCAAGAAATAACTGGCATAAAAAGCAAAAGGTATCAATTTTTTAAAACACACATAGAGCACTTTGCTGGATGCTGGGCAAGATACAATTTGAAGCCATGGCAAAAGGAGTTGCAAGTTTACCCAAATTCTTAGCCACTAGACTATTGATGTGTGGATGTTTTCCCAAGCTTTGTATATAAATAAATTTAGGCAGCCATTTCATAGGATACATGGAAATACTTATTTCTGATAATTTATACTCTATCGTAACTTATGACAGTTTCAAATATCAAAGTCTATTTAGTGCTTCCATGCTAAACAGAGAAAAAGGAGGAGGAGGAAAAGGAGGAGAAAAGGAAAAAAATAAGACAAGTAAAATAGCAGAGGAGGAAGACCACACAAGTAGTAAGTTAATTGCAGGGCTAAGACGTGAACTCAGATCCTTTCTGCATTTCAAAAGCTGAAGCTGTGTACGGTAAGGGGGGAGATCATGAAACCATGATGACTGGCGCCACTACACATTTATGCTTTCTAATTTCAAGTTGGCCCTCACAGCAATCCCTTTACTTAATTCTTAGACCAAAGCCCTGGGGTAATGGGAAAAGCGCAGTCTGAATTCTATTTCTACTGCTTACTATCTGTTTGACCTTGGGTAAGTCACTCAGACTTCTGGCATGAGCTTTCTTATCTATAAAGATGACTGTGACATTTACAAAGCACTCAATCCCTTTTCTCTTTGCAAGACTTAGCTTCCTTTACAAGGCAGCTAGGTGGTGCAGTGGATAGAGCACCAGTGCAGGAGTCAGGAGGACCTGAGTTCAAATTTCACCTCAGACACTTGACACTCAATAGCTGTATGACCTTGGGCAAGTCACTTAATCCCAATTGCCTCATCTCCAGTCATCATGATGAATATCTGGTCACTGAATTCAGATGGCTCTGGAGGAAAAGTGAGCCCTACACAACCCTCCCTCACTCAAAACAAAGTCAAGTGCAATTCATGTCATCGTTTCTGTGATGGCATGGTCTTTTGCAACGAAGAACAAACACACACAACTTTCTTTGCAGAGATGATTGAAGCCATCTGATATGAGTTCCCCCATTCTCCCTTTTCCTTACCTCTATACCACTAACCTCTAATGTCTGTGAGAACTCTGGCTCTGACCATTTTTACTTTTTTCTAGGTTCATTGTGGTTATTTTAAGTAATAACATCTATTAATCACGTCTATTTAGTACAATGCTTTCTATTATAGGACCATGCATGAATCAACAATCCAACTTCAAAAGCATTTAAGACATAAAAGCAGCATAAACAATAGGAAAAAAAGTATTAGAAATGGTTTCTCCCTATCCCCTATACCCAAATGAGTGCAACCCCTTATATAGTCTTATATAGAGGAAGGAGATAGAAGTCTCCCAAGGGAAAGCTTATTTTGGGTTGAGAAATCTGTCCATCATCATAAAGGACAGGAAGGGGTTGGGGGTAATAGTACGGAACTGTCATTCATTCTCCTTTATGTTCTCAGGGTAGATGGGAATCTGTTTGTTCTGGGGTCATCAGAATTCTTCTACAATCCTAGGTTCAAGGATATCATGTTAGTATGGTTCTAACTACAGCTTCCAGTTTGCCTATATGTTAATTGCAGCTCAGAAACACTCCCAGGATCCCCTGGAAATTGAAAAGTCCTCTTTCTATGCTGTTCCCCAACTGTCATTATGTTTCTTCCTACAATGAATGCTAATTCCCTTGTCTTATCACCACGGACACCTGAAAGTGCACAAAAACTTTTATCAAGAGCAGCTGCCCCTTTATAGTCTTTATATTTTTTAAATAATATTTTATTTTTTCCCAATTACATGTAAAAACAATTTTGAACATTCTTTTAAAAAAAAATTTTAGTTCCAAATCTTCTTCCTCTTCCCCCTTCCCGATATAGTAAGCAAATTTGATATGAGTTATACATGTACAATCATGCAAAACATGTTTTGCATGACTGTTTAGTCACAGCTCTTTTTTTCCAAACTTATGGTCTGCTATAGGAAATATTATCCTATATCCTATATCTCTCCTCCATTTCATTATCATACTTTAAGAAAAGGAGTCTATATTAGGAATGGTATTCTAAAATTGTATCAAGGTCAGTTTTGTAGGAGAATGGATATCTGGATTTCTGCAGGAAGATAAAGGGAAGATG
This sequence comes from Bettongia penicillata ogilbyi, assembly GCA_023548195.1. Classification (NCBI taxonomy): domain Eukaryota; kingdom Metazoa; phylum Chordata; class Mammalia; order Diprotodontia; family Potoroidae; genus Bettongia; species Bettongia penicillata. The sequence goes on from JAJHZJ010000024.1 coordinate 3,160,435, forward strand.
TTCTGCTGAAGACGGCTTTGAAGAAGCATCCAGGCCAGAAAACTGCATCAGATGATGTTCCTCCCCAGACTGCTGTATGAGATGGAACTTCTAAAAGGACACATTCGTTGATTTACCTTTTTCTTTTGAGTCTCTGTATCTGTACTTATGAAAGGGGACTGCCCCCTTCTAATTTGTCAATGCCTCAGTCAACTTTGCTCACCTCCCATATTCACATAAAGGGGAGATAGATGAAGGAAGAATTCATAGAGGAAAGAAAGTGAGAAGGTATTGACTGAATTTGGTGTGGAAACAAAAATTTTAATAAAGAAAAAAAGGAGGGAGTTTATGGGAAACAAAGAAAGGAGTTCTATTTCCACAGGGTTAAAACTCCTTCTAGTTTTTAGTGATAGCAGTTAAGCAGAATTGTGACCTAGCATGGTTAGGCAAAAGGTCAGAAACTTGTGGGTAGGCTTGATGAGCTATTTGAGGGAAAGCCTATCAGAGAGGAGAATATGAAGTCATGTGATCAACAGATGGGGTGGTGGGAAATTCAATAGTAAAAAGGGCTTGCATTGTTCTCAATGAGTTGTAGTCTTCCTATAGCCTTACTTAGGAGTTACCTCGTCATTCAGGGGGAAAGAATGCAGAAATGAATAAACTTTCCTGATTTCGAAAAGAAAAGGAGTCTATATCTCTGGACTGTCCTTCATCATTCACTGTTCAATATCCTAGCTATTTTTTCTTCCTGTTACTACTCTAAAGATATTTGTTCTAGTTATCAAGGACCCCCAATGCACAAAAGTTTTTCTTCTTATGAACCTCAGTAACATTTGACACTGTTGATCCCATGTTCATAATATTCTTTCCTAGTTTGCAGTTCAAGAAACTCCTCATTCTTGGTCCCCTTTTCAGATTCTTCTTCCTTCGCCTCTTGAAAATTAGACACCCCCCAGTGATGACTTTCTTCCATTTTCTCCTTTTCTATATCTAGAATCTCTTTCTTGGCAATCATATCCGCTCCCTCCCATAGCTTCAGTTATTACTCCTCTACAGACAGCTCTTAAATTAATATTGCTAGATGTTACCTCTCCCCAGATCTCCAGATTCACATTTCCAGCTGTTCACTGAAGATCTCCTCTTAGATGTCCCATTGACAGCTCAAATACAAGTTCAAAACAACTCTTTATTTCCCCTAACAAAACTCTATTCCCTGAATCCATGTTATGTTTGAGGTACTGTGCTAGGTACTTGAGTCACAGACAAAATAAAAACAAGTCCTTGCTCTCAAGGAGTTTGTATTCTACTAGAGATGTATACAAACATATAAATAGGTAATTGGAATCATGATAATTTGAGAAGATAGTGAGCCCTAGGAACTAGGTGGATCAGGAAGGGCTTGCCATAGGAAATGGTCCATGAAGGAAGCTAGGGACTTGTATTCATAAATTACTCACCAAAGTTGGAGGAAATCCCACAATTGTCCTGATTGAGCATTTGTTGCAGCTGTTCAGTAGTTTGAGTTGGGCCCTTTTCTTTTTGACCCCTTTTGGAATTTTCGTGGTAAAGAGCAATGATACTGGAACGGTTTGCACTTCCTTCTCTAGCTCATTGTACAGATGAAGAAACAGAGGCAAACAGGGTTAAGTGACTTGTCCCCTTCACACAGCTAGTAAGTACTTGAGGTCAAATTTGAACTCAGGTCTTCCTGACTCCAGACCCAACACTCTCATCCACTGCACTCGCACTGCTGTCCAATTCAGTATACATTACATAATTATATCATCCAATATCAACTATGTCTTCACTGTCCTATTTATTTCTAATATCGTCCCCCTTAGAATCTAAAATGATCCATTTCTTTCCTCAATTCCCCTGTGCTTTCTACTTTCTCTCTCAGTTTCTCTATTGAAATGTAACCCCAGTCTCAAAGTCCATTGGTACTGGACAGTTTCCTCACTGGTGGGGATGAATGCCCTGGTGTGGGTGAGGGGTGGGGCAGAGTTGGCAAGAGCTGGAGAGTTGCAGACTTCCTCATTCCCTTTTGGGACTCTTCCAGCTTAAATTCCTCTTTAGAATAATATCTCAAGCTTCAGGTCTTTTTTGAGTCACTTCTGGCATTTCTGCCTACCAGCTTTGAGAAGAAAGATGGAAGAGGCCAATCTCACTTCAAGTGGCTGAAGAAAGTGACTCTGGGAAATCATGGAAGGAACCAGCAAACTCCCTTCTGTCCCTATTCCCTGCTAGCTAGTTTAGAGCCTGGGGAGTTTCCTCTTACGTGAAATCAAGGACTCTCTTGCTTGATCTACTTTATCTAGTTTCTAAGGGGAGAGCTCCTTCGCTCTGTATTTCCTGGTAAATATTCTCCCATTTAAACCTTCTCTGCTTTCTATTTTGTTATAATTTGGACAAATGTGTTTCTTTGCTATTTGCTATGTGTATTCATCATGTAATTGGTATTTGGTGAGGAATGAAGTTCAGAAGTTAAATTAAAACTAATCCCTTGGACTGATAATGTTTAAGTGAGCAGACATAATTCTAGCCCAGTAGGCCCTCTCCCTTAGGAGAATAAAATAGCCTCTGGTCCCAACTTTCTGTTTCCCCTCCTGGAAGGAATGAAAATTTTCCTTGGAGAAAACTGAGGAGGAAAGAGGCTAGAGATGTCTATTTTTACCTCCCTATGGGTCACACAATGATCATCCTTGCCACAGGTAGACTTCTCTACACTTGGAGTCTTTTCCCTACAGGAAAAAAATTGAGGATCATTCCTCACCTGCAAAATAAGAATTGGACTTGATGAGCCCTAAGATCTCCTCCTCCTCCCATTCCTTTCATCTCAAAATCCTTTGACATCCTCTCCCACTCTTTCCCTTTCCTGAGTCTCTTAACTAAAAGGTAGTCAAAGCCAATCCATCTACACATGCACTGGATCCTATCCCCTCCTGTCTTCTCTAGCAGACTGTATCTTCAGCCACCTGTCCACTTTCTAATCTTCAGCTTTTCCCTAAGAATTTATTCCTTCCCTTCTACCTCCAAATATGCCTGTTTCCCCAATCATTAAAAAAACCTCTGCTAGATGCTACCATCCCTTCAGATTACAATTCCCTAGCTCTCCTTCTCAGCCTACCTGCTTGAAAAAGTTTGTCTCCACTTTCTCTCCTCTCACTCCTCAATCTTGTGCAGTATGGTTTGTGCCCTCTTCATTTAACCAAAATTGCTCCTCTCTAAAGTTTCCACTAATTTCCAAATATGGTAATCTTTTATTAGTTCTAATTCTTTTTGATCTATCAACCGTATTTGACACTGTTGACCATCCTTTCTTCCTGGACACTTTCTCCTCTCTACCATTTTACTACAATATGCTCTCCAGTTTTATGTCCTACCTATCTCATTGCTCCTTTTCAGTCTTCTTTGTTGGTTCATAATCCACACAATGCCCCCTAACTGTGAGTGTTCTGAACCCCCTTCTCTTCTCTGTCCATAGTCTCTTGGTAATTTTATCGGCTCACATCAATTTAAATGTCATTTATATGCAGATGATTCCCAGATCTCTATATCCAGTCCCAGTCATTCTCCCAGACTTCAGTCCAAGACCACCAATTGCCTATAGGACATCTCAAATTGGATGTTCCAGACACAGCTTGAGCTCAGCATATGTCAAACTGAACTCATCATCTTTTCCCCTAAATCCTGCCCTCCTCTGAACTTAGCTATTTCTCTCAAAAGCATCATCATCCTCCAAAATCTCAGTTTTGTTATGTCAGCATGTCCTGGACTCCTCATTTTCCCTCACCCCACGTATCCAGGTAGTTGCCAAATCTATTTCAAAACATTTCTCACATCCAACCTCTTCTCACCATTTACTCAGCTCCCACCCTAATTCAGGCCCTTGTCACCTCTCACCTAGATTTTTGCCATCTTGTCTTAAGTCTTCTCTCTCCACTCTAATCCACCCTATACGCTGCTTCCAAAAGTAATTTTCCTTAAGTGCGAGTTTGACCATGTGACTATCCTCAGTCAACTCCGGTGGCTTCCTATTGCCTCTAGATAAAATGAAAACTCTTATTTTTAGTTTTTTCTTTGATTTTTTTTTTCTCAATTACATGTGAACAAAAATTAACATTCATTTTTTTAAATTTTGTGTTCTAAATTTTCTCCCTCCCTCCCTCTCTGACATGTGTAGTCATGCAAAATATTTCCCTATTTGCCATGGTGTGAAAGAAAATGCAAACCAAAACAAAAAAATAAAGAAATAATAAAGAAAGTAAGAAATATGCTTCAGTCTACATTCTGACTCCATCAGTTCTTTCTCTGGCGGTGAATAGCACTTTCATCATAAGTCCTTAGGTATTGCCTTGCATCGCTGTATTGCTGAGAGTATTAGCTAAAGATCTAAGAGGTAACGGTGAGGTGGAAGTCCATCATATAAATGGGGGACACTATTGCAAAAGCAAGCAGGATAGAAATGGAAGAGGGAGACAGACAGACAGAGACAGACAGGGAGAGATCTCTAATCACATCTTTCTCCACAAGGAAAACAAAATCTATCAATTTATAAAAAAAGTTCGAGAGGATAAATGAAGTCCATAGATCCCAAGCATTATATTCTGTAAACTTTAAAGGGATATATAAATGTGAGATTATAATAAACTGCCCTCTTTTTTTCTGAGATAAACTATATATTCAATTCACATATATGTTTAAGTGAGTGACTGAGGATAACTTTAATTTGTCCTTTTTTTATACCAGAGGAGATGAGATTGACTTAGGATCACAGGTTTAGAAATTTAGCTCAGAGGTCATCTGGGGAAACTAAGGCTTGGACAAATACATAGTAACAAGAAGCAGATTGACTATAGGATCTCTGATGTCAAGTCTTGATGTTCTTTCCATTGCACCACGTAATTTCTCTAGTCCTTCAAGTATTACTTTTCTACATGGCTTGTAAATTTTATTAACATTTTTATAACTACAGGGAAATGGGGCTCTGCTGCTAACGTCAGGTAGGTTTTTCAAGTTTTGTTTGTTTTTTGGTTTTTTTTTTACTTTTTCCTTCCTAAGGGTTTGCTACTTGCTATGTCATTAGGGTGGGTAGGTAGGGAGTGAATACCGTGTTTATTCAGGTGTGAGTCTGCCACACCTTTCAGTTTTTCGTCTTATGACTAAAACTAAACGACTGTAGCTCAAAACCCCTTGCTTTCCTCCTTTATTAGGGTGACTTCACTATGCAATTATATCTAAGTCTGAGGTCAGTTTAGATGAATTTAAACAGGTAAGGGAGAGAAGAATGCAGGCTCCTAATCCTGATCACAGAGACACCCCAGGATCACCTTCAGACCTAAGCAAAGGAAGATTCTGAATAGCAAATCTCAGTTGGGTGAATCAGGTTGTATAGTTAGTTGCCCAAACACTCAGTCTTAATCTCTGACTAAGCAGCTTTGTTGAAGGTAAGAGGGATCCACCTTTTGGCTGGAGTTTGTGAGCCACATCTGAAAGTTGAGTATAGAAGACAAACTCTGCTAAGAAATCAGAACACAACTTTTCAGGTCTCTCCTAATTCCATCCCTTTTTTCTTGCTGGAAAAAAAGCAAGAAAATCCTAAATTCCCTAGTGGCTTTTTGCTGAATGGTATGGGGCATAATAAGGTTTTAATTTCTGGACTGGCCTTCAGTTCCAACAACTCAGAACTGGGCAAATAGGTTCCACGTGGGAGCTCTTTCTTATCTGCTGAAAAGCTCAAAGAGGATTTGTTGGCCTATTTGAAGGAAATGAACAGCCATTACTGGAAAGACTAACCTTCAGAGCTTTAGCAATTTAGGCAGTTGATTTTTCACAGACCCAATTCTCTGTCCAATGCTTTTTTAAATGTCGGAGCTTCTCTCTCACCCCAGCTTTCTGTGTTCTGGAGTTTAGGTGGGTACTGGAGATGCAGCTCTGTGTGTTCATCAGGTGTCTCAGAGGAATTTTCTCTTTTCAAAGAATAATAGATTCTCTAGCCTAGAGGTTCTTAACCTCTTTTGTGGCATGGACCCCTTCAGGTGAAGTCTAAGAAACCCTACTCAAGAATGCTTTTAAATGCAGAAAATAAAATATATAAGATTACAAAGGAAACCAATATTTTTAAAGTTATTGAAATTTATTTTTTTTTTAAAGTTCAGATCAGAAATCTCAAGTTAACACTTGATAGCACAATCCCCTTTCCCATTCCTGATTTACTATTGAAGAAACTGAATACCAATTCAATTGAATTCAACAATTATTTATCAAATATCTATTATGTGTCAGGTACTATGCTAGTCTTGAGGACTAAAATGCAAATGGAAATAGCCCCTGCACTCAAAGAGCTTTTGGACTACTGGAATACTCCAGAAAAATAAATATCAAGTGTCAGAGCTAGATTTCAAACCCAGAACTTTTGACACCAAATCCCACATTCTTTCTACTACACAGCATAATATAGTGCAATGAACATTCCATTTGGAGTCAGAAAGCCTGAGCTATTTAAAACCTGGTTCTGCTATGTCCCACCTCTGTGTCTTTGGGCAACTCATTTAACCTCTGAGTCTCAGTTTCCTCATCCGTAAAGTGAGAGGAATTTGAGGTAGGCAGTCCAAAGATTTCTAGGTACAAACTAGGTAGTTCAAAGATTTTAAGATGTCTTCTAGCTCTAGCATGATTTCAGAAGAACCTGGGAAGACTAACATGAACTGATACAAAGTGAAATAAGCAGAACCTTATTTATATAACCTAAAGAACAGGAGGTTGTACACAGTAACAGCAATATCGTATGATGAACAATTGTGACTTAGCTATTCTGTGCAATACAATGATGTAAGACAATGCCAAAGAACTCATGAAGAAAAATGCTACCCATCTCCAAAAAGAATTGGTGGTGTCTGAATACGGACCAAAGTATGCTATTTTTCACTTTTTTTCTTTTCTTTTTTTTTTGGTTTTAGTTTTCTTCCACAAAATGACTAATATGGAAATGTTTTACATGACTGCACATGTATAACCTATATCAGATTGCTTACCATCTCAGGGAGGGGAAAGGGAAAGAATGAGAGAGGGAGAGAATTTGAAACTCAAAACAAAAAAACACAAATGTTAAAAATCTTTTTTACATGTAATTGGGGAATAAATTTTTTTAAATGTTAAAAAGATTACTTCCACTCTAAATCTATGATCCTTAAGCATCCCATGTCCTTCAATGTTATTTTCCTAGGGGCTCTAGGAATCTACATATGGAAGAAGGGAGAAAAAAATCAGCAATTTATTAAGCACCTAGTATGTGCAGACACGATGCTAACCACTTTACAAATATTTGATTCTAACCACAGTCCTACAAAGTGGGTGCCATCCATTTTATAGTTGAGGAAACCAAGGCAAACAGAATCTAGTTAAGTGTCTGAGGTCAAATGCGAACTTAGGTCTTCCTGACTCAAGGCCCAGAGCTTTATCCACTGCACCACCAAACTGCCTTGACTTTCAAGGACCTGAGCTTTCACTGGTTTAAGTGCTCTCTCGGTCCACTACTACTAATGGTAGTCTGTCCACTGTCTACTAATGTTATCCAGAGTTGCTGTGGAGAAAAAAAAAATCCATCATCCCACGGTCCATTATTTCTGAATTTATCTGGACCATCTCAGGACACAGGTCAGTCATCAGCATCTGTGTCAAAGTATTTCCAGGTTGGTAAAATCTAACAGAACCTGGGCTCTGGTAGGATAGCCTTCCTTTTGGGAGCCTAGAGTCACCTCTACAACAGGAGCCCTTAAGTGGAAATACACACAATCTATATATAATTTATATATTTCGCCTTTGTATTCTGAGCACCTAGCATAATGCAAGGCGCCTAGTAGTTGCTTAATAAATACTTGTTGATTTTAATATACAATAATATATAATAAGTACATAAAATAAGTCAATATATAATATAAAGTACATTTTTCTGGAGTTGGGGGGGCAGGGTTCCAGACAGAGGGAACTCTCAGTAAGGTGGTCTACCAATGCAACCCCAATTCTGCAATTTACAGTCTAAAAAAACTGCCAGAGGTAATTAAATGACTGGCCCAGGTAGGCACACCTAGCTTTTGTGAAAGGCTGAACTTGAACTCAGGCCTACCGTGATACTGAGGTCAATCTCACATCCACTCACATCTCATAGGTATTCATGTAGATATTCAGTCAACAAGTATTTATTAAGCACCTCCGGTACCAGCCATGGTGCTGAGCACTGGCGATACAACTGCAAAAAGACTGTCCCTGCTCTCAAGGAGCTCACTCTAATGAGAAAGGCAACATCCAAACAAGACGTAGACAGAGTGGATTGGGGAGAATTTCAAAGCGACCAAGATACACACTGCTTGTGCGCAGCACTCACCTGCGCCCCTCCCCCAGGATACGCGGCTCATAAAGTGCAAGTTTGTAACAAAACTCAGGACTCGCCCCGAGGCCTCCAGCGCCCCCACCCCCGCCCGCCCCGCCCCCGGTCTCGGTCACTCTCAGCCTCACCCTCCCACCCGGGATGGCCAGGCCGGGATGAGACATGTAAGGCAGAAAGATAAGGTCGGGAAGCGGCCCAATAAACCTTCCGATAAAGTTTCCCCGGAAGTTGGGCAGCTGGCTGTGTCTCATCTTTCGGGCTGGCCGAGGTCTCTGGGCCCCGGCTCCCCGACCGCGATCGCGGCTGAGGCTGGCAGGTACCCCTCCTCGTCCCCCTCCTCCTCCCCTCCCCTTCCTCGTCCCCCTCCCCTCCCCCTCCTCCTCCTCGTCCCTCTCCCCTCCCCTCCCTCCTCCTCGTCCCCCTCCCCTCCCCTTCCTCGTCCCCCTCCCCTCCCTCCTCCTCGTCCCCCTCCCCTCCCCCTCCTCCTCCTCCTCCCCTCCCCTCCCCTGTCCCCCTCCCCTCCCCCTCCCCCTCCTTTTGTTTCAGTGTCCAGCCAGTGGGTTTCCTGTTGACCCCGGAAAGTTGGGAAAAGGCAGAAAAGCCAACGCCAACCCCTCCTTCGGGCTGCTCCTCCCCCCGCCCCCGCCCCGGGCTCGGGGCTTGGTCTCGTCCGGCCCGGCCAGGGGTCCGCTTCTCCCGGTCCCAGGCGGGCAGCGGCTGGTCCCTCCCAGAGGAGGCGAGGCCGGGACGGGGCTCCCGGAGTGGGAGGCGGGGGAGAAGGAAGAGAGGGCAGGGGCTGAAGCTGAGGAGGGGCGGGGGAGGCGGGAGGCTGCCCTTCCCTGGCCGCCGCCCCAGCCCGGTCCCCCGGCCCTTCCCCGCACTGTCCGGGCAGGTGGAGCCCGGCCGAGAAGGGGCGCCTTCCCTCGAGCCCGGCCCAGAAGGGGCGCCTTCCCTCGAGCCCGGCCCAGAAGGGGCGCCCTCCCTCGAGCCCGGCCGAGAAGGGGCGCCCTCCCTCGAGCCCGGCCGAGAAGGGGCGCCCTCCCTCGAGCCCGGCCGAGAAGGGGCGCCCTCCCTCGAGCCCGGCCCAGAAGGGGCGCCTTCCCTTGAGCCCGGCCCAGAAGGGGCGCCCTCCCTTCCGTCCGCCCCGGCACCGGACTCCCTCGGGCCCGGCACGGTGCCGGCGCGGGCTGGGCAGGCTCGCCCGATGGGGGCTCCCGGCCGCTAGAGGCTGGCCTCTCCCTCCCTTCCTGCCGCCCCCAGGGTGCGCCCAGCGTAGCCGATGGCTGAAGCCCGCCGGCTGGAGGACGACGAGGAAGAGCTGCGGGAGCGCAGAGAGCTCGGGGCCCCCAGGAGAGTCCGGGGCCGGGCGCACTCCGGTCACTCCGCGGCAGGTGAGGAGCCGGAGCGGAGAGGAGCGGACGGGGGAAGGAGGGTGCGGGCAGGCACCTCAGATCGGGCGGGGACTGCGATGCCAGGCGTGTCAGGCGTGCCAGGCGCGCCGGGCCCCGACCCCTCGGTCTGCTCCGGCCGGCGTGCGCTCCTGCTCGCGCCCGGACTTTTAACTCTGGCCTGGGAGTGGCTGGAGGTGAGCTGGGTGGGGGGGAGGAAGGAGGAGGAGGGGATAGCGCGCTCCCCACGCCCTTTTTAAATAACATCCACAAAAACTCTTAATATTTTTGGTATCCGCCTTTGGGGGAGATCAGCCCACCGGTTTGCAGAGAGGGCAGCCTTTAATAAGGGATGGTTCTGGAGGTGAAAATGTCCCATCCCGTTTGGGCTGTCTTGATTCATCTTCTCCCTCATCGATCTCCTTCTTTATTTCTACCACCAGCATCTGTTCAACTTAATTTGCCCGACCGGATCTCTAAAAATGCTGTTTCTGTCTCTTTGAGTGTATTAGAAGTTTAAAATTGGTTTACTTCATTAAAAAGGGGGGAAAGGGGGTGTGAACACACGTAGAGAAACGGCCCAGTGTGTTTCCGTGGAACACAGAGCAAAGTTTGGGGTCAGAGACTTTGGCTTTCAGTCACATCAGCTCTGTTTACTGTGTGAATGAACCTTGGCCATGGATTTATAACACTCCCGACCTGAGAGGCGTGGATATAGTCATAGATTTAGACCTGGAAGGGACCTTTGAGATCCTCCAGTCCAGCCTCTTCATTTTACATTCGAGGAAACCGAGGCCCAAAGGTTAAGTGATTCCGCCAAGGATAGTTGGTTTCCTCATGTATAATAAATCAAACTCACATACAGAGGTCTCCCTGAAGGGCATATGTTGACATAGAAAAACACAAATTAACATTATATTGTACTGTATTTTTATTAAACATTTCTCCATTACATTTGAATCTGATGGGGGCTTCACTCTGGAATTTGAAGGCCAAACCCAGTTTTGACACCTCTGACTCTACATGACCTGAAAGGTCTCTTCCATTCCTAAATCCAAAGAGCTAGGATTCAAACTCCTGTCCTCTTTCCACAGATCTTTCCACATCACATTGCAGCTTCTGTTTTCTTCATCTACAAAATGAGGGAATTTTCTTTAAGGATCTTTCTAGTTCTGCAACATGCATATTTTATGGACTAAGAATTTTACAAAGGTCAACTTTCAGGTCATGTATTTCAAATGCTGCATGGATCAAATACTTGAACTTATAGGTGGAAGAGTGAATACATCTGGATCCCCATCCCTTCCTCCTATCTCTAATACTTTTCTTGATATAGAGAGGAAATTCAGCAGCTAGTGAATCTCACCAGGTAAGCTGAATCTAAAAAAAAAACCCACAAAACCAAACACCACCAACCAAAAAAAAACAGCCAGGGAAAAGTAAGGAAACAAGAGGGATAAGGAAGAGGAACCAGTTGAATAATACATCAAAGGCTCATATTGTAAGTGAGAAAGCAGAATGTAGTGTAAACATTCCATAACCCAGGGAGCCAGCTTGGAGTCCTTTCATTCGGTTGGCTAGGTAGAAAAAGGATTGTGGACCTTTTCTAAGCGCTCAAAAAGTTATAATATATCAGGGAGAGGTGAGGAGGGGAGAATGGGTGCAGAAAAATATTGTGGCAAATGAAAGGGAAGATCTTGGAGTCTGAGTGTGTTCTCTATATAGTAGTACTCTTTTTCCCCTTAGAACTAAAAAGTGGCTCAAATCTGACTTTTTAAGAGTTATGCCTTTACAGATCATTATACCCTTTTCCTAACAGTCATGATAACTATATTTGATTATTCAAATTAATTTTAAAAAATAGTTGTATAGTATGTATAGTAAACAAGTGTGTATAAAGAAGCATGCAAATAGGTATGTATGTATGTGTGTGTGGGTGTGAATATTTCAGGGAACAATGATATAATAAATAAAAATTCTAAGTTTTGAAGAATATGTTTCTCATATGCATTGCTGATCAAAACCATGGATAATTGAACTTTTGCAACCTTCTGCAAATTGCTTTGCTTCCTTGAAAGGAACTATATTCTTAATATCCCTGTTTGGGATAAGACTAAAAGTGATTTTATATATGTGTATGTATATGTATGTATATATGTGAATATAAACACACACATACTCTGTGTCTGTGTGCATTTAACCACCTACTAGCAACATGTGTAACTATTTCAAGGCTTCAGGCAGGGATGTTTTTTATCTTATTTCTTCCAACTCCTTTAATTTCTGAAGGCTGCTGGATGTTTATCTTGGTTTGGCGAGCTTTTTGTGTAAAGGATGTGTTACAATACTTGTTCTTTGTGAATTCAGAAATCTTGCTTTATAAAGTTTTAAAATCTTACTGTGTTGGACATTATGAAGAAGAGAAGATCTAGATACTGCAGGATAGAAAGAGGGACGAACTGAACTTCTTTAATTTTTATCCCCCTTAGAGTCACCCATTTGAGATTAATTCCATCTCTAGTCTTCTCTACAAAAGATCTTTATCGGCCTTTCCACTTACTGGCTAATGTGCTGCACAGACATTCTCACATTCCTTACCAAGCTTGGAGATTTGTTGGTTATGTCTGAGTTAGAGAATGAGGTGGTGTGTGCCAAAGTCTTTTGGGATTTCAATTTTAATCATCTCTTCTCACCATTTTTCTCTCTGTAGTCTCCCCAGCTATGCCAGTCTTCATCAGTTTATGCCTTCTTTTTTGAGCTACTACAGTTCAGATTACGCAGTTTAGCATCTTTTTATTATAGGCTACCCTAATTTCTCAAGCTCTGTCTAGGCTTCCTTTATATCTCTTGAACATCCAAAATAGTGCTGTGCAAGTGGAAAGGGAGTCACCAAGGGCCGATGGGTGAGAGGGAGTCACTAAAGGCGGATGGGTTAATCAGTCCCCAGTAGCTAACAAAGTAAATGCCTATCAGTTGGGGAATGGATAAACAAGGTAAGGTCTGTGAAAGTAATGGAATCTTACTGTGCTGTAAAACAATGAATACAGAGAAGCATGGAAAAATTTATATGAACTGATACAAAGTGAAGTAAGAAGAACCATGAAAACAATGTATACATTCACTATAACTATGTAAAAAAGTGCAACAGCAACAAAACAATCATAACTGAATCCTGGGAAACTATAATGAATAAGCTTGACCCTAAAGAACAGATATGAGAAGGCACCTTCCTCTCCTTTGTAAGGTGGGGGACCACAGGTACAGAGCACTGAACGTGTCAGAATTATTCATTCTGTGGCTTAGTTTTACTGAACTGTTTTTTCCCCCTTATTGTGCTTTGGGGCTACATTGGGAAATGTAGGTGAGGTAAAATGAAAAGATAGCAGTAAAAAATGTTTTTTTAAAAAATCCATTAATGTCTTGGTGGAAATGTGTGAAAACCACTCTTGTAATAAGTACAAACTGCTCTGAAGTGCTTCTGTACAACTTAACCTCAGTTCAATAGTAAATGTTCACTAATATTGATGTTTACTTTTTTTACTCAGTAATTTTCAGAATCCTTTGCTCCTAAATAAGACCATAAGTAAGATTTTTATAATATTAGTGTTTGACTTGCTTTTAAAAATCTGAATCCAAATGTTACCTTGACAACCTCCAGTTTTTCTCTGAAATGTGTTAAAAATCATTCAGTGACAAAACAATAAACATCTAGTAAACATTGTGCTGAATACTTTAGAACCATTTAGAATCTCTTTATTTCCTTGAAAATGATGCTCAACTATCTTTTGCGAAGTCTGTCTTGATTCTCCCCAGCTGCTAGTGCCCTCCTGAATCCGAAATTACCTTGTATTTGTTTTGTATCTCTTTATGTACATGTTGTTTCTTTCAATAGAGTGTAAGCTTCTGGGACAGGGACTGTTTCATTTGTCCTTGTATCCTTAGTGCTTAGTGTGGTGCCTAGGTACTGAGCAGACACTTAAATCATTAATTGGTGATGGGTTTGGTCCAATTCTTTCATTTTACAGATGAAGAAACTGAGACTCAGGAAGGTTAAGTTAGTTATTCAAAGTTACACTGGTAGGAAGTGGCAAAGCTTAGATATGGGCCTGGGTACTCCTCGCCGCCCCCTCTCCCCCCAATTGCTGTTCATCGCTCTAGGCTGGACACTATCTGGAGAACAAGTGTCAAATAGCCACTGGAACCAGATTTAAATGTGACTGAGAAATATTTAACAAAATAAATAAAAATATGATAGAATATAGATGATATTAACATGTGGTTTTCTAAATCAATATGAAGCCCACCAAGATCCTTATGTATGGTTTAATCATTCTAGTTCTGTTTGAGTTTGACAACAATAATGTAAATTAGATCCTGAAAGAGTTAAGTGACTTGTTCAAGGTCTCAAAGCTAGACTGTGTCAGAAGCAGTACTTGAATCCAGGTCTTTCTGACTCCAAGGCTAGTTCTCTGTTCATTATACCATGTACCACCTCTCCATTTGTAATTCTTCTAGATTATATGTGTCTGTGTCTGTGTGTGTGTATGTGTGCACTTGAATACATCCGTGTGCATGCATTTAGTTGTGTCCAGTGTGTTTCTGGTAGTGCTGACCCCAATGTGCATCCCTTTAGGTCAAGGGTTTTTAATCTGGGGTCCATGAACTTGATTTTGAAATATTTTTAAAACTGCATTTAAATATAATTGGTTTCCTTTGTACTCTGTGTATTTTATTTTATGCATTTGAGAACATTATTCTGAGAAGGGGTTGATAGTTTAACCAGCCTGCCAAAGGGGTCTATGCCAAAAAAGATTTAAGAACTCTTGATTTAGATCTTGCCCTATTTCCCTGTATTTCTGTGATTTTTAAAAGAAAGCATTCAAAGGTAGTGAGTTATAAGAAATCAGAGGCTGTTTTCTGAGAACTGACCTTCCACTCAGTGGGAAAAGCTTGAGGGCTTAATTTTTAATTTTCTTCATATTAAGATTTGCAAATAACAAATACTCCTTTGCACCTCATGCTGGATTAATAATCTAGAACCAGTAGGGCATAAAAGCATGCTACTATTCTATGGTTTAATTCAAATTTAAGTGGGTCACAGGTGTGATAGAGGGTCATGGTTCTCAAGCCTTTTTTCTCAAGAGATCATTTAAACACAGCTGCCATTGTGTGTGAGCATAAGAGAAGTAACTAGCCATTGTAAGGGGTGCTGAGTGTGATGTTGTCGTAGTCAATGTGAAGCAAATGAAGAATTACCAGCTGCTGGCCCTGCGCCAGTAGAACCAAACCATTTCCTTCCTCTCTACCTTCTTGTCACGGACATCTAGTAAGCCCCTGCTGTGTGCAAGACACTGGACTAGGGTTTGGAGATATAAAGATGATATAAGATGCAATCTCAAGGAACTTTTAAGTCCAGCAGGGGAGATAATGTGTCAAGGCTTTATGATTTCATCGGTGTGAACACACTCTGCATAAGTGCAGATTACAATCAATATCATCCTCTCTTCCTCTTTTAATTATCATGTTTTAAATTTATCTGTTTAATGTATTTACCCCTCTGCTCTCCTCCATAGAATGGAAGCACTGCAGGGCAGTGAGCATTTTTTGTTATTTTTGTATCTCCTGCCTTGGGAATCAGAAAGACCTAGGTTCAGGTTCTGATTCTGACACAGAGTAACTGTGAGATCCTGGGCAATTCACTTAAAGCAGATAATGTCCTCAAGTAACTCTGTTAGATTGTAAATTAGTGTTCATGAATTAAGGCAGCCAAAGCAAACAAATCTTATTAGCCTTTTTGGAGTATCAAACTAGACTCGTCACAGTCTGGCTCATTATTTCCCTTCCCTGTACTGGACATTCTAGCCTATCTCCTATATGTTCTCTTGTGTGCCTAGAATACACTCCTTCTTCACCTCAGGCTCTTAGAATATTTCACTTTCTTTGAAATTAGCTCATGGGCCATCTCCTGAGGACAGCTTTTTCTGATGCTTATAATCCTTAGTTTTTTTCTCCCTCTTCTTCTTATTGTCATGCATATATTCATCTATTTATAGGTGAGATTCTCCCAATAGAATGTTAGCTCTTGAGGGCAGTCATTTAAAAAATAAATTTGTTTTTATCTCCAGGGCTTAGCATAGCACTGTGAATGACATTGGTCCTTGATACAAGTTTGGTTGGATTGGATGGGGTGAGATGAGTTTTCAGATCAGAGATATACATAAATTTTCAACTATAAAATACATATTTATTAATTTATTTTGGAATCAATGGAATAGAAACGGTTTTAGTGAGCATTCAGTTCAAACCAGATACCAAAGGAATCCCCATGATAACAAAAGGACAAACAATTATGTAGCTTCTTGAAGACCTTAGAAGCCTTTAACCAGAGGCTAGCTAATCACTTGTCAGAAATGTTGTTATGGGGATTCTGGTTAGAATAGATGGTTACTGAGGTCCCATCCCGTTTTTTCTTTCACCTCTTATATTTGATTTTTAAAATCATTTTTTGAGCTCCTCCATGAATTCTTTTTGGGCATGGGACCAATCCACTTTTTTCTTTGAGGCTTTGCATGTAGCCATTTTGACATTGTACTGGACTGAGTTCTCTCTTATCCCAGGGAGACAGACCTTTCCTGCCAATCTTGTAAATTCTTCAGGGCTAGAATATTGCTTTACCTCATCCTTTTGTTAATTTTGCTGCTCCAGAATTCATTTTGAGGCATCATTTTGAAGTTGTTTGGAAGGAAATTTGGATGAATTAGGTGAGTTTCTCCCTTTACCCCACCATCTTGGCTCCACCTCCCTTGAGGTCCCTTCCAAAGCTTAAATTCTGGGTTTCTATGCTTTTGGTCCTCAGATTAATGACATATAAGCCCATTGGAAGCCCAGTAGTCAAAACCATTCCAGCTTGGTAGGATCTTCCACAGCTTTACCACACTGTTATAGACTTGGAAAATTCATCATCAGTGCCATGCAATAATGATGCATCAAAGTCTACATTAACTGAGAGGTAGAAATAAGAATACTTGTAAGCAGATATTTAGAATACTAATTGGCATATGATGAGTACATTCAGAAATTCCAAACAAAGTGTGAGAAATTTGAAGAGGGAGAGAAATTGCTTCTAGTTGGGGCATTTAGGAAAGGAGGTGGTACTAAGCTAATGCCTTCATGGAGGAGATGGTACCAGAATATGTACTTAAGAGAGGAAAATGATTTGAATAGGTAGAGTTCATAGGATTGTACATATAGAACTGAAAGCGGTCCTGGAACATAAATGAGACCACATGTGCAATGCTTTGCAAGCCTTAAAGTGTTACATAAATGTTATTTATCATCAGCAAAATCTTTTACATATGTGTGTATATATTGTTGTTGTTCAGAGGTTTTTCAGTTGTGTTTGAATCTTTATGTCCCTATTTGAGGTTTTCTTGGCAAAGATACTAAGATACAAAGGTACAAAGAACTAGTAAGTGTCTGAGGCCAGATTGAAACTCAGGTCTTCCTGGTTCCAGGTGGGTACTCTATCCGTTGTGCCACCTAGCTGCATGTACATATACATACATGTACATACACATACATATATACACACATATACATGTACACATACATACATATATGTATATGTGTATACACACATGCAGACGCATACACATAAGGGCAGTTAGGTGGCACAGTGGATAGAGAGCCAGCCTGGCATAAGATGGATTCATTTTCCTGAGTTCAAATCTGGCTTCAGATATTTACTAGTTCTGTGACCGTGGGCAAGTCACTTAACCCTGTTTGCCTCAGTTTCCTCATCTGTAAAATGAGCTGAAGAAGGAAATGGCAAATCACTACAATTTATCTGCCAAGAAAACCCGAAATGGGGTCATGAAGAGTCACACACTGCTGAAACGACTCAACAGCCCTGTGTGTGTGTGTGTGTGCGTGTATGTGTATACATACATATTTTAAATACATCCACGACTAACGTCAAGGTGACTTAAATCTGATTTTTTAAAAAGGTACCTATAGAATACTAGAACTTCTTTGATTAAATTCCAGAAAGGAACAAGCTTCAGAAGAGTGAGCTCCTTTTATTTCTTGCAAACCTACTTTTTCATTTCAGACTAATAGACCATAAATAAAGGACTCATGGTCATCATTATTTTCCTCACCAACCATAATCTTGCATGGGACCAGTGGAAGAGAACTATGGAAATATTCTCCTGGGGATGGTAGCTTCCTTTGTGGAATGGAAGGCCCCAAATCTTCTGCCGGAAAGAAGGAAGAATAAGGGTGGGAGAGTCTAAAAGGACTCCTTCCCTTCTTCCTCCCAGCCCCATGTCTAGGGATCTTCAGTGGGCTTGTGGTTATGGTGATCATATTTTCTAAATAAAAAATTGGGACAGTGGTCTGACAGTAGGTCCCCCACCTATTAATTAATCAATTCATGAATAGGATGGGATATTTTAAATTGGAAATTTCCCCAGAAAATCATTTCTGTATGGAGGCCATACCTCTGGGAAACTTCATATTGGATAATAGCATAATATTGATGATATTAATTAATAGCGTTAAATAAAGATACTCTGAGGAGATATTGAGTTTCCAGGCACTGACAACCATGGCTCCTGTCTTGTTATTTCCCTGCCCCTCCCACAATGGAACAACAAACAGATAACCTCCAGGTTATTACTTCTATTGGTACTCCTACAGGTTATTATAGATCACTTCCTTTTCCTTAGGGCAATTTCATGGATGCTCCCTGGTGTCAGTCACTGAGTCAGGGAGGGGAAAATACTTAATTAGTGCTTTAGAGGCAGGTTGGCATGATGGATATAGATTGTGCCTGAAAGCCAAAAGACCTGGGTTCAGGTCCAGTCTCTGAATATATTGGCAGTGTGATCCTGGGCAAGTCACTTAACTTTTCATTGCTCTAGAAAGCTCTCTAAGACTGTAAGTTGCAGAGAAGGTGACAATCTGCATTCAGGAAAAGGTATTTCCTCATCTTTCCTTTACCAATAAAATCACAGGTTCAATCCCTGTTCTCTTATTCTTGGGACATCATACAATTGCAAAGTAAAATGTTATTTGAGATCTGAGAACAAAGGTCTTTCTTTACCATCCTTTTGATGATAAATGATATAATACATTTAAAGTACTTGACAAATCCCAAAGTGCTATATAAATATCATTTATTACTAGGAGGACTTATCCTGTTATACAGGTGGAAATGTGGTGGGAGTTTGCATTGGTGCTTAAGAAGAGAGGAAAAGGTTTGCAATAGTCATTATAGGACACGTTTCTCTTGAAGTGTCCCTTCTGACCCATTTTTCTGACAGAAGGTGTGGTGTAAATCATATTAAAAAGCAACAAGAATATTATTTGATATAGAGGATGGCTCTCTGGGAGGGAGAAGGCAGAAGAGAGAGTACTGGAGGACATTTTGATGATATTAATAAAACAACATCTATAAACACTTATTTAAAAAAATAAAGAAAAAAAATAGTGAAATGTGTTTCAGCGAAATGCTTCCCAACAGTAAATATTCATTTCGAAACCATGAAAGCCCTCTTGTTTTGAAATGACAATATTCAATCCTAGGTGTCACATACTTTTTCCCCTTCTTTTCCACACTCTCATTCCAACTGTGTTTGCCACTAAGATTGGAAAGATGACTAGATATGGAATCAGGAAACCTGGCCCAGCCTTGGTCACTAAGCAGCTGGTTGACCCTTGGACAAGTACTTCAAACTTGATGGCTCCCAGTTTCTTCATATGTAAACTGAGCTGGATCTAACACGGATTTCCAGGGTCCCTTTGTGCTCTGATACTCTCTGGTCCGTATTTAAGTTTTATCACTTCCTTTCCTTAGGGCAATTTCACTGAATCTTCTAGGTGACTGTTGCTGAGTCAGGGAGGGGAAAAATACAAATCCATCAAATGCTAGTACTTGTTACCAGCTATTGAAAAGTTTAATGGTAGAATGATAGAGGAAACTGAAACACAGGATGACTAATGGGGTTTGGGGATTTTCCATGCATTTAATTTCCCTATACACCCTTTTTTTTTTTGTCACTCACTTGAATAGCTGGAAAGTTGATGGTACCAAGCTTATAGAGTATGCTTCAGTGATTTGCATTTGGCTTAACAAATGGTCATCCCGAGAACAGAACATTGCTAGCTGACTTTGAATGTCTTGTACCCAAGGTATCTCTTTGAATTCAGATTCTGTAATCTCCATGATTCCGTTGAACATAAAATATTTGGGACAGAAAGGTACTGTGATACCGCAGAAAGAGCACCGCATTTATAATCAGGCATATTCAAACTCTGCTTCTCCCACTTACTGCTCATCTTGGGTGAATCACAACCTCTTATTGGGTGTTGGTTTTCTCATTTATAAATTAAGGGGTTTAGATTAGATCACCTCCACGACCCGTCTAGTTCTGAAACCTATAGTCCTCTTTTAGTGCTGTTAAAGTTGGCTATTGATATGTTATTTACTGTCATACTGTTCTGTAATACTTTACAACCAAGGGTGTATATAAGGAAAACATAATCAGAAGCCTGATTTAATCAGCAGGTATTTATTAAGCATCTACTGTGTGCTATATTTTATGAGTATTGACCTTCATTTCACCTTGAAAGAATAATAACTGCTATTTATAGTGTTTTAAAGTTTTCAAAGCACTTTGACCAAATTATCTCATTTGAAAAGTCACGGTAAATCTGTAGAGCAAGTACTACAGGTATTGTGAAATTCATTTTACAGAAGAAGAAAGCTCGCAGAGGTTAAGATGACTTGACTGTGTCACGGAGTACTGATGCTGCCCCTACAGGCAGGATTTGAACCTTGCTTTTCCCACGTTCGTTATCTCTCTTAATTACTAATTTAGTTATAAAAAGGGAAAGAATATCAAAGCACTCAGGTAATACTTAGTACTTAATACATCCTAGATAAAGGAATATCAGGCTGTTTTAATTCTGTACATTAGAAATTACTAGATATAGGTAGTTTCCTTCTTTCAAACCTCTGTTGCATCTGGTATTATAGAAAGAGTTTAAAGGTAGAAAGTCTGATGGAATCATTCTTATAGTCAAAAAGCCTTTAATAAGCGCTTATGTGAGGATGATTTTGATACCGCTACTCAAAGTAATCAGTATTTATTCAGTTCATTGTGATTTGATGGGTATTAGCAATCATATAAATTATATATCTACATACATACATACACATAAATACATATGCATAAACATATACATGTATGTATATGTGTGTCTATATATATGTATATATGCTGAATAGGATTAAGTTTAAGTTGGGTATCATAATGCTAGTTCTGGGGGTCTGTAAGTTTTCAATTCTTCCAAGGTGTTATCATCTAAGGAGAGATGTGGTCACTTCTCTCCTGACCTGTGTGCTGTTCTGAGTGACCAAGCACTCTTTTCCACCCTGGAACTGTGATCAAGGTTCCAGATCCCCTGCAGTTGAACTCTTTAGTGTTCTAGAGCTCCTCCTTATCCTGGGACTGTTACTCAAAACTGTGTATGGGCAATGCAACTGAGCCTTGCACCTAGTGCCAGCAAAGGGTCCCCTGTAATCTCCTTCTAACCAGTTGTCTGACCCCCTTATTGTCTGTGGGCTGAAAACTCTGGAAGCGGCAGCCCCAATTCAGTCATTCCCAAAGGCTGCTACTACCTTGCCTGGGTAGTCTGACCCACTTTCACCCCAGGGAGACAGACATTTCCTGCCAATCTTCTAAATTGTTTTGGGCTGGAAAGTTGTTTCACCCCATCCTATGGTTGTTTCTGCCACTCTAAAATTTGTTTTGAGGCATTATTTTAAAGTTGTTTGGAGGGGGGATTTGGAAAAGCTCAGAGGAATCCCTGCCTTTACTCCCTCATCTTGGCTTCCCCTCATCTTTATTAATCACTTTCTAGTGATTAGAAGACACTGTGCTAAGCTCTTGTGATACAAAAATAAAAGGCAAAAACTTAACCCTTTCTTGCAAGAAGCTCACATCCTAATGGGGAGATGATATACAAACCATCATGTATGTATAAATGAGAGGTGATCCCAGAGCGAAGGTACTAGCCATTGGAGGTAAGGAGTGGACATCAGAAAGGCTTCTTCCTTGAAGAAGTTAGCCTTAGGCTGACTTGGAATTTGAAGGAAACTAGGCAAGTCCATAAGTAGAGGTGAGGAGGGAGAGCATTCCAGGCATTGGGTACAGCCAGTGAAAAGACACAAAGTTAAGGATGGAGTGCCATGTTCTGAGACCAGCAAGGTGGTCATTGTCACAGGTCCATAGAGTATATAGAGAAATGTAACATATAAAGTGACCAGAAAGGTAGGAAGAGGCCAGGTTGTGATGGGTTTTAAAAGCTAAACAAAGGATTTTACATTTGATCCTGGAGGAATAGGGAGCTATTGGATCTTACTGATGCATCATCAGACCTGTGCTTTAGGAAAATCACTCTGATAGCTTAATGGAAGATCTATTAGGGTGAAAAGAGACTAAAAAAAAGCTTTTATCATGGTATTGGTGAGAGGTGATGAGGGTTTGTATTAGACTGGGAACAGAGAAAAGAGAGATGATGCAAAAAACAAGACTTGTGGAAATATGTTAGACTGATGCGTGGGATGAGGGTGAGGAGTGGAGAACACCAAGATTGTGGTCCTGGGTGACTGGGAAGATGGCAGTACTTTCAACTATAAAAATAACACCCAAAATTTAGGGCAAGTCCTTTGTTTTGCAGAATAATCACTAGGAAGAAGCCCTTAGGCATTTCGGTTCAGCAAATAGTTCCCAAGGATCAGTGCATGAACCACAGTCCTTAGCCCTGGGCCATGTACTTTGAGTGCTCCTGACTTGTCAAATGGAAAATTTCAAGTGATAACCTGCCTGACTTATAAAATAATAAAACTCCAAATGCACAAACAAAACCTAGAAGACAAAAAAAGAATGAATGTTACTGATGAATTGTGGGTCATTGAAATGAAGAGCCTAATTTGATTGTAGGGTCAATATCCAAGAGGTTCAGAGGAGTCAGAGGATCTGGGTTCACAAGTTTGCTTTTGATACTACCTAGGCGGTTAAATGGATAGAGTGCTGGACTTAGAGTTGGGAATCCTGAAATCCTGCCTCAAATCCAACTATATACCAAGATGTGACCCTAGGTAAATCACTTAACCTTTTACACCCTCAGTTTCCTCCTCTGCGAAATGGAGGCAGCTAAGTGGCACAGTGGACAGAGCACAGTGGACAGAGCAGTGGACTTGGAATCAGGAAAATCTGAGTTCAAATCCAGCCTTAGACACTTGCTAGTTATGTGACCTGGGTGAGTCACTTAACCTTGTTTGTCTCAGTTTCCTCATCTGTAAAATGAGCTGGAGAAAGAAATGACAAGATGCTCCAATATCTCTGCTAGGAGAACCCCAGATGGGTGCTCATGAACTCTCATGAAGAGTCAGACATGGCTGAACGACACAGGACACTGAGGCTACCCTTGGTACTCTAGTTATTGTCCATTTCTTTCATCTTCAGGAAGAAACACACCAAGGCAATGTGGCATAATGGATAGGAAGTCAATTTCAAAACCAGGAAGACCTAGGTTCACATCTGATCTCTGACTCTGCTGATAGACTAAGGCAATCCCTCAATCTCTCAGTGCTGGGCAACTTTCTAAGGCTATAATGTACAGACGACAAGGTGCCTATTTGCATTGGTAGAGGGACTTTCTTCATCTGGGAATTTCTTATGTCAATGAAATCATAGGTGTAGTACTTATTCCTTCTTAATCTTCAAAAACAAAGAGCTTAGAGCAGGTAACATCTAAGGTCCTTTCCTACCTTTAATTCTTAGATCTTTATAATCTGCATGACCTTGGACACATCCTTTAACCTCAGTTTCTTCATCTATAGAAATAGAAGAGGAAGGGTAGATATTGGACACCTAAGGAACCTTCAGCAATAGAAATTCTTTTTTCCTGTAGCTGTGGTTCAGGCAGGTGCTAATTTTTCTTCTCTGGTTATCGTAACAAGCTAATGAATTTTTGAATGTTATCGTCTTTGCATCTGTCAGGCCAAAGAGCAAAGGAAGCTGTGGCATACTTCTCTGAGAGAGTTATCTCCTGGAGGCTTTTTGGGATGGCCCTCCATACATGAAATTGTATATTCATTGATCTACATTGGGGGATAGGAGACTACTCTCAAAATCCAAGCTCTTGCCTTTGAAGATTTTCCAGTGATTCAAATTTTTAAGACCAAAATATTTTTTATTATTTAAAATTCATTGACACAAAGTTTCTTTGATCAACCAACTGTAGTCCTTTCTTTTTATCTTGTCTGGTAATCTAGAATTTATAATAAAGTTGGATGAATGCCTTTAAACTCTGAAGCCATGGGTGACTATTGAGCTGCCTTTTAGCCTAAATTCAGCCAATTTCAAAAGTGGTAGTATTTGTTTTTTAAAGCAACAAACCAAAGGAATCATACTGTCTGATTTATTCCTTTTGGGGTAAACATACTTTTTATTGATTTTCCCCCTCACATATCATGTGATACATATATCATAAGATTGTTTTATTTTTTACAGTTTTTTTGATGCCTTTTCCTATTATACCTACCTCTTTTGCTTTCTTTACTCCCTTAAACTCTTGCTTATAACAAATTAAAACAAGTCAAACAGATCCACAAAATGGAATACACTCCATTCTCTCCCTGTAGTTCCTCACCTCTCTACAGACATAAAAGGAGTAGGTTTTATCATCTGTCTTCTGGGTTAGTATTGCCAAAGTGCATCTGAGTTTAGCTTCTTCTGAGTGTGGTTTTCATTTGTATTATTATAAACAATGGTATATTTCAGTTTACTTTGTTACATGTTCATTAATTCATAAAAGTCTTATGATGATTCTCTGAATTTCTGATGTCTGTCACTTCTAATAGGGAAATAAGTAACACCATTCTCCCAGTCCCTCAGGCTTACAACCAAGGAGCCGTCCTGGACTCCTCCTTATCTTTCATGCCCTGTATCTAAGCTGTAGCCAAGTTCTGCCCATTTTACCTTTGCAGTATTTCTTGAGTGTGCCCCCTTGTCTCCTCTGACCCTGCCTCAGCTCCAGTGAAGGTCCTCATTATCATGTCTAGACTACTGCAGTAGTCTACTGATGGGTCTGCTTGCCTCAAGTCTTCCCCTACTCCAGTCCATTCTCCATTCAGCCACTAAAATGATTTTCCTAAAGTGCAGGTCTGACCATGTCAGCTTCCTACTCAATAAATTTCAGTGACTCCCTATTACCCCTGGGATCTATTACAAAATGTTCAGTTTGGCATTCAAAGCCCTTCGTAACGGATCCCCTCCCACCTCTCTAGTCTTCTTTCATCTTGTCCCTTGACATGTACTCTTTGCTCCAGTGACACTGGCCTCCTGACTGCTCACACCAACTTTCCGCTCTAGACATTTACCCTATCTTCTATGCCCGGAATGCTCTCTTCCATTCCAACTACTGACCTCCTTGGCTTCCTTTAAGTCCTAATTAAAATCTCACCTTCTACAGGAAGCTTTCTCCAACTCCTCTCAATTCTGTCACTTTCTCTTTAAATTATTTTCTATTTATCTTGAATATAGCTTGCTTTGTATATATTTGTTTGCATGTTGTCTCCCCCATTAGATTGTAAGGTCCTTGAGGTCAAGGATTGTCTTTCGCCTCTTTTTATATCTCTGGTGGTTAGCACAGTGCCTAGCATATAGTAGATGCTTAATAAATGTTTATTTAATGAAATGGAGTTCTATTAAATTCACATACTACAGACTGTTTAGCCATTCCCCTATCATTGGGAGCTCATTTTTTCTCTAATTATTTAACACAGCAAAAAAAAAATGCCATTATGAATATTTTGATCTGTATGGGACTCTTCTTTGTTGTGTTTGCTGATTTCTAAGGTATAAATGGTCATACAAAAAATTGAACAGTTGCCCTCTAAAGCCCATTACAGCTGGCTCCAGCACACTCCTGGTTGGGGGTATCTTCTTATGCCTCTTCTCTGGGCCATCTTTGTTCCTTGTAATTTTGCACCATTCACCTTTGATTGCTTTTTGGCAGTTCTGTTTTCCATTTACATTGCAGTAGTCATTATGAACTCTGTTTTCTTAGCTCTGCTTCCTTCACTTTGTATCAGTTCATATAAGTTTTTTTCATGCTTCTCTGTATTTTTCATATTTGTTATTCCTTTTCTTTAAAAAAAATTTATTCAGTTTTCAGCGTTCAC
This sequence comes from Bettongia penicillata ogilbyi, assembly GCA_023548195.1. Lineage (NCBI taxonomy): Eukaryota > Metazoa > Chordata > Mammalia > Diprotodontia > Potoroidae > Bettongia > Bettongia penicillata. The sequence continues at coordinate 3,186,446 of JAJHZJ010000024.1, forward strand.
TTTTGTAAGATACTGAATTTTAAATTTTCTCCCCCTCCTCCCTCTTCACCCTCTCCAAAACAGCGTGCAATCTGATATAGGTTATACATGTACAATCATTATTAAACGTATTTCCACATTAGTCATGTTGTAAAGAAGAATTAGAACCAAAGGGGAAAACTGTGAGAAAAGAGAGAGAAAATAGTATGCTTTGATCTATTTTCAGACTCCATAGTTCTTTCTCTGGATGTGGATAGTATTTTCCATTATGAGTCTTTTAGAATTGTCTTAGATTGTTGCATTGCTGAGAAGAGCTAAGTGTATCAAAGTTGGTCATCAAACAATGTTGCTATGACTGTGTACAATGTTTTTGTGGTTCTGCTCATTTCATTCAGCATCAGTTCATGCAAGTCTTTCTTTTCACCAAAAACCCTGAGGGTCTTTGCCTCCCAGTTTGATTTTTTTTTCTATTTTTTAAATTAAAGGAGTCATCACTAGACTCACTTCTTTAAGGGGACTACTGACTGCATGGGTGTTAGCTCCCTCAAAGTGAGAAACCAAACAGGCTTTAGCCTCAAAGGGTCTCCCCCCAGATGGGTCAGGATGGGAAAGTGAGGCTGGTGACCTTGCACAGCCCTCCCTCACTGATATCAAAGTCAACTGCTAGTCATGTCATCTTCTCCCTGAGGTCATCATCCTCTTTGAAAACAAAGGACAAGCACAACATTATGTAATGTGTGTATTATTCTTGTTGGTGAGTTTTTCAGTCATGTCTGACTCTTTGTAACCCCATGTAGGGTTTTCTTGGCAAAGATAAAGGAGGGGTTTGCCATTTCTTCCTTCACTGGGTTAAGCAAGTAGGTTAAGTGAGTTGACCAGTATTCAAGACTCATGAATGTCTGAGGTTGATTTTTAACTTTGGTCTCCCTGCTTCCTTGCCCAGTGCTCCATCTACCAAGCCTTCTAGTTGCCTCTAATATGTATAATATACTGATATGTATATGTGTTGTATCACCTGCCAGATTAGAAGAAGCTCATTTGAAGGCAGGGATTACATCTAATCTGAATTTAGAATACCCACCAACTTCTGGCACAAAATTCTGGACATGGAGGTTCTTAGTGAAGATTTCTGGAAAAATTAAAATTATGTCATAATTATAATTAAGTTATACTAAGATTATTCAGCAGAAGTTATATCTCTGAATGGATTGAGACTCTTCTGTTCTTTTATGTTCTGTAGTTAAGGGGAATGACATTAATATTTCTTGGATGACTGAGTTACTTATAGCGCCTAAGGGTCGTGATTCTGAACAAAGTACTATAGCTTTGGATATTAAAGGTGTCGAAATTGAGCTGAACCTATATTAAATCTAGAACATGCTTTGTGAGTGACATTTTGCTCTGAAATTCCTGATATTAGTTCATATTAGGAAAGCATGATATAACCCTGTTGAAAACTGTATTATTGAAATTTGTTTTATGATATTTAGCTGTTCATTGTCCCCTGAAGCAGGATACGTATTAATAGATAGGGTATTTTTTAAAAGTGTTAAAAACTGTGAAGATTTTATTAATTCCTTTCATTAGTTTATACCTTTTAGGCAAGTAGGTGGTGGTATAGCACAGAGTGCTAGACCTGGAGTCAACAGGATCTGAGTTCAAGTGCAGACTAAGATAATAACTATATGACCCCAGGCAAGTCATTTAACCTCTATTTGCCTCAACTTCCTCAAATGGAAAGTGGGGATAATAATAGTACCGCCTTCCTAAGGTAATTGAGAGGATTGAATGAGATATTGGTAAAACATGTTTATTTAGCACAGCGTCTGGCACATAGTGGGCACTCTATAAATGCTTATTCTCTCCCTCCCTCCCCCTGTAGCCACTCATGGTTAGTGTATTATTTTTTTTATCTCTGGAATTAAAAATGTTGAAAGCAGAATTCTGGTACCCTGGCAGACATCAAACACTAAGTTACAGAACTTCAGTTCCAAGGACTCTGGATGGAAGAAACCCCAGACATCATTGGGTATGGTCTGGTTCATACCTGAATAGCTGTGCCCTCTACCACATCCCTGGCCTGATCATCAGCAGTTTATACGTACTTATCTTGGCCCTTTTTCTTCCTCTTACAATTATTCTACAAGTATTATCTTTTCTACTAGATTGTAAACTACTGGCTGGCCAAAGTCCATCTATTTTTGCATTTTATTTGTCCTTACCGGGCCTTAGAGGGAGTTAGGTGCTTGGTTGAAAGGGGAGGTGAGGTGAAGACAGAAGCATGCTTGGAATAAGAACTATACTTTGCCTACCAAGTTCTTTAGGAAGAGGAGAGTTGCAATGAGCTTCATACTAGCTATCAGAAAAACCCTAGATTGGAAAGAGAATGGCATTCATGTGACCTGATTTTTTTTCCCTCTATTTTTTCTATTTTGTCCTGGAAGAGAAAGGATGAAGTTCAGGGAAAGTCAGCTTAATGTTGAGACTGAGCTGGGACAATGAGGAGTAACTCAAGTCAGAAGGGACAAAGGCCAAGGGAAGCAGTAATGAAGCTTTGATTTACTGCCTCAAGGGGCTCACAACTGAAGCAATCCAGTTCCCTAGAAAACTCCATCTCCATAGGAGTAAAGATGCTTTCCTGAAGTTTAAAGTACAACGTTTCCACTTTCGGCCTTACAAGCAATCCAGTTGATCCCACCCATTAGATCAGGGGGCCAAATCCAGCCTGCTGTCTGTATTTGTAGGGTCTTCAAGCTAAGAAAGGTTTTTACATTTTAAATACATCAAATTTTGCTTCAAAGAGCCTTCTTGGCTCAAAGGCCCTACAAAAGCAAGCTGCTGCTTATAGTCTGCCCACCCCTGTGCCAGAGCAGCAGTTCACAAAGTTTTGTCCACAAACCCTCAGGGCTCCCCCAGCCTCTTTCAGTGGGTCCTTGGTCAGAACTATTGTTGTAATAATACATTATTTCCTGTTGGAATACACCTCTCTTTTCCAACTTCATATCTGTGTGAGGCGGAATTTTCTTATATACTTCAACCAAAACAAAATCTCACAACAGATCGAATGCAGAAACATATATGAAAACCCGGTTGTCTTCTATTAATCCATATACTTAAGAGATTTACCAAAAAAAAAAAAAGCCATGCTTCTCACTAAATCTTTTTTGTTTTGGAAAAACAATTTTCAAAAATAAAAATGTTACCATTTATACTAACTTGTAGTAGGTTTAGGTTTATTGTTCTTTTACATGGTTTAAATATTTTTTAAATGTATCAAATTTGATATCTAATATGGTAAGTATAAATAGCTATAATCCATATAAACAAAAGCCTTTTAGGGTTTATAATAATTTTCAAGAGAATAAAGGTGTCTAGATACAAAAAAGTTTGAGAAGTGCTGTTCTTGATGGTTAAAATAGGGACTTAATTATGATAGGCTAATATCTAGAGGTGGAAGATTCCTGTTTTTAAGAAGTGTGCTAAGCTGGCTGAGGGAAGCACCTTCAATTTTCTTCAATGAATGGTTCATCCACTGAGGCCCTTCCCCTGTATCAGGGTCAGAGGCTTCCTGAGACCTAAGATTAGCAGAAAGCAAATGAGAGAAAAAAGGGAGGAAGGAGAAAGAGAGGAAGAAGAGAGAAGAGAAGAGGAGAAAAGAGGGGAGAGGAATGGAAAGAGAAAGGGAAAGGAGAAAGGAGGGGGAAAGAGAGAAGAGGGAAGAGGAGAGGAAAAGGAAGCAGAGAGGAGAGGAGAGAGGAGGGAAGGGAAGGGACTAACTAATGACATCTGAGTTTTATCTAGCAGGATGTGCTAAATCCATTCTCTCAAAGGACCTCTAATTGATGTTGGCAACAGAACAGTACCTGTAAAGCAGAACTGGTGCATACTTTCAGGTACTTGAGATGCCTAGAACCTGTAAACAAGGCATTGTTCCCAACTTAGACCTGTCACTCTTTTAAAATACAGACGGCCCCCAAGGCAGGACTGTCTCCTTAAAGTTCTGCTGCAATAACGGAGATAATTGTCAGAGACAGTTGGCTCTGGTGGTTTCTGCTTCATCATCTGATTCCATGCTTTCAATTTGTCCTCCCTGAGAATGTCTTCCAGCTATTTATCTTCAACTTTGACCTGTCTTCTAAACTTCAGACCCACATTTCCAACTGCCTACTGGATGCAGGATCATAGATCTTAGATTTAAAGCTGGAGAGGAACTTTATAAGTTAGGTAGTTTCTCATTTTATTGATGAGAGACTGAAAAGGTTAAATTAATTGACCAAGGTCATACAAAGAGTAAGATCCAGAAAACAATTGAACCCAGTTCCAAATCCAGTGCATGATCTCTCTGTCTCCAGTTAGATGTTCCATTGGAAATTGAAACTCAACATACTGGATCTATTCTTTTCCAGAAATCTGCTTTTCCCTGACCTCTCTGAATGGATAAAAGATCTAGATTAAGGAATACGCCAATAACAGTTTTTGTTCAGTTATAATTTACTTATACTGTACGCTATTGTATGCTAACAAGAAAAAAAAAGCAAAGAAACCTCTTTCCAACCCCTACTTTCTGCCTTTTGCTTTGTGGACAATATAGGCATACCTCAGAGATATCTCAAGTTTGGTTCCAGACCACTGCAGAAAAGCAAATATCGCAATTAAAGTGAGTCGAACAAATTGTTTGGTTTCCCAGCACATATAAAAGTTATGTTTATGTTATCCTGTAGTCTATTATGTATGCAATAGTATTATGTTTAAAAATTTTTATATATCTTAATTTAAAAATTCCTTATTGCTAAAAAATGTTAACCATTATCTGAGCCTTCAGTGAGCTATAATGTTTTTGCTGGTGGAGGGTCTTGCCTCAGTGTTGATGGCTGCTGACTGAATAAAAGATAGTTGTTGCTGAAGGTTGGGGTGGCCGTCCAATTTCTTAAAATAAGAAACAGTGAAGTTTCCTGATTGATTAACTCTTCCTTTCACTTACACACTTAGAGGCTATTTTAGGGTTACTATTTCAGTTTGTTGTATCTGATTTCAATATTGTTGTATCTCAGGGAATAGGGAGGCTGGAAGATAGGGAGAGAGATGGGAACAGCTGGTCAGTGGAGCAGTCAGAACACACACAACATTTATTCATTAAATTCATTGTCTTATATAGGTGTGGTTTGTGGCTCCCCAAAACAATTGCAATAGTAGCATCAAAGATAACTGATCATAGATCACTATTAACAGATATAATAATAATGGAAAAGTTTGGAATATTGTGATAATTACCAAAATATGATACAGAAATATGGTTTGAGCACTTGCTATTGGAAAAATGGTGCCAGCAGACTTGCTTTACACAGAGTTGCCACAGACCTTCAATTTGTAAAAAAATTGCAATATCTGTGAAGTATAATAAAGCAAAGCACAGTAAAATGAGTAAATTTTGAATCAGTAAAATTGAATCAGTTCTACCATGGCTATTGGGAAGAGCATGACTCATTCACCATCCCTGTGACTCCTAGGACCAAAAGCCTCTACCCTAGATAATACTCCCCTACATGTATTCTTTCTCCCATTGGAGTGGAAGTTCCACGAGGGTGGGAACTATATTTCTAGCGCTTTAGGCCAGTGCCTGTCGTAAGTAGGTTTAAAATTTAAAAATTGCTTATTCATTCATTCATTTGGTACCAGTTAAGAAATAGAGAGGCTGATGAATGGAATGGAACACCATATACAGAAGAAAGAAGCACTGTAGCTTAGCGTTGATAAACTCTCAGGTATGGGTACGAACTCATCATCTGACACAAACTATTGGAAAAATGGGAACACTATCTGGGCAAAATTAGGTATAGATCAACCTCTCACATTGTTTACCAAGATAAGCTCCAAATGGGCACGTGACTTAAGTAATAAAGATAATGAAAGAAAGGAAGAAGCTCCATTGGATGAGGAAGATGAGATGTTAAGAAATGTACCTACAAGACATATATCGTGTAAGAAGAAGGTAGCTCAGAGGCAGGACGTGTGCAGATTGGGAAAAGCTTCTCGCAGACGATATGATTTCAACTGAGTCCCGAAAGAGGCTAAAAAAAGCGATGGGAAATGATGCAAGACTGGAATTCAGGAGAGATTAGAACTGAATATATAGATCTGAAAATCATCTGCATATAAATGATAGTTGAATTCATGGCAGCTGATAAGACCACTGAGAGTCTGGAGAAGAAGAGTCCAAAGCTGGGTCACGGAGTATACCCACATGTAGAGATGGAGCAGGGCTGATGATAACCCAGCAAAGGAGAACGGGAAGGAGTTGTCGAGACAAGTAGGAGGAGAACTGGAAGAGACTTGTGCAAAAGTCCCTGGGGGGTGGGGGGGGTGGGTAGTAACCAGGCAAAGGGAGTAGTCAACATGTTGAATGTGGAAAAAAACGGTATTAAACTTGGCAATTAAAAGATCACTGAGTAAGATAAGAAGGGCATATGCCAGATTGTAACAGCTGAGAAGTGAGTGAAGGGATAAAAGTGAAGGCAAAGTGTGGAAACTACTTTTTTCTTTTCTTTTTTTTAAAGGAGGTTGGCTATGAAAGTGAGGAAAGATGGAGAATGGTAGTTTGAGGGCATGACAGAACTGAGTTGCTATTGGTACGGAGGTCAGACCAGTTTTTAAGTCTATTAGTACTTGCCAATTGGCCACCAAACTTGGTTTATTCATACATCTACTTCACAGGATTGTTGTGAGGAAAATTCTCTGCAAGGCTTCAAAGGCCATATAAACGTAAGTTATTATTAAACTGAGTAATTTGGATTGAATGATCTTCCGAGTCCTCTCTAGCTCAAAAACTATGTAATTTCTAGGAGTAGGGGAGACACCTATCCTTGGAAGGGAGAAGATAAGTGTTAGCTAAATAAAATAGTCCCCGTGACTCTGCCCGGCTTATCTCAGTCATCCAGGCTTATGATACTAGGATCAAATCGCCTCTTCTGTCTCCTTCACTCTACATATGCAGGCTGGTCCTTAGTCTATTGTTTCTAGCTCCGAAATATAACTGCCCTAGTCAGATTCATATGTCTTCTCATTTAGACTATTATAATAGACTCTTTTTTTTCTTAGCATCTTATTTTTCCCCAGTGACATGTAAAAACAAATTTGCAACACTTATTTTTTAAAATTGAGTTCCAAATTCTCTTTAATAGCCTCTTTCTTGTTTTTTCCCTCTTTCCAATCCACCATCCGCACAGTTGCCCTGAAACTTTACAGGTTCCCCATTGCCTGTCAAACATAAGTTTAATTTGTGATTGTGGTATTCAAGATTTTCTACAGTCTGGTCTCAACTTGTGTATTAGCCTAATCTCAACAGCCTTCCTCTTTACACCTAGATTTTAGCCAGATTGGTTAGCTACATCTCCAATTTCTTGACCTACAGTCTCCCATGCCTTTGCCTTTCCTCCGAATGCTTACAATGACTTTCCTGTCTACATCCAGCTATTGAAATCCCTCCCATTCTTTACGGCCCAATTCAGATGCTATCTCCTTCATGAAACCTTCTCTAGACATATGACTAAGATCCCTCCCTCCTGTTTATCATAATGTTTTGCTTCACTTTCTTTTGCCCTCTTACTTGGTTTTGTATTGGACTTGTGTGTATAGTTTGTATCCCTCTTGTTAAACTAAAAGCTCTATGAGGTCAGGGACTATACTGTTTTGTTTTATTTTCTGTCTTTGCATCCCTAGTAGAGATAACTACCAGAGAATAGATTCTGTCAAATATTTGTTGACTTATGAATTAGGAAAGGGAGATATTTCAGTGGCCTTCATTAGAATAATAGACTATGGTTGGAGGAATACTCAAACACATTTTAAGAGACTTAAGGATAGAGATTCTTAACCTGGGGTCTGTGAACTGACTCTTAAAGCTATTTTGGTAACTGTATTTCAATATGATTGCTTTCCTTTGTAATCCTATATATTTTAATTTATGTATTTAAATTGTGAGGCTTCACCAGATTGCCAAAGGGTCCATGATACAAAGGCCTATGATTTGTCTTTTCTCCAGGCCCCAAGACCAGCTTCCTCCAACCCCACTGTCTTTAGTTATGCGATAGCCACCAACCTTACCTTTGGCCCATTGTCTTGGAATAGTACCCTCAAGGCCTTCTGGCTACCATCCTAGGCTTCTCCTACTAGACAAAGATCCCCAAACTTATTTGACCTGTCACTTAGTTTAAAAAAAAATTACTCAGTGCCTCCCCTTCCCCCTCCGAAATCTACTTAAAAACCCTTTAATGTTTTTTTTCAATTTGTATCACTTAAAAAATATAAAATATTTTTAAATGACACATCTTAAATTTAATAATTTATTGTAAATTTGTGGGGTTTTCCTGCATTGAAATTTTGATGATGCACTATTGCATCATGTAACTGTATAGTATCGTATTATAAACAAATATTCCTGCTGATGCATGTTGGACTTCCTGACGATGTGCTCCAGGCACTGACTGATTATAACTTGTCATTTGTGTGTTTATTTGGAAGATAATGTCATCGCTATGACTTTAACTCTGTTGCACAATAGATGAAACGTACAAATAGTTTTCAAAGTTTTCTTCTCTTGTGCTTCTAGTACCCCCTTACTTTTATTCAACGCCCCCCAACTGCACCTGAGGTTACTACCAACCCCCGGATCACTCCAGCGCCCCCTAGGTGGAAGTATCACCCACTTTGGGAACATCTAGGACCTATCTTAAGAGAAGCTCTATCCCCAAATCCGGGGGATATGGTATATGCCTTGTGTGCCTCTGGACTCCATCATCCATCTTCCTCCTTAGTGCCTTCCCCACCTAGCCATTCTATGGCTGTCTCTGACTCCTTCAACAGCCTCCTCCCTAGAACAAATCTGAAAAAGTCCGTTAGAGTATAAGCTTCTTAAGAGCAGGGACTGTCTTTTGTCTCCTTTTGTATCCCTAGTACTTAGCACGGTGCCTGGCTCATTGTAGGTACTTAATAAAGATTTATTGATTGAAAATAGTCTTAACCATCAAAAATTATTTAATTCACATAATGACAATTTCCTGTCAGGATTGTCTGGTAGAAAGATAGGGAAAGAGACTGCTTTACCTAGAAGTAGTATTCATGTTTCTGTTACCACCCCATCTCTACCCAGCATTTAGTGGGGGTTTTCCTGGTCTTTTAAAGAAGCTTCAGGTCTTGTGTCCTCATGAATCAAATGAGAGTTCCAGATTAATACTTGTGATTGCTGCCAGTCCTGGGCTTTCTTTCCAGACTTGGGGTTTCTTCTCCAGCCTGTAACACTTTATGGTTGTCACCAAGCTGACCATACCTTTAGCATGGCCCCAGAAGGAAGGTGGTGGATGGGGGCCTTAGGAGGGTAAGATAGGTAGGAAAGATCCAGAAATGCTTAGATGGGCAGTTTCTGTGAAAGCTGTTTTCTAGATCCACTTGAAATAGGAGCCCCCATTTTTAAAGATTACTGTCTGTGCAGGTACGGTTCAGCCTGTTTGCCAACTCATCATTCTGGTCTGGACCCAGATGTTCCTAAGTTTGCATATGAGGGGATTTCCCTCATTATCCTGCAAAATAAAAAAAAATGTTAAACTGGGCAGGGATGGAGAAAGATGGAGAGAGGAGGACTGAATTGACTCCAAGGTATACAGTTTGTGTTCAGAGGGGCAGGGTGTCAGGATGTCTGAATCTTCCTGGATCCAATTATGAAATGGTTGGTCAAATGGAAATGCCACATACAACAATTCTTAGGCCAAAAAAAGAAGTGTAGGGGTTTGTTTCTTACTGTGTAGAAACCTTTCATATCAGTAGCAAATGTAGCACAGAAAATATCTGGGCAATAGATACCACTAGATAGTATCGACAACAGGTGGTCTTGTCAAAGAAGGGTGTCTCTACCTCCTATAGGGTGAAAGAGGTGTTGAGAGTTGCAGAAGTGAGACAGAAGAGTTGAGTTAGAACAGGTGAGATGGATCATGCCTGCCACAGCAGCAGATAAAAGACAGACATGGATCTAGGGCTATGTTACAGTGAGAAGAGAAACCACTGAATTTATTTCCAGTCCTCTGTGCCAGCAAAGGTCTACATTGTTCAGAAAAGCCCAATTACTCCAAGTTAATTCCTGTTTGGCTTTGAAATGTTGTGCTTACAACATTTAAATATGAAGTACTAAGGAAACATATTTTTGATTAAATGAAGTTCTGCTGTAAAGAGCTGCTTCAGATGGTGCTGTAAAACTGTTTCACTTCCCTTTCTGTTTCCATGGATAGACTCCTCCCCAGTTCATCCTGGGGATGCCCTTCTCACACTAAGGCAAAACACCAGAGTGCACAGAGCAAAGAGCAGTTTACTATCTTTCATATGCATCATTTCCTTTGGGAGGTCAGTTTGACCTCTAAGGATTTTCTTTTCTAAATAATAATAGTACTAATAGCTAGCATTCATATAGTGCTTTAAGATTTGCAAAATACTTTCGTACATGACTCATTTGATTTGCACAAGTAACCCTGTGATTTTTTTTGTCTGTTTTCTTTTGTAACATGGCTAATAAGGAAATATGGTTTGCATGATTACGCATGTATTATCTATAGCAAGCTGCTTGCCTTCTCAAGGAAGGGAGGGAGAGAGAGAGAGAATTTGGAACTCAAAATGTTAAAAATTGTTTCTACATATAATTGAGAAAAAGAACCCAACAAATAAACCTGTGAGTAGGTGTTGTTATTATTTCCATTTTTACAGAATTTTTTGCAGAAATTTTTTACATTATAAAATGTGTAAATAGCGATTTAGTGACTTTTGTCACTAAATGTGATCACACAGCTGGTAAATTTCAGAGGCAGAATTTGAACTCAGGTCTTCCTGATTCCAAGTGCTGCATGCTATTGTAGGATTGCAGAGTAGAAACAAGGGTGAACAACATCCAAAAAAGGGGAAAAAGGACTAAATAAGTGAAAATAAAACTAAGTTAACAAGAAACTAGAAATTGGATTAACTGCAGATGAATGGCAAATCTAGACTTCGTGTCTTCATCTGTAAAAGGAAGGGGATGGGGCTTAGTACAGTTAGAATAAGGAGACCCCTGATGCACTCACATGTATTAGAATTGGTAATCTTTGAAATTATGATTATGTAACATGTGGTTGTTGGTTCTAGCCCGCTGGAAATATACAGTACTAATTTTTAAAATGTGACCACTTTGGCAATAATATTAATAAAAATAATAGCTAATATGTATATGATAGGCATAATGTGTGTATGCATGCATGCATGCATATATGTGTATACACAAATATACATATATACATACATACACATGCTCTCGTGTACCTATACATAGCTATCCTTTACAGATTATCTCATTTGATTCTCACAACAATCCTGGGAGGTAGGTTCAGTTACTGTCCCCATTTTATAGTTGAGAAAATCGAGGCAGACAGAAGTTAAGTGACTTGCCCGTAGTCACCCAGCTAGTAAGTACCCAAGGTTGGATTTGAACTCAGGTCTTCCTGGCTGCAGGCCCTGCATTCTGTTTCATCGTACCACCTGACTGCCTCTGCATTGTCCTGTATTCCTCACTTTACCTCACCCCACCCACCAATCAGTTACTAAATCTTGTAGATTTCAGCAGCTGTGACGTCAATCGTGGCCTCTGTTCAGGTCAGCTTTCCTTACCCCACCTGGATTATCACAGTAGCCTCCTGAGCGGCCTCTAGCCTCCTGAGCGGCCTCCCTTGTCTCCAGTTTCTCCCCTCTCCAGTCTATCCCGCTCATGACTTCCAAATTAATATTCCAAAGCACATGATTGTTCCTCCTTACAAAGCATGGTATCCCGTGCACTCCAAGGTCCAAACAAACTGGCTTTTTTGTAATTCGTTCCTTGTGACATCTCTTCTATTTCCCACTTCTGGGCCTTGGCATAGGCTGACCCCTGTGCCTGGAATGTGCTACCCTCTTCCTTCCAACTCTTAGAATGCCTGCTTTTCATCAAGACTTGGCTCAAGCATGATTTTCTGCATGAGGCCTTTTCTGATTCTCTTCCAACAGCTACTGCCTCCCCTCTCTCCCATTTCCTTGTATTTATTTTGTATTTATGTTTTTTATCTTGCACATATTTATCGAATTTATATTTTTGTGTATGTATATATATATATTTATGTTATCTATCTATCCGTCTATCTCCTATCTATCTAATCTGTGTCCATGTTGTTTTCCTCTCAATAGAATGTAAATATTTTGTGGGCAGGGATATTTTCCTTTTTGTGTTTGTATCTCTAGCAGCTAGCATAGTACCTGGTCTATACATAGTCACTTAATAAATGCTTATACAAGGACTGTAAAATTGGGGTAATTCTATTTGCACTGCCCACCTCCCAGGAATGTTGTGAGGAATCCTACATGAAATGATATGCTTCATCCACAGACTAGAAGCAATGGGCCAAGTGGAGATAGTCTTCCCTTGGCTCCCTATCCCACAGAGCCAGCAGACTCTTCTCCAGTTCTAGAAGCTTACCTTCCCCGCTTCCTCTCTCCACTCCACCCCAGTTCTAATTCCAGAACCTGACTCTCCTGGGACACTTTCAGTTCTCCCATCCCTCAATTTTATTGTCTTTCCACATAGGACCAGCCTTACCTGACGGTAGATTATTCTTGACCCCTCAGGAAGTTAGAAAAGGGAAAAGTGAGCACACAGACTGGTTTTCATTACAGTAACATTGAGGTTTTTGACATTGCTGTGTAAAGAAGGGCTTGGAGACAGTGAATTTTCCTGCTAACTGAAGCTTATTGATTTAAAGGTCCGCATTTTTCCTCTATCCACTTTGACAGAATCATAGCTAAATTCTGTGTACATGCCTGAGCCTATACTGAGTTAAAGCTCAGGAGATGTTCAGGAGCTTCTGAGGTATGTAGGGGTTGACAACTCATGTCCTCTGTGTTCTCATGCCTGCTTTTAATGGTTTTTCTGTCTCCTTCCTCCTTTTCCCTTTCCCCAGCTTACAGTTTTCACCTCTTGCTGCTTTCAGAGTGCCTTTCAGAATTCAGTCATGTTTTCTCCCCTTTCATTTTGCTATAGACTGGGAAAACAGATAACTTACCTTGTTAGAGGGAGGTATAAGTGACCCTGCCACAAAGTCATGAAACCTTGGAAACAAAAATAAGAACGGTATTTCCATGCTAAAGTCAATGTACTCATCTGTTGAGTCAGCATATAGGACAAGTTTATAGCTATGTGGGCAGTCAGATGGAGCAGTGGATAGAGAAGCACTGGGGGCCAGGAATCAGGAAGCCCTGAGTTCAAATCTAGCCTCTGACACTTACTAGTTGTTTGTGACCCCTGAACAAGGCACCTAACTTCAGTTTGCCTCAGTCTCCTCATCTGTAAAATAGGAATAATAGTAAAAGTACCTACCTCCCAGAGTTCTTATGAGTATCAAATGAGATAATTGTAAAGCACTTTGCAAACCTTAAAGCACTATCTAAATTTTAGTTATTATCCTGCTAGTATGATAGTATATACTTGTTATTATCTTTCCCCTTCATAAAGTTGGATTCTCTTATCTGTAGCATGATTCAGTGGAAAGAAATCAATATTTAGTGTCAGAGGACCTAGGTTGAAATCCTGTCTTGGATACTTACTAGCTATGTGATCTTGGGCAAGTCACTTAACCTTGTTTGCCTCAGTTTCCCCATCTGTAAAGTAGAGATAATAATAGCTCCCAGGACTGATGTGATGATACAATGAGATAGTACTTGTAAAGGGCTTTGCAAACCTTAAAGTGCTATCTAAATGCAAGTTATTATACTACTAAACTATGCTATATATACTATACTGCTATACTATTATATAAGTATATTGTTATATACTTATTATCTTATTAATATGTTATCATTATTACCCTGGACAAGTCACTTAACTTCTGTTTGACTCAGTCTCCCCAGTTGTAAAATTAAGGGGTCTGCTCTATACAGACAGCATCATCCATTCTGGGATGCCTGCCAGGGGTCCATCTTGTTGGCCTCTGCCCTGTGCAGCTCATCCAGCAGCCCTGGAAGGAGGGATAGCAGGAAGATGCAGATGATATGTCTCATGGTCCAGGCTTTCCTTCCCAGTGATGCAGCCTCCCAGAAAGGTTGCTTCAGAGCAAGGGGAGCACAGGGGAATGGACAGAAAGAAGATGGAACCTCTCTCCCTAAGCCTTTCTCCTACTCCCCTTTCCCTTTTGTAGCACACTAATAATTGGGGCAGCTAGGTGGTGCAGTGAATAGAGCACCGGTGCAGGAGTCAGGAGGACCTGAGTTCAAATCTCACCTTTGACACTCACTAAACAAAAGAGGAAAAAACTGCAAGAAGGAAAAGAGCAAATAGTCTGCTTCTATCTTCGTTCAGACTCCATGTTTCCTCCTCTGGATGGGGATAGCAGGACTTAATCTTTTCAACAAGAGAGAAAAGGGCCCAACAGATATCCCACTTTGGGCAAGTCACTTAACCCTCATCCTGGGTCATCTCCAGTCATCCTGATAAATATCTGGTCACTGGATTCAGATGGCTCTGGAACAAAAGTGAGGCTGGTGACCCGCACAGCCCTCCCCCACTCAAAAACAAAGTCAAGTGCACATCATGTCATCATTTCTCTGATGGCATGGTCTTCTTTGGCAACAAGGGATGAATACACACACATTAATAATTAAAAAGATGAGATTTCAGACATAAACTGGGAGAATCTTGTACCTCCTGCTGTTGCAGGGGAGAGGTGAGTTTTCCTGATGCCTTCCTAAGGCATCTGTCCCCTGGGGGTGGGAAGAGAGGTAAAGCTCACCCAGTCCCCACCAAGAAGCCAGGTGTGCTCAAGGAGCAGATGTCCATCAGGTGAAATGAGTAGCTTTGCCCATCAGGCTGGGGGGTTCCTGGTGATGCGCAGAATAGAGAAACGGCTGAATTCTCTGTGCTCCCCCATCTGGTATCTGCCTCAGTGCCTTGTTCCAGATAACCCTTGATGGATATTAATTCAATAAATGTTTATGTCGATTTGAAAATCCATCTTGATCTTCTCAAGTAGTCTTTTACATATTGCTATGTCTCTGGATGCAGGGGATCAATTATTTTACTTGTTATGTTCCTAAATGCAATGTCTTCCCATTTTTGTAAGAGAAAGTCATTCACATAATCTTCCTTAGGTCCCATCCTACTGTATTCAACTTCATCTTGTATTTTATTTTTCTACTTAATAGTATTTTATTTTTCTATTTGCATATATAGTTCTCCACATTCACTTTTATAAGACTTTGAGTTTCAAATTTCTTTCTCCCTCATCCCAAGACGGAAAGCAATCTGATATAGGCTATACATGTACAATCATATTAAATGTTTTTCACATTAGTCTTGTTGTGAAAGAATGAGAACAAAAGAGGAAAAAACCGCAAGAAGGAAAAGAGCAAATAGTCTGCTTCTATCTTCGTTCAGACTCCATGTTTCCTCCTCTGGATGGGGATAGCAGGACTTAATCTTTTCAACAAGAGAGAAAAGGGCCCAAATACATACCAGCAGTAGGGCAGGGAACAGTGGAATGAGAAAGGGAATGAAAGATGACAGAAGAAACAGCTATTTGGTTCCCACAAATGCAGAGCAACGGAGACTGCCAAATGGGAGACAAGCTTTTAGCTCTGAAGACAGGAGAGTCGCTGGGTCGCTGCTTCTCCTGGGAATTCTTTGCCTGTGGAAAGGAGAGAAAAAGGACAGGAAAACCCAAAGTGTGGAAAATGGGTCATAGAAGAGCCAAACAATTACTGAACCAGTTCTTTATCTCTGCCTGTGTCTGTCTCTGCGTTTTCCTCTTTTCTCTCCTTTTTTCTACATCTTTTTCCCTAGATAGGATGTACAAGCAGAATCCATACTGAATTCCTATTAGCTATAATTATGTAGAAAGGAAGCTTAGTAGAGCATAGGGATTTTTAAATTTTTTTGGTGTCAGGACCCGTTTAGGCCCTTAAAAATCATTGAGGACCCCCATATAATATATATGTATATACATATATCAATACATAATATAAAATATCTATCAATATTTACTATATTCAAAATTAAAATGCCTTACTATTATTATGAAAATAGTTTTATCCTCGTGTATCAGGTCACCTGAAAGGATCTTTGGGACACCTCTGAGATCCTTGGAATGTATTTTGAGAAATGCTGGTATAGTAAGAGAAACATTGAAGGTGGTGTCGGGAGAGATTTGGATTTAAATTCCACCTTTAACATTTAAATCCCTCAATCTATCTGTGGGTACTTCTATTATTTGTGTTCAGTCATTTCTGACTCTTTGTGACCCCATTTGAGGTTTTCTTGGCAAAGATACTGGAGTGGTTTACCATTTCCTCCAACTCATTTTGCAGAGAAGGAAACTGAGGCAAACAGGGTTAAGTGATTTGCCTAGTGTCACACAGCTAGTAAGTGTCTGAGACCAGATTTGAACCAAGGAAAATGAGTCTTCCTGCCTAACACTCTACGGTACTATCTAACTACCCCATATTTGTATATACTTATATACATGTGTGTATGTGTATGTATAATTCTGTAAAGTAAGAGTTCTTTATCTGCAGTATGTGGATAGATTCTGAGGGATGTATAAACATTTTGAAAATATTTTGATAGACATAGTTCAGCATAATTCCTTTCCTTTGCAATCCTATGCTTTTTATTTTATGCATTTAAAAACGTTCTGAGAAGGATTTCCTAAGTTTAATCAGACTGCCAAAGGAGCCTTTGACGCACAAAAAGACTTAAGTCTTGTTCTAAAGTCTACTCAAACAGCATTTTGCAAAGCTTTGCCAGGAAAAACTTCACCATGTATGGTAAAACAATTAATATATCCAAATGCCAAATTTAGATTTACGTTTAAATTTTTAAAAATCAAAATAATAACCAGTAAGAGCAATCAGATGTACAAAATAAGGATTGGAACATTATTTTAAAATACAAACAACTTCTAGCTTTAAAAGATAGTGCTGAGTGAACCAACAAATAAGCTTTTGTTCTTTGAACACTTCCAGGGCTGCCTGAAGTTGTTCTGTCTCTGGATCTGTTTTCCTCCTTCCTGATAGCAATAGCTGACATTTCTAGAGGTTTTTAAGGTTTAAGTACTTCACATATATTATCTCATTTAGTTCTCACAGCAACCCTAGGAGGGAGGTACAATTGTAACCCTCATTCTGTAGATGAAAAAGGTGGAACTCAGGGAAATTAAGTCATTTGCCCCTGGTTGGGTAAAAATGTGAGAGTTACCTCATCTATTTAAAAAAAAAAAAGAAAGAAACCTTCACTGTGTCTAAAGCAACAGCAAAGGCCAAACCCATCATTTTGGAGACTCTATTTCTCCTCCACTGGAATAACATTAGATAAGATATTGGAATTATTAACCTGGTGTTTGTAAATTTGTTTTGTTAAAAAATTAATATATTCTAATATAATTGGTTTTCTTACAAAAATTAATATATTCTAATATAATTGGTTTTCTTACAAAAAAAAATGTGAGAGTTGGGATTCAAACCTACTCTCCTGATTCTAGATCCAATGCTCTTTCCACTACCCCATGCTTTCTTTTTCTGTCATTATTATAAAGTAAAAAGTTATTATCGAGTAAAAGTTCTGCTTTTGCTGACCTGTTTTTTTGTCAATTTGCATAGGTCTTTATTTCTTTGTACGCTTCATATTTATCATTTTTATGGCACCATAATATTCGACTCTATCTACTGACATAAAGAATATGCCTGGCTATTCATTTAACAAACAGAAAATGACTCAAGGGTAGAGTTCAATGTACTGATCGTCACAATTACTCCTTTTCACTGCATTACTTAACTTTTCAGGGATTGTATATCGTAGAGGAGTCAACTGTTGTTGAGACAAAATTTATTGCTGAGAATTTTTGCAGGGATCTCACTTTTACTTAACACTAGGTCTGAGTAGAACAAGGAAAAGCAGTCAGGCACGAAGAGGAAGAATCCAGGAGATCTTTGAGAGAAAGAAATGACAAGGCTTGGTACCCACTGAGCTGAGAGTAAGGAAAAGAGAATCAAAGATGCGCATACACAAGGCATATTTGCAGTCAAGGAATGTTGGCTTTGCTCACTCTGTGAAACAGGCATGGCAGCATTAATTTTTATTTTAAAAATTCAATTGGCAAAAATGACCCTTAAGTTCCCTTCCAATCCATGATGTTGTAAAAATCTTTCTTTTCCTTTCTTGATCATTTTAGGGTTGTATTCCTGGGGAAATAATTTTGACCCTAAGAAAGGAAAACGTTTTTTAATTATTTGCTGTCCTAAGATTTCTTGAATTCTAACAGATAATATGAATCTTGCCTCCCATCAAACTCTAGGGAAGACAACATCTAGTAAATAGAAAAATAAGAACAGCAAACACTTATATAGTGCTTTAAAGTGTATAGTTGAGGGACAGAACTAGAAGGGAGGATTGCACATGAACTCCAGACACCATGTAAAGGGAGACTCACTACGTGGACAGACTTAAATAAAGAGTGAGCACCTTATAATCATAGTGCCTAGTGTTACTTTCTCATATTTAGATTATGTCTGCAAGTATTTTGTGCAGTACTTGGGATAGTTTTTCCATTTTTAGTCTTTATCTCAAGTCTTTCATCCCTACTACATTCAAGGAAATACCCATTTATTTAAAAATACTTTGTAGCTGAGTAACCCATCCACTGGGGCATGGCTGAACAAGTTATGTGATGCAATACTATTGTGCTGTAAGGTATGATGAAGGGAAAGGTTTCAGAAAAATCTGGGAAGACTCCTATGCACTTTGGTAAAGTAAGTAGAACCAGGAGAACAGTATGCACAGTAACTATACTATTGTAAAGATAATCAACTGTGAAAAACTTCTTAACTCTGATCAATACAATGATCTATCACAGTTCTAGAGACTCTTGATGAAAAATGCTACCCACTTCCAGATAGATAAGTGGAGGACTTTAGAGTGCACATTGAAGCATTTTTTCCTCTTTGTTTTTCTTCCTTTTCTTTTTTTAAAATTCATTAATTTATTTTTAGTTTTCAACATTCACTTCCATACAATTTTGAGTTTCAGATCTTCTCTCCTTCCCTTTCCCTTCCCCCTTTCCAAGATGGTGTGCCATCTGATATAGGCTCTACATATGCATTCATATTAAACATATTTTCACATTAGTCATGATGTAAAGAAAAATTAGAACTCATGGGAGGAACCATGAGAAAGAAACAAAACAACACAACAGAGGACAAGGAGAGCAAATAGTCTGCTTCCATCTACATTCAGACTCCAAAGTTCTTTCTCTGGATGGGGACAGCATTTTCCATCTTGGGTGTTTTGGAGTTCCTTTTCTTTTTTTTTTAGAACATGGTAAATTTAAAATGCATTTTGCCTGCGTTCATATGTATGACGGATACTATATTTCTTGCCTTTTCAACGAGTAGGGAAGGTCAGATGGAGGGAGAGAAAGAATTTAGAATTAAAATAAAATTAGAAAAATGATAAAAACTGTGTAACATCAGATTATTTCTTCTGACAATACTTTTCAGTGACAAAGGTAGAAAAAAATCACAAATATTTACTTTTCAAGACAGACATGTTAGCCCCCACTTATCTTGGATCTTGTGTTCCCTATAGGTAGATACTGGTTGGTTCTTATTCCTCTGACTTCTTTCTGCTCTACTCTTACTTCTCCCTTTCTTCTTCCAATTAATAATCTAGTGATCCAGATTTAGGAGAATGAAATGCGATGAAAAAGTTAGCAGAAGACTCAGACATGGCCCAAACTGGACTGACTTAAATCCATGCAGTTCATTCTGAAGCTTGAGAAATCTCATTTCAGCTGGAGTTAATCTCTTGCCTTTCTATCCTGCCACAGTGAGCTCCCTTTCCTATGTGCCTTTTCTCATACCATTTTTGAGGACTCTGGCTAATTTTTACAGTACATGTAAAATATGGATATTGGATTAGATGACTCCCTTTCAGTTCTATATCCCAAGATCCTGAGAATTTCTCCTATATAAGGATCTTCAGACTTTATTTTATATGAGGTACCATTCCTTTAAGTAAAACAGTACTGATAGCATAGGCCTGTTTTGTGGCCCCTGGGAATGAGTAGGTAAGGGGTCACTCTGTGTATTGTGGTAGTTTAGAGAATCCTGGGATTTGTAATCAAAGAACCTAAACTGGATTCCTGGGTCTGCCCATGTGACCCTGGAAAAGTCATTTAACTTCACAACCAGTGGGGGAAAGATAGGAGGGAGAGAGAGCATTCAGAACTCAAAATTTGTTTTAAATGAATGTTAAAATTTTTCCAAAGTGTTTAGCACAAGAAAATTTCACTTAACTTCGCTAGGTCTCAGTTTCCCCATCTCTAAAATGAAAATGTTGGACTAAATGACCTCTAAGACCCCATTCCACCCCCCAGACTGGGGTCCTGTACCAGCAGGTTTCATTGGTTTTTTTTCAATCCCAGAGAGGCTAAATAACGCTGCTATGAGTAGTTTGGGTGGAAAGGAGATAGATAGGATTCAAATGCCCCAGGTCTCATGTTTCCAAATCCAGCCTTTCTCTGCAATTTCTCTGTTTTAATCCTTTCCTGTTCCCTTCCCAATCAAAGTTTTAATTAACTTCTTAAAAGTTTCTAAGCATTGAACTAATTCAATCACAATCTTTTGGAAGCTTTTGGGTCCAGTACTCTTTCAAGAGAGTTGAAATACAGTAGCGAAATATTTAAGTCCTGTCCTTATACTCTATTACCAAAGGTAACCTGGGCTTCAGGCTAAGTTCTATCTGCATTCCCTCCCCATTCCAGGAATTTATTTAAATTCCACCTTAAATACCAGTTCTACCTCCTACTGGCTTTTTGAGTTTACACAAATTACTTTTCAAAACTATTGTTTCCTTATCTATCAAATGAGGAGACTGGACTGTAGCATCTCTAAGGTTCCTACTACCTCCGACACACTCTGAGGTTCTCCTCCCTTCCCCATGGTAAGGAACCCCTTTATGTCCACATATGTTCAAGGATGCGTGACCTCTCTAGAACAAGGGTTTGTGAGCCCTTTTCAGGGCTGCTTATTCATCTTTGGTGGCTACCTAGTACTCTAACCCATGCTCCAAGAAGCTGTGATATGTTCAGTGGCCACACCCCTGTAAACCGTCTTAGCAGGTGAACTAAACCAGGACTAAACCTACAGGGCCTCAAACCCCTTGATGACTTTGTGGGGGGGTGTCTACCTCCAAGCACATCAAGATTTCCCTGCTGAAAAATGAGCTGATGAGAACACTTTGTTCTAATGACTTGAAGGCATCAGGGCTGAGCGTGGTTGGGCATCAGACGTCAAGGTCGTCCACTGCATCCCAGGCCATCACCAGTTGTCTTGACTTTTGTCTGGTCGTTGGACTTCAATAACTCTGAAAGAGAGGCGGACGACTTTGTGCAGCTCTGCGTCTCCAAAATCTGGTCCCCTCTCCCACACACACCCCCAACCCCACCCTACCACGTACCTAGGCTAAATCAGACCTCTTACCTAGGCTTTCCTTCTGGTTCTCCAGACCTGGGCATAGCCATAGCTGAAACGGAATTAATTGGGAGGGAAGTGAATTTAGAAAGGCAAAGATTTTAGTACTTGAGAAGAAGACCTTGGATGTGAGGGGGCAAGATGACACAATGAGAAGAGGCAGATTTATCTCAATACAATTAAGTCAGCTTCCTGAATTCAAATCTGGCCTCAGATACTTCCTAGTGATGTGACCCTGGGCAAGTCACTTTACTCTGTTTGCCTCAGTTTCCTCAAACCATTCCAGTATCTTTGCCAAGAAAACCCCAAATGGAGACACAAAAAGTCAGACATGACAGAAAATAACTGAACAATAAATGTAGATATAGATAATTATCTAGGTATCTATCTGTACATAGATATCTAGATCTGTCTTCCTATCTGTGTCTACCTATCTATCTAGTTAGTCAAAAAATTATTTATTAAGCACTCCTTCTGTGCCATGCACAGCACTAAGTGTTGAGGATACAGAGAAAGACAAAAGATAGCCTTCTGCCCAAGAGGGTTCACTGTCTGATAGGAGAGATTACATACCTTACAACACCATGCCTTGCACAGTGCTAAGCACTGGGGATATATATATATATATATATGTCGGAAAGAAAAGACAGTCAGTCCCTCCAATCAGAGCTTCCAATCTAGTGGAGGGAAGACAGTACATGAAAGGAGACTGAAAGAGGGGGAGGGACTGACAGAGGTTACCCAGAACAGGAGGATAAGGAAGGTGATGGTGGAGTCAAAACCAAGCAGAGCAGCTAAAGCAGATTATCCCAACAGCATTTATAGAGAAATGGCTTGAGGTGAAGCAAATATAATAGTGTTTTCATTGTGATCTGTTTTCATCCGTGATGATAGAGACATCTCTGAGAAAATGGATCATTCCATGTTCTTCAGATTCAGGCAGGGTCAGTCACACTACAGCAATAGCAGTGTAATCCCCACAGATAGTTGGTTACTCTACAGCCTCAGGGCTGATGTGATATTTGGGGAAAATAACTGGTGCTTTAGGAAAAAGTTTCAAAGGGCAACTGGGCCTAATTGAGTACACAGGAGTCATCTTTGAAAGAAGTAACACAGGCTTAAAGGCTCTCCTAAATAGCACCTTACAGGGAGCGCTCCAAAGTTTGGACAGTTCACATACCTTAACTCATTGGAACCGCCCAACAATACCTTAAGGTATGATTATCAGCCCCATTTTACAGATGAGGAAACAGAAGCCCAGAGAGATGGACACTTGTCCACAGTCACACAGTTAGTAAGGAGGAGAGATGGGATTTGAATTGAGGCCTTCCTCACTTCCACCCTGGCAATCTATCCCCATGACCATGCTGCTTCTCAAAAAGAAGAAGTCTCAGGATTTGGAGACCTGGCTGAGCCACAGAGAGCAGTGAGTCTTTGAGCAGGTCATTTCACTGCTCTGGGCCTCAGTTACCTCATCTGTAAAATGAAGGGGTTGGCATTATGATAATTCCTAAGAGCTTTTTCAGCCCTAAATCTCTGCTTCCATGACCTCAGACAACCAAAAATAAGCAACTGAAAAAGCATTAGCATTTACCAGTCCAAGGGCAGGCATCTTTATGCACATATAATTTGTGTACACATTTAGGATATCCTTGAGGAAAACAGGAGAAAGGAAAGACAGGCTAGATAGTTTTCTACAGTGGTTCACACAATTTCCAGTGATATATCTAATATAAGATCCCACATTAGACATTTTTATTGCGTTCATTTATTTATTTATTTATTTTTAGTTTTCAGCATTTCCACAAAATTTTGAGTTCCAAGTTTTCTCCCCATCTCTCCCTCCACCCCATAACACCTTGCATTCTGGTTACCCCTTCCCTGATCTGCCCTCCCTTCTATCACACCCCTCCCTTCCCTTATCCCCATCTTCTTCTTTTTCTTGTAGGACAAAATAGATTTTTATACCCCATTATGCGTATTTCTTATTTCCCAGTTGTATGCAAAATACATTAAACACAAATTCAGATTTGGAGGCAAAATTCCACCAAAGTGTTTCCCATGCATATCAAACATGATGATTGTGACTATGGAAATAACTTTGCTAAATGAACTTCTGAGGCAGCTGGGTGGTTCAGTGCATAGAGTGCTAATCCTGGAGAAAGGAAGACCTGATTTCAAATCTGGCCTCAGACACTGACTGCTTAAGAGACCTTGAGCAAGTCACTTAACCCTGTTTGCCTCAGTTTCCTCATCTGTAAAATGAACTGAAGAAGAAAATGGCAAACCACTGCAGTACTAATTCCTATTTGCCTAGGAGGCAGCTAGGTGACTCAGTGGATTCAGCGCTGGGCCTAAAGTCTGGAAGATTTGAATTCAAGTGCAGCCTCAGACACTTACTACCTGTGTGACCATAGGCAAGTCATTTAAACCTCTATTTGCATTGGGGGTTAAGTGACTTGCCCAAGGTCACACAGCTAGTGAGTGTCAAGTGTCTGAGGTGAGATTTGAACTCAGGTCCTCCTGACTCCTGCACTGTTTGCATTAACCTGCTGAAGAAGGAAATGGCAAACCATTCCAGTATCTTTGCCAAAAAAACCTCATGGACTGTATGGACCATGGGATCGCAAAGAGTCAGACATAATTGAATAACCACTACAAACTAGCATGGATTTTCACAAGTCACGAAATGCTGATACCAACTGACGCTCCTGTCTGTTTTTTAAAGTTGCTTGGTTGAGAATCCTAGAAGCTGAATGACTAGCACTTTATAAGGACTTCAGGCAGATGAAGCGCATTATAGGAAAGTCAGAAAGAGTTGGACAGACTGAACCAAATGAACTTTAAATATGCTAAGGAAACATGTTCGCTTAAGGAGTGAAGCTAGTTTACCATTATAATGAATCCCCCTCTCCTCCTCCCTCTCCCAGTCCCTAAAAAGGATTCCCTATCATGCATATAACCTTGTATCTTGATGGAGCAGAAACTGTTGGGTGTGGTAGAAAGAGCACCGAATTTAATGCTGACACACCTGGATTTGAATTCTGGCTCTGCTACTAACCTTCTGGCAAGTCCCCTAACCTCTCTCAATTGAGATTTCGTCCTTATCTATCAAACAACCAGAATATAATATTCCATCAAGAAATATATTCATTTTCTAGTCTCTTCAAGCTATAAATCCAAGATTCCGTTTGGAGCTACAAGATTCACACTATTAAAAAAAATGCAATCATACTTAATAATACAGTTCCCTCTTCTGTCTGTTGAGAGATACTGCACCATTTGAAGTATTTGAAATTCAGTTTAACATAGCTATAGAGAAATACCATAAAATTTAGGTAATAAAAAGCTAAATTGCTCTGTGAACTCCCCAAAACTATTTTCTTGAAGGAACCCAGTATCTCCTTCCTAAATCTGTAGATTTCCGTTTTAAAGTTGTGACAACTCTATTTTATGTTATCATCTGGACTTTGGGAGTATGTGTCTGACTGGTAATTAGACATCTCCATTTTAATTATGTCCACTGTGACTCATCCCTCCCAGATCTGACCAATGCCCCAAACCAGAGACCATGCCTTGGAGGTTTTAACTTTTTCACCCCCAAAACATCTGTTCTCCCCTCCCCTCACCCATTGGTGATTTCCTTTCTTGGTCTTCTGTTACAGGAAGCATTACCTTTGCCTCATTCTCCACTCCCATCTTCTCTACAGCTTCTCTTTCCATACCCCAATCCCTCTACTTCTGGATCCGTGATCAAATCAATTCCACCATTGTTCCTGGAAGCCTGCGGCAACCAGCTCCACAACTTTATGGACCTAAGTGCCCCTACCTGGCCACAGTTCCTTAATGTGCATTGTTTCTCCCTCTGTTGTTTAGTCATTTTCAGTTGTATCAGACTATTTGGGTCATGAACAGGATGGTCCCTACTCTCAAGTAGCTTACTTTCTAATGGGGAAGATAAGATACAAAGAAGAGCTGGAAAAAGCATGGGATAGAAATTATCCTCAGGATATCCTGTGGGAGTGGGAAGGTAGCTTACTGAGAAGCTTCAAGAATCCTGGAAGTGAGTTTGCTGTAAAACTTTCAGTAACTGCTGCGACCAGCCAGAGACCGCAGTGGCATTTGTCAGGTGGTCAGTTGTTTTTGATATTCCTGCTGAGCTAGTAATTTCGCAGCAGGCTGTATCTCTTGATGGGATAACTTGTGAACAGCTTGAGCATTGTTAAAGGTCAGAGAACTTAGAAAGCCTATCTGTCTCCTTAGCCAGGTTCTGTTTCTTCACTCTAGGAATTTGTTCTTGAAGTTGGTGGTTGAAATAAATGTAGCATCAGATTAGAAGCTCCTCTTCTCCCACACTCCTCACACATGCTGGGGGGGGAAAGCACAACTCAGGCCCACCATTATTTCCAACTACTATTCCTTTTTTTAAAAAATAAATTTACTTATTTTCAGTTTTCAATATTCATTTCCACAAAATTTTGAATTTCAAATTTTCTCCCCATCTTCTCCCTACTCCCAGCCCAGAACGGAGCATATTCTAATTGCCCTTTTCTCCAATATGCCCTCTCTTCTATCACCCCTCCCCTTCCCTTCTGTTTTCCTGTGGGGTAAGACAGATTTCTATACCTCATTGCCTATATATATTATTCCCTAATTGCATGTAAAAACAACTTCTAATGTTCATTTTAAAAGTTTTGAGTTCCACATTCTTTCCCCCCTCCCCACCCACCCTCATTAAGAAGGCAAGCAGTTCCATATAGGTTATATATGTGTGATCATGCAAAAGACCTCGTGGTAGTCATGTTGTGAAAGATTAACTATATTTCCCTCTATCCTGTCCCACCCTCCATTTATTCAGTTCTGTCCTTTGACCTGTCCTTCTGCAAAAGTATTTGCTTCTGATTATCCCTTCCCCCAATCTGCCATCCCTTTTATTATCCCCCCTCTCTTATCCCCTTCCCCCCTGCTTTCCTGTAGGGAAAGATAAACTTCCACACCCAACTGAGTATGTATGTTATTCCCTTCTGAAGTCAAATTCAATGAATGACTCACTTATTTCCTCTCACCTTCCCCTTCTTTCCCTCCATTGCAAATGCTCTTTCTTGTCTCTTTATGTAAGATGATTAACTGCATTCTACCTCTCCCTTTCTCTTTCTTGTAGTACCTTCCTCTCTACCCTTAATTTTCTTTTTTAGATAGCATCCCCTCATATTCAGGTCATATATATATATATATTCCCTCCAACTATCCTAATACTGAGAGAGGTCTCATGAGTTACAAATATCATCTTTCCATGTAGGAATGTAAATAGTTCAACTTTAATAAGTCTCTTATAGTTTTTCTTTCCTGTTTACCTTTTCATGATTCTTTTGATTCTTGTATTTGAAAGTCAGATTTTCTATTCAGCTCTGGTCTTTTCAACAAA
The DNA here is from genome assembly GCA_023548195.1 of Bettongia penicillata ogilbyi. Lineage (NCBI taxonomy): Eukaryota > Metazoa > Chordata > Mammalia > Diprotodontia > Potoroidae > Bettongia > Bettongia penicillata. The sequence continues at coordinate 3,213,402 of JAJHZJ010000024.1, forward strand.
ACTGCTTGGAAGCCCTCTATTTCATTGAAGTTCCATTTTTTCCCCTGAAGTATGATACTCAGTTTTGCAGGATAGGTGATTCTTGGTTTTAATCCTATCTCTTTTGACATCTGAAATATCATATTCCAAGCCCTCTGATCCCTTAGTGTAGAAGCTGCTAAATCCTGTGTTATTCTGATTTGTGTGTCCATAGTACTTGAATTGCTTATTTCTGGCTGCTTGTAATATTTTCTCGAACTCTGGAATTTGGCTACGATATTTCTAGGAATTTTCCTTTTGTCATATCTTTTAGGAGGTGATCTGTAGATTCTTTCAGTATTTATTTTACCTTCCGGTTCTAGAATATCAGGGCAGTTTTCTTTCATAATTTCTTGAAGGATGATGTCTTGGCTCTTTTTTATCATGACTTTCAGGTAGTACATTAATTTTTAAATTATCTCTTCTGGATCCATTTTCAAGGTCAGTTGTTTTTCCAGTGAGATACTTCACATTGTCTTCTAATTTTTCATTCTTTTGAGTTTGTTTTATAATTTTTTATTTTTCATAAAGTATTAGTTTCCATTTGCTCCATTCTAATTTTTAAAAAATTATTTTCTTTAGTGAGCTTTTGGACCTCTTTCACCATTTGGGTTAGTCTAATTTTAAACCTATTATATTCTTCAGCATTTGGGGGAGGGGTTCCTTTAGCAAGCTGTTGACTTTCATGATTTTCTTGCATCACTCTCATTTCTCTTCCCAACTTTTCCTCTACTTCTCTTATTTGATTTTCAAAATTCTTTTTGAGCTCTTTCATAGTCTAATACCAATTCATATTTTTCTTAGAGGTTTTGGCTTTGTTGTCTTCTTCTGGCTGTATGTTTTGATCTTCCTCATCACCAATGACAAAAGAAAATACTTCTTCACTGAGAAAATAAAAATCTATAGTCTGTTTCTCTTCCCCCCTTTTGCTCATTTTCCCAGCCAATTACTTGACTTTTGAGCTTTGTTAAGTGAAGGTCTCCAGAAGCAACCTCCACTTCAGCAGTGGCTACAGCTGCCCTGGGGCTGGGGCAGGACCAGGCTCCTACTCCCCTCTCAGTTAAGTGAGAGACCCTTCCCATTGACCTTTGAAGCTGTCTTCAGCATTTGTGGATCGAGATGTCTGACATCTGCCAAGCTGCCCAGGATTCAGTCCCCTAAGGTCAGCTCTGTCTGCACCGGCACAATCCATTCTGAACTCTACTCTGTTCCCAGCCCAGTGTGATATACCCCTTCCTGTCAACCTTCCATATTGTCTTGGGCTGGCAATTTGCTTCAGGCTGTCATTTTGTGGCTTCTGCTGCTCTAGAATTTGTTCAGAATCATTTTTTACAGATTTCTTGGGGGGTTTGAGGGAGAGCTTTAGCTGGGCCCTCTTTCTACTCTGCCATCATGGCTCTGCCCCTGCAGCTGCTGTTCTTAATGGAGGTGGGTGGCAACAATGCTGTCCCCACCAACTTTCAGCCTAGGCATTCATTTCATTCCTCCTCACTCCAAGTTACCTTTTTAAAAAATTTTTCTAAGGTAATTATTTATTTTTAATATTTTGAATATTAAATTTTGAATACTAAATTCTTACTTCCCTCCCCCACCCACTGAGAAGGCAAGCAATATGATATTAATTATACATGTGAAATCATTAGTCATATTGCAGAAAAAGCAATAAAAATAATGGAAGTGAGGAAATTGTACTTTTCAGTTTACACTTTGATTCATCATTTCTCTCTCACTGAAGGTGAGTGGCATTTTTTCATCATGTGTCCTTTGGATTGTCTTGAGTCATTGTACTGATCAGAGTAGCCAAGGCTTTCACAGTTGATCATCATTCCAATACACAATGATCTCCCAGTTCTTCTCACTTCATTTTGCATCAGTTTATATAGGTCTTGCCATCTTATTCTGAAGTCATCCCCTTTGTTATTTCTTATAGCATAGTAGTGCTCCACCACAATCCTGTGCCACAACTTGTTCTGCCATTACGCAGTTGAGGAGCATTCCTTCAATTTCCAATTCTTTGCCATCTCAAAAAGTGCTACTATAAATATTTTGTACATATAGGTCCTTTTCCTTCTTTAATCTCTTTAGGATATGGTGGTATTTCTTGGTCAGAGGGTATGTACAGTTTGAGCATAGTTCCAAATTGTTCTCCAGAATTCTTGGACCAGTCCACCACTCCAACAAGAGAGCTTTAGTGTCCCAGTTTCTCCACATCCCTTCTAGCATCTGTCATTTCTGATAGATGTGACATGGCACCTCAAGAGTTATTTTAGTTGACATTTCTGTAATCAGTAGTGATTTAGAGAATTTTTCCTTATGACTATGGATAACTTTGATTTCTTCTTCTAAAACTGCCAGGCTATCACTTCTCACCTAGTCCCTACCTGTACCTACAATTGGAGTCTTTTGCTTTTGAATGTGTATACCCAGGCTTTTAGGGCCAGGCATCTAGTCAGTGTTTATAAGTGTTTATTCATCCATTCATCCATTTCATTTCTTTAGTGGATCCTATGTGGAACCAGAGGAATATGAATAAGAAACCTAGCCAGAGACTAATTTGTAGTGCCTGCTGCCTTCAATGAGCTTCATGGCGTGACCATATCTGTTTCTCTTGCAGAGGCAGAGGATCAGTGAAAAAAAGGTTGTTTATTAAATTCAGGTTTCCAAAAAAGGAAAAAAAAAACCCACAGTCAAGAATTTATTAAGTGCCTACTATGGGCTGGGCACTTCACAAATATTATTTCATTTGATACTCCCAACAACTCTGGGAGGTAGGTGCTGTTATTTCCCTATTTTACAGTTCAGGAAACTGAGGCAAAGAGAGGTTAAGTGACTTGCTCAGGGTCAGCTACAGCTTACAGCTAGTAAGCATTTGAGGTCAGATTTTAACTTGAGTCTTCCTGATTCCAGGTCTAGCTCTTTTATCCACTGAGTCACCTAGCCCAGAAAACCTGGGCTCTATCACTTAGTCCCTTAGCCTATGCTGGTCCCAATTCTTTTATCTATAAAATGGAGATTTATTCTTTATATTACCTACCACACAGGATTGGGTTGGGAAGGAAGAATTCTAGGTTTCCAGCTAAGGAGTCTTAGAGAATCTCTAATCCAAACCCCCCCAGCATTCTGAATTGTACGTCCACACCCCCTTACTATTCTTACAAGGAGATACTGCATCATACTCTTCCTCCTCATCTTCTCTTCTGGCTTCCCTTCAAGTCCCAACTAAAACCCAATTGCTACAGGAAGCCTTTCCCAGTACCTCTTACTTCTAATGCCTTCCTTTTGTCAATTATTTCTTATTTATCCCTTACATAGCTTGTCCTTACATAATTTTTCTTGTCTCCTCAGTAATATTATAAGCTCCTTGAGGGCAGGAGCTCATTGAAGCCTTTCTTTGTATCCCTGGGGCTTAACACATTGCCTGGCATAATACTTATGAAATGACATTCACGGGAACCCATTTTAGAGAAAAGGAAAGCAGCATCCAGAATGAAAGGTTAAGTGACTTTTCAGAGGTCATAGAGAGTAGAAAGCAGCAGATCTTGGATTTGAACCCAGCCCTAACTCCCAAATTCAATACACTTTCCACTCTACTAGGTTGCCTCTTGATGTATGCACACTTGGAAGAGATAACCATATGATGGTGATTCGGGAGGTCTGTCTTCTGTTGTATTTTCAAGAAGAGGAGGAAATGGTTGAGAATTGTCACATTGAATACTTTACAATTACCTTTCTGTATAGAATTATGATTATGCTATTGTGGGTGTTTATCTGGAAATAACCACTTGTTTATTTCACTTCTCTACATTTCCCATTGCCTAATGTGGGGCATTCATTTTCAGTGATAAACTCACCTTTTGTGCTACATCATCCTTATCTAGAAAATAATCCTATATTTAATAACAGTGTTGTCTCTTCTGTATTCAATTTGTGAGACAAAACTTCCTATGTAAAAATTAATTTATCTTATCTTTCCATGTCTACTTGAAAGTTGGGGGCTTTATTGCTCTGACTGAGAAACAGCATTTTCTATAATTGAAGCCGTTACAACAGAGGCTCCATGCCCAGAATATTGTTAATTTCCTTGCAGGCTTTCTCCCAAGGGTCTAAAAAAATCATAGATAGCAATTTAGGTGTTACACTTCTAAATTCATCTTTTCCTTTTGATTCCCTTGTTGTGTTCGTTATAAGCAGAAGTTTGACTTACTAATTAATAGAAACAAGCTCTTTCAGTCCCTTTCATTATTTGTACTAAATTACATACCACAAAACAGGAGAGATGTCCACAGGGCCATCCAGAGCAATTACTTCTATTACTTCCCAGTTTGGCATGGATCTAGCAAATGATGCCAAGATGAGAGAATACATAAAAATCCTCTTTTAAATTAAAGGACCAGAGTTCCCTTTTTGTTATAGCATTCTTTATCTGAAATCTGACAGCATTTCATTTAGATACCTTAAGAAATCAGATTAATTTTACTAAATTTGAATGTTTTGAGATTTCAGGTTGACCTGAAATCAAACATTTGCAAAAATAAAATAACTCAGACATTTGGAATCTCTCAGAAAGGAAAATTATTAACCTTTTTTAAAAAGTTGCTTTTATTTATGCTATTTCCCACAAATAAGTAGAATCAAGCAAAACAGAAGAACTCACTGATAGTGGCTAAAAATGTCTGTTCCATTCCACACCCATAGCACCCCACTGCTCTGATAAGAGGCAGGAGGGAGACACACTTCACCAACAGTCCTCTGAAATCATTATTGGACACTGAATTGATCAGAATTGATCAGAATCAATAAATGTGGAACTTTTCCCCCTGTCTTTGACCTCCTTGGGCTACGTGCTTAGTTGTGGTTTTCAGTGGATCAAAGGGTAATACAGTTTAATTACTTTTAAAATGTAATGCAGAATTCCTTTCCCGGGGAATAGAAATCCGTTAGTGTTCGAGGCTACTACTCCCAACAGCTAGTTCCAATTGAACAGGGAATCCTAGTAAATCCAAGGTAAATGATAATGCTTTTGGGACCTTCTGACCAGATGAGAAATTAAACCTCTCTGCATTTAACCACTATATTGGTGAGGAGCCATAGTAGCCCCTATGGGCTTAATAACCAGCATGAAGCTTCAGAACCTGGGAAACAACTCATGACACTAATCGTCAGCCTTCTTCTGATGGTCTATTACCTCAGATCTATTTCTAGACCTAATTTATGTGGCTTGATGACTGATCTTCACTTGGCTGCTCTCATTCACCCCAGTCATGATACCCTTCCCATTTCTCCAAGGCTAAGAGATCTCCAGGAAATCTTGATCTCAAACCTTGTGAATTGTCCCTTATACCCAGTCGTTATTTGGAATCTAGTGAATGGGTCTCTCAGTTGATCATCATCTGATACACTGGGCAAGTGAACTGCCTTTGGCTCTTGGTTCTTGGTTCCCCAGCCATCAGCTCACTCTGCAATCCCTATTGTAAAACACTTAGGGACAGCATTCCCTAATCAATACTGAGGCGTTGTAGATATATTTAGATGTAGACATATTATATTCATTTTTAAATTGGACTTCATATTAGAAAAAGACACAGATACTGCCTCTTTTTCCCACTCCATCCCTGGGACCCCCATTTAAGGAGAGTCCCTAGGCCGAGGCCAGTCAACCCTTCATTTTCCACTGGGCTTCACTCCTCGGGACTTCAAGATCAAATCAACCTTGATAATCACACCATATCATTTTCCTTTACCTATACAGGGTATACCTACATCTATATTTATATATACATGTGTATAATTTCATTCAATATTCGTTTATTAAGCTTTTAGCACAGGTCCATTTCTGTGCTAGGCACTAGGATGGTTGGTGCAAGTATAACTAAGATGTTCTCCACTCTCATGTTATCTAGAGTCCAGTAGGGGGCAGTAAAACACATAAAGAAACATATTTTAAGTGGGCAGTATCTGTCACAGGGAATGAAGATGTTGTGAGGCACATAATGCTTGCTATATTACCTCTGAGAAAAGAAAGGTGGTCTCCAACTGGAGGGACTAGAGAAGAAGGCGTTATTGAATAGCACATGAATTGGATTTCAAAAGATGGGCAAAGTGGTAGGGGAAGGGAAAAGTGGATATTCCAAGTTATAGGAATTACTTTTTTTAATTTAAATTTATTTATTTAAGTTTTCAACATTCATTTCCACAAAGTCTTGGGTTGCAAATTTTCTCCCCCTTTCTCCCCTCCCCCAACCCCACAATGCTGAGCATTCTAATTACCCCTATCACCAATCTGTCGTCCCTGCTAACATCCCTCCCTTCCCTTAGCCCCATCTTCTCTTTTGTCCAGAAGGGCAAGATAAATTTCTATACCCCATTACCTGTATTTCTTATTTCCTAGTTGCAAGAACAATACTCAGCAGCTGTTCTTAGAACTTTGAATTCCAGCTTCTTTTCTTCCCTCCCTCCCCACCCATTCCCTTGGGGAAGGCAAGCAATTCAATATGGGCCATATCTGTGTAGTTTTGCAAATGACTTCCATAATAGTCGTGTTGTGTAAGACTAACTATATTTCCCTCCATCCTATCCTGCCCCCCATTTCTTCTATTCTCTTTTTTGATCCTATTCCTCCCCAAGAGTACTTCCTCCTCCCACTGCCCTCCCTTCCATTATCCCCCCCACCCTGCTTATCCCCTTCTCTCCCACTTTCCTGTATTGTAAGATAGGTTTTCATACTAAAATGAGTGTGCATTTTATTCCTTCCTTTAGTCAGATGTGATGAGAGTAAGCTTCATGTTTTTTCTCTCACCTCCCCGCTTTTTCCCTCCACTGAAAAGTCTTTTACTTGCCTCTTTTATGAGAGATAATTTGCCCCATTCCATTTCTCCCTTTCTCCTTCCAATATATTTCTCTCTTACTGCTTAATTTCATTATTTTAAGATATGATCCCATCCTATTCAATTTACCCTGTGCTCTCTGTCTCTATGTATGTGTGGTGTGTGTGTGTGTGTAATCCCACCAACTACCCAGTTACTGAAAAAAGTTTCAAGAGTTACAAATATTGTCTTTCCCTGTAGGATTGTAAATAGTTAAGCTTTAGTAAGTCCCTTATGACTTCTCTTTGCTGTTTACCTTTTCATGCTTCTCTTGATTCTTGTGTTTGAGAGTCAAATTCTCTTTTCAGCTCAGGTCTTTTCATCAAGAATGCTTGAAAGTCCTCTATTTCATTGAATGACTATTTTTTCCCCTGAAGTATTACACTCAGTTTTGCTGGGTAGGTGATTCTTGGTTTTAGTCCTAGTTCCTTTGACTTCTGGAATATCATATTCCATGCCCTTTGATCCCTTAATGTAGAAGATGCTAGGTCTTGTGTTATCCTGATTGTATTTTCATAATACTTGAATTGTTTCTTTCTAGCTGCTTGCAATATTTTCTCCTTGACCTGGAAACTCTGGAATTTGGCCACAATGTTTCTTAGAGTTTCTCTTTTTGGATCTCTTTCAGGCGGTGATCAGTGGATTCTTTCAGTATTTATTTTGCCCCCTGGTTCTAGAATATCAGGGCAATTTTCCTTGATAATTTCATGAAAGATGATGTCTAGGCTCTTTTTTTGATCATGGCTTTCACGTAGTCCCATAATTTTTAAATTGTCTCTCCTGGATCTATTTTCCAGGTCAGTTGTTTTTCCAATGAGATATTTCACATTCTCTTCCATTTTTTTCATTCTTTTGGTTTTGTTTGGTGATTTCTTGGTTTCTCAGAAAGTCATTAGCCTCCATCTGTTCCATTTTAATTTTGAAAGAACTATTTTCTTCAGTGAGTTTTGAACTTCCTTTTCCATTTGGCTAATTCTGCCTTTTAAAGCATTCTTCTCACTGGCTTTTTGAACCTCTTTTGCCAATTGAGTTAGCCTATTTTTCAAGGTGTTATTTTCTTCAGTATTTTTTTGGGTCTCCTTTAGCAAGGTGTTGACCTGCTTTTCTTGCATCTCTCTCATTTCTCTTCCCAGTTTTTCCTCCACCTGTCTAACTTGATTTTCAAAATCCTTTTTGAGCTCTTCCATGGCCTGAGCCCATTGAATATTTATTTTGGATGTTTGGGATACAGAAACCTTGACTTTTATGTCTTCCCAGATGGTAAGCATTGTTCTTCCTCATTTGAAAGGATGGGAGGAGGTATCTGTTCACCAAGAAAGTAACCTATGGTCTTATTTTTTTTCCCTTTTTTGGGCATTTTCCCAACCAGCTCCTTGACTTTTGGGTCCTTTGTTAAGAGTAGGGTATACTCTGGGAATCTGTAAGATCTCAGTTCCTCCAAGGTGGCCCAATCAATCATGTACTGGTCTGGATGTAGTGAGGGATTTTTTGCCTAGAATCTTAGCAGTTACCACAGCCACCTGGCTTCCAGTTCCCAAGTCAGCACTGGGGGCCGATTTTCAAATAAGCTGGATGGGCAGGGCCACCATTCAGTGTGAGACAAAGACCAACTCCCCCAGGGCCTCCATACAGGGCTGAGGCAAGACTCAGCTCTTCAATACCCCACAGGGGTTTTTATGGTCTAATAATGGTCCAGCTGCTGCACCTGCCGATGTGGCCACCTGCCTATGTGGCCTCTGTGGTGGCAGCCTAAGACTGGAGCTGTGGGAAGGCCCTTCTCCCTTCCTGATCAGCTGAATAATCCCCATCACTGCCTTTGGCACCTGTGGGTTGAGGGATCTGTGAACCTGCTGCTGCTGCGACTGGAGCTTCCGCCCCCAAGGGCTGTTGGGAGCTTCACCACAAAGTCAATGCTGGCCTGGGCTCCAGCCTTGGCTCTGTGGCTGATGCTACTGACCTTTCCTGTGGGCCTTTCAGGTCCCCCTCGGCTGGAAATCTCCACTCTGTTGTTCTCCACGTCTGCTGCTCCAAAATTTGTTGAGAGCTCCTCTCTACAGATATTTTACGGGCTGTGTGGGGAGACCCTGCGTATGTGTGTATTTCTACTCCGCCATCTTGGCTCCACCCCCATTATAGGAATTTTTTAAGCAAAAGCATGAAAGTAGGAATGTGTGGGGCCTTGAATGGTGGACAGGATTTCAGGAGACAGAGATAGACAGAAAGAGGATATTCCCAGTCCTGAAAAGACACAGACATGAGAAAGTGTTGGACCTTTATCCATTCTATCATACCCCTTTTCACTACTGCCACACTAGATTCATAGGGTTAGCTGAGACATTAAAGAGAATCTCATAAAAATCATTTCATTTTACCAATGAGTCAACTGAGGCCCTGAAGTAAAAGGAAATGTTTTGCCAAATATCTCACAGAGAGTAAGAAGTAGGGGTGCAATTTGAACCCATGCTGCATAATTTTTTTTGTAAATTAATTTGTTTTCAGTTTTCAACAATCACCTCCATAAATTTTAAAATTTTTCTCCCTCCCCCCCCCAAAAACAGCATGCAATCTTATATGGGGGTCTACGCATACATTCTTAATAACATATTTTCACATTAGTCATGTTACATAAAAGAATTAAAATGAATGGGAAAAACCATGAGAAGAAACAAAACATAACAAAGGAGAAAATAGTCTGCTTCATTCTGTGTTCCAACTCCATAATTCTTAATGTGGATGTGGATAGCATTTTGTGTCAAGAGTTCTTTGGAAATATTTTTGGTCCTTTCATTGCTGTGAAGGGCTAAGTCTATCAGAAACAGTCCTTGCACACTGTGACTGTTACACTATACAATGTTCTCCAGGTTCTGCTCATTTCACTCAGCATCAGCTGATATAAGTCTTTTTGGGTTTTTCTGAAGTCCGCCTATTTGGCATTTCTTATAGCACAATAATACCTTTAATTTTAAATCCATTACTTTTATCCACTATGCAGTGCTTCCTCCAGTTAAGGTCCTGGAGAATACAAATGAAACTCTCTTCCTTCCCCACAGTAGAGAGGTAGGGGATTCTTAAGGGAAAATATTGCTTGTATTATCAGAAATGGTCTTTGTGTTAAGTGTTTTGACTTAACTGTTTTTTCTTTGAATCTGCCTCACCTGACTTCAGATATGGAGAGACTTGTACAGCGTCATACTGCCTACATAGGAGAGAACCATTAGACCATATCCCAATAATCCAAGAAATCAAGATACCCTGAATGTCAGTTGACTCCATGTTTTGGAAGGCCCATTAAAAACACAGACTTCCATCCTTCTGTTCTGTGATAATCCCCTTCCCCTTAAACCCTAGATTCCTAGGAGAAATTTGTGGTCCAAGACAGGGGTAGGGCACCTGCAGCCTCGAAGTCACATATGGTGTTCTAGGTCCTTGGGTGCAGCCTTTTGATCACTGAGTCCAAGTTTTATAAAACTAATTCTTTTATTAAGGGGATTTGCTCTGTGAAGTTTGAATTCAATCAAAGATTCACACTTGAGGTCCTAGAGAGCCACATGTGGCTTCAAGGCCACAGGTTCCCCAACCCTGGTTCAAGAGTCTACTTAGGAGTAGCTAGGTAGAGCAGGAGTCAGGAAAATTTTATTTTAAATCTAGCTTTAGACACTTACTATCTGTGTGACCTCAGGCAAGTCCACTATTTGCCTCAGTTTCCTCATCTGTAAAACAGAGATAATTAGTGTCTACCTCCCAGGGCTGTTGTAAGGTTCAAATGAGATAATAATTGTAAAGCCCTTGACACCGTGCCTGGCACGTAGTAAGCACTATGTAAATGTTAGCTACAATTATTAGTATTATCACTTGATTTATACTGGCAGCAGTAATGTCTGTTGGGACCCTTGCCGAGGAACCTGCCCAGAACTTCCATGCCCAGAAGCTGTAGTGGACTTTTATATGGCAGTACCCATACAAATCTGGCCCACTATGGTCCCAGAGGGTCCCTAAGCTTTTTAGGGAGACCTATGTAGAAGGAATGTTTTTACAAGCAGACACTGGCTCTGAGGCTGTTGAGTGATCCCAAGCTCTGCTAACCTCTTTTCCTCAATTCTTCAAGACTTTTTACTTAATCTCCACTTGCTTATGTGGATGATTCCTGTTGTTGCAAACCAGTTCTCTTCCCCTTTGCCTCGTCTGACACCCTTGATGAGAAGCTCAGCTGCTCTCTAGGCCATGACAAAGCTGGCCCCAGTACATGACAGAGCCTAGCTGGAGGGCTGTATCAGGACCACTTCTATTTAGCGATCCTCTTTGATGTCATTTCCAAGAGAGTTTCTGGGAATAGTCCCAAAACAAGCCTCTTTTGTTGCATTCCTAGGGTGATGTTTCTCTAGACACAACTTCTCAGGGCCCCACACTGAGGATTCCTCTACACTGGCAAACTCCATTGTTCGGGTTCTTATTTCAACTTAATAACTAATAAGAAAACCAATAATAACAATAGCTAGCCTTTATATAATGGTTTAAAAGTTTTCAAAACACTTTACATGTTATTTTATTTAATTTTTCACAGTATCTTACAGGATTAGATAGATACTATGATTATCCTTATTTTATAATGAGGAAACAGAGACCCAGAGAGGCTAAGTGATTTTTTCCCCAGGATTTCATAGCTAGTAAATAAGGCAAGATTTGAACTCAGGTCTTCTTGACTCCAAGTTCCTATATTCGATTCCCTGGACCACCTAACCTTCTGCCCTCAACATCTAAAATATGCTTTCTCTAAATCAGACCAAATGGACATCGAACACTTCTTACTTGCCTACTCTCGGATTCTTTACCTTTCAGTCTCCTTATCCCCTTTTAATTTTCTTTGTCCCCCCAGGAAGAAAGAACAGAAATAAACCCAAAAACAAATGAGAAGGTTGGGGTTTTCCTATAGAATGTCCTCTCTTTATGTTAGAAAGACTGGGTAATATCTCATTGCTCCTGAAATTCCAACAGAAGATCTATGTATGTAGTCTCAAGACCAAGTTCCTTAGGATAATCTCCAGTCTCCAGGGAAACAGAGCTTAAAATTACTTGCATTGGCTTTTACACATCTGAGAGGTACTGACATCATTAAGACATTTTGAACCATTGCAGTGACCAAGAAAGAGATAATAGATGCTTAGACTTGGGAGTCAAGAAGATCTGGATTCAACTCTTACTTTGGACACTATTTGTGCCACTTAATCTCTCAGAGCCTCCGTTTCTTCATCTGTAAAATGGGCGTAATCTCTTCCAAGATTGCTGTGAAGTTCAACTGAGATGATGAATGCAAAACACTCTGCTCACCTTAAAGCACTGTATAAATGTCAATTATTTTTAAGTGCTCTCCAAACCTGAGAAAGCAATATAAATGTCAGCTGTTATTAAGTCAACGCTGCCTGATCTACCTCTGATCAAAGCTCCGAAAAACAAACAAAACAAAAAATGCCTTTTTCTTTGATTTCTGATAATAAATGAGGTCTTCATGGCTGCCTGATTCCCACCTAACTGAATGGCCACTTTGCTGCTGCCCAGTGTACTTTAAATAACCAGTGGTGAATGGGGAACAACTTATTTCCTTTAGAGACAGATAATAAACACAATTCCTAGAACTCTAGGACGGTTGGACTGGGAAGGACCTTTGAGATCACCTAATCTAATGCTCTTATCTAGAGATAAAGAATATGAGGCATGCTCGGGAGTTAATGTACAGCAAATCAGAATTTTAGCTTCCGTTGACTTTTATTTGAAGGTGGACTTTTCACCTCCTGGGTTGATGTGGACTTACTCTATTTCCTCCTTCCAGTGGTGCCTGGTCTAACTTCCAGGTCATAATAGCACACACTGAGGACCTGGGTTTGAATTCTGACTCTGCTTTTTTCTTACTGTGTGACTTGAAGCAAATCATCATTCTGTATCTTAGTTTCCTCATCTGAAGACATGAGAGGGGCTAGAGAGATCCTCTGAATCTCTGAGGTCCATTATAGCTATAAATCCTTTAATTTTTTTTTTTTAGGCATTTGGGGTTAAGTGACTTGCCCAGGGTCACATAACTAATAAATGCCTGAGGCCAGTTTGAATTTAGTTCCTCCTGACTCCAAGACTGTTCCCTTAATGACTTCCTAAGCTGTAATGGGTAAGAGAGACTAGTTTTAGCATGGTATTGTGGACAGAATACTCGATCCAGAGTCTGAATCCCTGGGTACAAATTCTTATTTTCTTGGTGATCCTGGGCAGTTGGCTTTGGCTTTTTTCACCACTTTGGGCACCACATTCCTCATCTGTAAAACAAGGAGGTTGGGCTCAGTGATCTCGTTGTCAGCAGTGGGGTTGAAAAGCTAAGTTGGGGATAAAGCGACTTTCAACTATGACCCCAGGTTTAGACTATATGAAAGCCCGTTTGGGTGTGGATGGCTCATGGAAATCTTCATAGATGTTGATGACACATCGTTTGACATATGAAAGGGTGGTGAACAGAAATGACACACAGATGGTCTCAGAATCAGATGCCAGCAGCTGGTTATTATCTCATGCAGTCTGTCTTCATATACCATTGGCAAAGGTTCCTCGTCCCACCCTGCCTCTTGGGCCCCAACCTTTTCACCTCTTCCCCCCAAATACTGTGTAACAGTTCGATGCTGTTGTATGATCATCCAGGGAATGCTTTTAAAAGGGAGGAGCAGCTAGAGAGAATTTCTGGTCTTGGTGTGTGTTATAGTCAGTTGCTGGAACTGAAAGGGGTTTCAACAGAAAAACTCAGCAAGTCCGTTGGTGCTGGAGGGAATAGGGCCTTTTATTTAGTGTTTTTAAAGGATACTTTATAATGGAAGACTTTCTGGCCTAACTGGAAACAACAAGGCAGGAACAACAAGGCAGCTAGGTAGTGTGGCGAATAGAGTGTCGGACCTGAAGTCAGTAGGACCTAAGTTCAAATCCAGCCTCAGACTCTTACTAGCTATAACCCTAGGGGAATCACTTAACTCCTATCTGCCTCGGTTTCCTCATTTATAAAATAGGGATAATAATAACACCTACCTCACAGGGTTGTTGTGAGGGAAAAAATGAGGTGATACTTATAAAACCTTATATTATTCCAAAGGTACTAAGGAGTCTAACTAATTCCCCCCTTTATTCCCTCCGTTTCTAAAATTTATTTTATTTTTTGTTCTGAACTTTAACACCAGAAAAGATCATTTCACCACTCAGCAGAAAAAGAGGATTGTATATAAAACTGTGAATCTCTATGTTATACCACTTGCTTTCTTAAAGGTGTATCATAAATTCCATGTTACTTTCAAAACTTCCCTGCTTATATTGTACAGTGAAAGAACTAATGGAGTTTGAATGCATATGGAAGCATGCTTTCTAAACTATTTTTCTTGTTTTGTTTGTTTTTGGATTTTGGGGTTTTTTTGTGCGAAGAGGGAGTGTTTTCTTTTGCAACATGGCTAATATGGAAATGTGTATGAGAATCTATACCAAACTATTTGCCTTCTTAAGCAAGGGAGAGGGGAGGGAGGGAATTTGGAACACAAATTTTAAAATGAATGATAAAAATTGTTTTTCCATATAATTGAGAAAAACATAAAATAATTTTCAAAGCTTCTCTGTACTTCCTTCTGAATTTCCTTCTTTGCCTTTTCTTTTTGGAGGCAATCAGAGTTAAGTGACCTGCCCAGGTCTTGAAGGTAGTAAGTGTCTGAGGTTGGATTTGAACTCCTAACTCCCGGGCTGGTGCTCTTTCCACTACATCACCCAGCCATGTGCATGCCCCCGCATTTAAAAAAAAAATGTTTCAAAGACTTTTTTGGGGTGGTTGCATTACTATTGCTAACCCTTGCCCCCCACACTGATCTCTTCCCTTAAGTAAAAACCAGAGAAAAAGGAAAAGAAATCCTTTTAATAAAATAGTGCAACCAAAAAAAAAAAAACTGTGGCTCCATACACACACACACATGCACACACGTGTGCACACACACCCACATGTTCACACACACCCCCACATGCACACACACAGACATGAACATACCTTGTACCTATCTCTTCTCTATTTCTCTGTCAGGAGGTAGATAAACATAGAGGACCATCCCAGTCTTCTGGAGATTTAGTTGATAATTACTCATATCCCTGTAAAAATGTTTCTCTGGTTATGTTCACTTCATTGTGCATCAGTTCATAATACTTTGTCTTTTCTAGTTTCTGTGTTATAGCATCATGTCTTTATATGTCATATTTTTTATCCATTCTCCAATTAATAGGCATGCTCCTAGATTATAATTCTTTGCTTTGTTTGCCCCCATAGAACACTGTCCCTCCACTCAGAATCAGGAAATTTGTTTTACTTACAGCTAGTTCCTCTCTGGTATTATTGTCCCTCTCAACTCCTCTTCTCTCTACTTGTTTTCCTGTTGAGTTTGATGCAATTCTGCACCAAACTATTCGAGTGTGTATAGGTGCTCCATCCTTCTTTGTCCAATTTCATAGGAGTGAAAAACATCTTCTTGCTCTTCTCATCTCTTCTATATTTATTTATTCTTCAAACACACTTCCACCTAGGTCTATCTCTTTCCTCCCTTCTACTCTAATGTATTTCTTTTATGCTCTTTTCTCTCTGCACTCTTAAAACCCTCTTAATAGAAACAATTCATTCCCAGGTCTTCTGTTTTTTTCTTAGTATTCTTTAAAGACATTAAGATTCTGAAGAGACTCTTGTTTCTTTTTCCCCATTAGAATGTTTGCACTACAGCATTATAGAGCCACTTCCAATTGCTCAAATGCATTTACTTTTCTGGGTTTCTCTAGACCCTTGCGTGCAGTTCAAAGTTTCTTCTCAGTTATAGCTTTCTTATCAGAAGTAGTTGAAAGTCTTCTGTTCCAGTAAAGGTCCATTTTCCTTGCTGGATTATAATCAAGTTTGTAAGATAAGTTATTTTTGATTATAGGCACACATCTCTTGTCTTTTGAAATATTGCATTCCAGGATCTCTCTTTGTTAGCAGAAGCTAAAAAGTCTTATGAGTGGATCAATGGTACTTGGATTGTTATCTTATTTTCAGTTTCATGTTCTTTCTCTCTCCAACCTCCTTCTCCCCACCCTTTGAAAAGGCAATAAACATGAAACCTATAAGAAACATTTATATGTATACATACATATATATATGAAAAACAAATTTCTGCATAAGTTATGTTCCAAAAAAAAAAAAGAAAAAGAGAAGAAAAATACTTCAATCTGTGCTTGAAGTCTATCAGTTCTCTCTGTAAGTGGATAGCATGTTTCATTATGAGTCCTTTGGAACTGTGTTTGGTCACTGTGTTGATCAGGTTTCATAAGTCTTGGTGTTGATTATCTTTATAGTGTTTTGGTTACTGTAGAAATTGCCCTCTTTGTTCTTCTCACTTCATTTTTCATCAGTTCATGTAAATCTTCCAAGATTTTTCTAAAACCCTCCCTTTTATCATTTCTTATAGCAAAAATAGTATTCCATCGTATTCATGTACCATAACTTATTCAACCATTCCCCAACTGATGAGGCATTACTTCAGTTTCCAATTCTTTGCCACCACAAAAAAAATTGTTAGAAATATTTTTGTACATATGGGCCTTTTTCCTCTTTCTTTGATCTCTTTAGGTTACAGACAGAGTAACAGTAGATTATTGATACTTAAGCTGTTTCTCTGTGGATGTTTACAAGTATTTTTTTTTCTTCTACATGGAAGCTCTGGATTTTGGTGATGGCATTCTTGGAAGTTTTCAATTTGAGGTTTGTTTCTAAAGGTGATTGATACCTTCTTTCTATCTTTACCCCTGGTTCCCGTATATCTGGGAAGTTTAATTTATCATTTCTTGAAATATAGTATCCAGAGGGGGAGGAGCCAAGATGGCGGAGTAGAAAGACTCACATATGCTAGCTCTGAACCCATAGTCCATAAATTTCCTGTAAGAAGAACTTCCCACAAATTCTGGATCACTTCAAGGTGTGCAGAAACACAGTGGAAGAGATTTCCATTCCAGAGAGTGCTGGAGAGCGGTCCCCAGGGGTCCATTGTGCCCCAGAAAGCGGAGTCCACCCCTTTGCTGCCCTAGCCGCGCCGCAGAGAGGAGCAGATCCAAGCAGGCTTCAGGGACGGAACCTCTGGCGGCCGGGAAGGTCCCTCCGCCCACAGACGCTACAGGTCAGTGAGAGAGATTTCTGGGCTGGCCGAGAGGGGAGCAGAGTGTCTCCGTGACTCGGGCCCCCTGGGGAGGCAGTGGCGGAGGCAGCGGCAGAGGCAGCAGCGGTGGCCCCCGGGACTCCCGGACTAGCAGGCAGAAGTTCAGGGCCATTACCAAAGGTCTCTGCACAAATCCCCTGAGGGAACTGAGCCTGGGAGACGGCCCTGCCCCCACCTGCCCCATTACTGAAGGTCTCAGCATAAAGCCCCTGAGGGAACTGAGCCTGGGAGGCGGCCCTGCCCCCACTCCAGCACCAGAACTTAAGCTCACATTGAATAGCAGCCGCTCCCGCTGCGGATAGCCCTGAGACTGGGAAGCAGCATTTGAATCTCAGACCCTAAGCACTAGCTGGGCAGATCTTGGCAGGGGTGGAGAGGAATCTCAGAAGTCAAGTAACTGGCTGGGAAAATGCCCAGAAAAAGGAAGCAGAATAAGACCATAGAGAGCTACTTTATTGGGGAAGAGATGTTCCTTCCTCCTTTCATTTCTGATGACGTAGTACAATGCTTGCCATCAGAGAAAGATGTGGAGGTCGGGGCCTCTCTATCCCAGACATCTGAGGTGGATGTCCGGTGGGCTCAGGCCATGGAAGAGCTCAGAAAGGATTTTGAAAATCAAGTTAGACAGGTGGAGGAAAAACTGGGAAGAGAAATGAGAGAGATACAAGAAAAGCATGAAAAATGGGTCAATACTTTGGTAAAGGAGACCCAAAAAAATGCTGAAGAAAATAACACCTTGAAAAATAGGCTCACTCAACTGGCAAAAGAGGTTCAAAAAGCCAATGAGGAGAAGAATGCTTTCAAAAGCAAAATTAGCCAAATGGAAAAAGAGGTTCAAAAACTCACTGAAGAAAATAGTTCTCTCAAAATGAGAATGGAACATATGGAGTCTAATGACTTTCTGAGAAACCAAGAAATCACCAAACAAAACCAAAAGAATGAAAAAGTGGAAGAGAATGTGAAATATCTCATTGGAAAAACAACTGACCTGGAAAATAGATCCAGGAGAGACAATTTAAAAATTATGGGACTACCTGAAAGCCATGATCAAAAAAAGAGCCTAGACATCATCTTTCATGAAATTATCAAGGAAAAGTGCCCTGAGATTCTAGAACCAGAGGGCAAAATAAGTATTGAAGGAATCCATCAATCACTGCCTGAAAGAGATCCAAAAAGAGAAACTCCTAGAAACATTGTGGCCAAATTCCAGAACTCCCAGGTCAAGGAGAAAATATTGCAAGCAGCTAGAAAGAAACAATTCCATTATTGTGGAAATACAATCAGGATAACACAAGATCTAGCAGCTTCTACATTAAGGGATCGAAGGGCATGGAATAGGATATTCCAGAAGTCAAAGGAACTAGGACTCAAACCAAGAATCACCTACCCAGCAAAACTGAGTATAATACTTCAGGGGAAAATATGGTCTTTCAATGAAACAGAGGACTTTCAAGCATTCTTGATGAAAAGACCAGAGCTGAAAAGAAAGTTTGACTTTCAAACACAAGAATGAGAAGAAACATGAAAAAGTAAACAGCAAAGAGAAGTCATAAGGGACTTACCAAAGGTGAACTGTTTACATTCCTACATGGAAAGACAATATTTGTAACTCTTAAAACTTTTCAGTATCTGGGTAGTTGGTGGGACCACACACAGACGTACGCACACATGCACACACACATGTACATGCGTGCACACACACATACACACAATCACTCACACACAGAGACAGAGAGCACAGAGTGAATTGAATAGGATGGGACCATATCTTAAAAGAAATTAAGGTAAATGGTGAGAGAGAAATGTAGTGGGAGGAGAGAGGGTGAAATGGAATGGGGTTAATTATATCTCATTCAAGAGGCAAGCAGGAAACTTTTTAGTGGAGGGAAAAAGAGGAGAGCTGAGAAAAAAACATGAAGTTTACCCTCATCACATTCGACTAAAGGAAGGAGTAAAATGCACACTCATTTTGGTATGAAAACCTATCTTACAGTACAGAAAAATGGGGAAGAAGGAGATAAACAGGGAGGGAGGGATGATTGAAGGGAGGGCAGTGGAAGAAGGGAGCAATTTGAGGTCAACACTCTTGGGGAGGGACAGGATCAAAAGACAGAAAAGAAACAATGGGGGGCAGAATAGGATGGAGGGAAATATAGTTAGTCATACAACACAACTGTTATCGAAGTCATTTGCAAAACTACACAGATATGGCCTATATTGAATTGCCTGCCTTCCCAAAGGGAATGGGTGGGGAGGGAGGGATGGGGAGAATTTGGAACTCAAAGTTTTAGGAACAACTGGTTAGTATTGTTGTTGCTACTAGGAAATAAGAAATACAGTTAATGGGGAATAGAAAGTCATCTGGCCCTACAGGACAAAAGAGAAGATAGGGACAAGAGAAGGGAGGGATGATAGAAGAGAGGGCAGATTGGTGATAGGGAAAATTAGAATGCTTGGTGTATTGGGGTGGGGGGAGGAGATAAATGGGGAGAAAATTTGGAACCCAAAATTTTGTGAAAATGAATGTAAAAAGTTAAATAAATAAATTAAAAAAAAAAAAAGAAATATAGTATCCAGGCTTTTTTTTTTTTAAACTTGAAGTTTTCAGGAACTCCAATGATTCTTGTATTATTTGACCTGTTTTCCAGTCAGTTTTTTTTTAATATCAGAGATCTAATATTTTTGTTTTAATCTTTTGATTTTATTCTAATATTTTTTGCTGTCTTATAGGGTCATTAATTTGTGTTAGATCTATTATAGTTTTAGGGAATCCATTCCTTAGGTGGAGTTTAACAATTTTCTCTTCTAAGCTACATACTTTCCTTCCAATTTTTTCCTCCTGAATTTGTTTCATTTTTTCAATCTTATTTCTCTTCTATATTCATGTTTTATGTGGTAAATCCTTTTTTTTTTCTTTCATGTCTCATCAGAGGTTTATTTATTATGGAATTTCTCCTTCTGGGAATCTCTCGATGGATGATAATTTTAAAAAGTGAATTGGTGTCCTCTTTGGTTTACTGTAGCTTTCGTTCTTAAATTGGGACTTTGTACTAGAACCATACTTTCTTCCTCTGCTGTGCTTTTGGGTGAGGAGGTAAGCCTTGTGTGGTTCCTTGAGTTCCTGTGCTGACCTCTGCCTCTTTGAGGTTCACTGCATTGGATCATCAGAGCCTATTATGGTGTACTTTGTTAGGAACTTCAGAGCGCCTGGGTATCTTGGCTATCCCAGTCTGATATTGAGCTCCACTAGTGGCTGCCTCTCCCTGGGCTTCCATTGTCCCCACCCTAGGGCTTTCTGACCAGCCTTGGGGCTTTCTCCAGGGAGTTCCACCTCCCTTCCTTGCTGTTTCTAGGCAGGCTTGTGAGCTACACTTGTCTCTAGCTCTTCTCGGTTTGCTTTGGGAGACTGCTAGTTTGTTTGTACGCTGGGTTCACTAACATCCTTCTTTCCTAATCCTTGTGGGCTTCTGGCTGACTTTTTGTTTGGTTCTAGAGTGGAAGATGGCATTTACTGTAGCTTCACATGGAATTTCTCCATCATTATTTGGTCTTATGCAGATTTCAGGTTTTTCCTGAAGTGGGGATTTGGGATTTAGGCAGACATAGTCTCTTCAGGCAGACATAGTCTCCTGATTTCTTATTCCCATTGGTACCAGGACTGATACCTTTAAATTAGGGTACTTCATCAAGCTCCTCATGCTGGGGCTAACACTTTCCACATGAAACTGGGAAAGGGCAAGGAAAGACAGAGTCCTTAATGGTTTAGCAGGGGGCTGCTCCCAGGACTTGATATATGCTCACATCAACTGCTTACTGGGACTTCTGGGTTTCAGGGAAGCTTAGGCAGTTTACTGGGTTGGGGATCATAAACAGTTGCTCAACTGGAAGGGCACAGACTTTCAGGTATTTTCTAGGAAGGAGGAGGATCCTTCCTAAGTGGAATTGATTGGTTTCCTACCTCTGAGGTCATAGACAGAGCAAATTAGCTAGAGAATCATCTAAAGAATTAAAAGATTCCAGCTTGAAATACTAATTGATTACAGTATGGGAGCTGGGGGGAAGGAAAAAGGAGGGAAATCCCAGAGAAGGGGCAGAACTAAAAATAGGAGGCATCAGGTGGAAGAGGTTGGATAGCCTCCTGGATAAATGCTAGGCCATGAAAGCTAAGTTTTTCTGAATCGCAACCATTTGTGTTACATCTTTAAATTTTTCTTTTCAGAGTGGATTTTCTGCATTTGACAAAATAAAAGGTTAGTGGTCACGCTTGCAGCAAAATCATATTTTTCTTTGTGTTGGTTTTAGGATTCTATTCAGGTAGAATTATTCTCTTTTTTGTTTTGAAATTCACCTTTTTAGTTCTAAGACTCAGCTACATTTTTACCATGTAGGTCAAATCATTAGACCTGGTTGATAGTCTGGCAGCTCTAAAGTAAATGAACATCTCTGCACTCTCTTCTTTCTCTTTGTCCCATTATCTCTCACACACAAGTATGCGTATGTGCCTAGTGTACGTCTCAGCCACTAGAAATACACAAACACCCGTGAACTAAACTGCTTTGATAGCACTCCCCTCACTTGCAGGAATAATGTTTTTTTTTGGTTTTCTGGTGTTTATAGTACAGGTGAATTGGTGTGTGTGTGTGTATGTGTCTGTGTGTGTGTGTGTCTGTGTGTATGTATGTCTATGTATGTGTGTGTCTCTGTATGTGTGTCTGTGTGTCTATGTATGTGTGTGCCTGTGTCTGTGTGTGTGTCTATGTGTGTGTCTCTGTATGTGTGTGTATGTGTGTGTGTCTGTGTCTATATGTCTGTGTGTCTGTGTATGTGTGTGTCTGTGTCTGTATGTGTGTCTATATGTCTGTGTGTGTGTCTGTGTATGTGTGTCTGTGTCTATGTGTGTGTTTGTCTATGTCTGTGTGTGTCTATGTCTGTGTCTATATGTCTATGTGTGTCTGTGTCTATGCGTGTGTGTCTATATGTCTGTGTGTGTGTCTGTATCTGTGTGTCTATGTATGTGTGTGTCTGTCTGTGTGTACGTAGGTATGTCTGTGTATGTGAGTGTCTCTGTATGTGTGTCTGTATGTATGTGTGTCTGTGTGTGTCTATATGTCTGTATGTGTGTCTATATGTCTGTGTGTGTGTCTGTGTATGTGTGTCTGTGTCTATGTGTGTGTTTGTCTATGTCTGTGTGTGTCTATGTCTGTGTCTATATGTCTGTGTGTGTCTGTCTATGCGTGTGTGTCTATATGTCTGTGTGTGTGTCTGTATCTGTGTGTCTATGTATGTGTGTGTCTGTCTGTGTGTACGTAGGTATGTCTGTGTATGTGAGTGTCTCTGTATGTGTGTCTGTATGTATGTGTGTCTGTGTGTCTATATGTCTGTGTGTCTGTATATGTGTGTGTCTGTGTGCGTGTCTATGCATGTGTGTGTCTGTGTCTATGCATGTGTGTGTCTGTGTATATGTAGGTATGTCTGTGTATGTGTGTCTCTGTATGTGTGTCTGTATATGTATGTGTGTCTGTGTGTGTCTATATGTCTGTGTGTGTCTGTGTGTGTGTGCGTGTCTATGCATGTGTCTGTGTCTATGTATGTGTGTGTCTGTGTGTGTATTGTTTTTCTCAAGTTAGCACTCAAAGCCTTTTTGGTTTTAGAGGCAGGATGGCAGTGGATAAAGAAGACCTGGGCTAAAATTCTACCACTGACACTTGATTTCTTTTTATTTCAGTTTCCTCACTTATCACATGAGATTAATGATAGCTTCAGAACTTAGATCATTGTAAGAATCAGATGGGATAATGTACATAAAACAAATTTGAACTCTACAAGTGGCCAGTTCTTACTCTTGTATTCAAATAAAGTGTTAAATGAGATCCCACATAAAACCACAAACTTCGCATTATTTACAATTGAAAAGTAAGTTATGAACTGGAACAAAGTAGCAGCAACCACGGTCTGTTGGAGTCTTGTTTTGCCTTCTGGGCTCTTTTTCTTCCTGTGTATTTGCTTTTTGTTTCCTTGCTGGTATTATTATAATAATTTTAATGTAGTTGTCAGTGGGCATATTATTTTTCTGACTTTGCTTTCTTTCTGCATCACTTCACATAAGTCTTTGCATATTTCTTTGCAGTCTTCATAGTTATTATTTCTTATGGTGCAAGAGTATTCCATTATGTTGTCATATCACGGTCTATTCAGTTACTGCCTCAGTTGTTGGAGGTGTCGGTTGTTTTCAGCTTTTTGTTATTATGAATACAGCAGTTATAAATAATTTTGTATAGCTGGTTCTCTGCTCCCTCCTACCCTCCCTTTCATAATATCTTTAGGATATAGTCCTTTTAGTGGCCCATTGGGTCACAGGAAATGCCCGCTTTTGGATCTCATATTTTGCCATAGGGTTTAGGGTTGAAAGGGACCTAGAATCATGTGGTTCAACCCCTTCATTTTGTGATTGCAAAGCACTTGATCAGGGTCACCTAAGTAATGAATAGTGGAAATTGTATTTGAAGCCATTTTGGGATTATAATTGCCTAATCTGCAAGAGGCAGAGCTCTGAGCCAATGGCACTTTATTAAAGAGTTCATGATCCCTTCTAATGAAGTGGACCTCAGATCTTTTTCATGGTCCAAGATGCCCCTGGTATCCCTTGTTTTAATGGGATTTGATACCCCGATATGCAAAAGAGGTATGGCAAAATACAGAATCTAAATGGTTGGTAGACCTTGTTCTTGAGGGCCAAAAATGATATATTGGGGATGGGGGAAGAGTCACAGATTGGGTGAAGCACAAGGTCTCTCCAGTGACTAAGTGGTCATAAGATGATCCCAGGCTCATGTTGCACAAGAGAGAATGGTCTGGAAGTAAAAAAATAAGTTGGATGACTTTCCGGAGAATCAAGTAATCTTATGCTGGGTTTGGACATGGAATTTGAATAAAACAGGCTGGAGCTATCTTGGTCAGCATTCTTGTGGTTGCACAAGTGAGCCTAATAACTGGTAAACAAGTAGTGAATGAACATTAAACTTGTGAGGCCCATCACAAAGGGCCTCATAATATTTATGCAAAATATCAAACTGATTAACACTGATTGGTATAGAGTAGGTGTCCAAATGAACACTTTCTCCTGTCACATGCACTTCCATTGTACTTAATCTCTTTCCTATATCTTATCTTCTTTTCAAAAGTCATTAAATTTTAAGGATGTAAGGGATCATAGTTTCATTATTTTCTGAAAAAGATTACATCTAGGCAGCTAAGTGCCATACTGTATAGAGTGCTCGAGTTTGAGTTAGGAGATCATGTATTCCAAAACCTACCTCAGACACTTAACTGGGAGCCAGCGTGACTGGGAAAGTCATTTAACCCCTCACAGCCTTACTCTCCTCATTTCTAAAATGGAGAAAATAATAATGCTTGCTTTCTGGAGTGGTTATGAAGATGAAATGAGATAACACTGCAACCTTAAATTGCCATAAAATTTGTAACTGTTGTTATTATTTCCTCTATTACTATTTTCCCTAACAGTGTAATAGTGATCCAGTAACAATGTAATGTCTTTCTCTGTAGGCATGATAACACTAAGTTTTATTACTTTTTAACTGTCTTTGTCAGTTCATAGGTTAGTACCGGTTTCACGGAAGTCCATACATATGAAGTACAGCTGTATTAAGTGCCATCAGGCTTGGGAGTATAGTCCAGGAAATGTACCATATGTCTGTTGTCTAGAACCAACTTGGCTAGAATTGGAGAATGCTACTGTTCAGTAACTTGAAAACTTACTCAGTAGTTAAAAGGCGTAGATCAGCACTGGAGAATCAAGTAAGATCCAGGTGAAATTGTTTAATTAATTGATTGATTATGGAATTAATTAGTTTGATTTAATCAATTTTGAGGAAAGTAGGATCATAGAATGACAGGAACTGGAATGACTTTAGTGGACGTCTAGGCCAGCTCACACCTGCAAAAGAATTCTCCCTACAGGTGATCATCTCACTTTTGCTTGAAGACTTCCAGGAGGGATGAGGCTGCCTGTTCCACTTCTGTGTAGCTTTGATTGTTAAAAATGTGTTCCGCATCTCAAGTCTAAATGGTTTTGTTTTTACTGATGACTTCTAAATTGTTTTTTAAATGTTTTATTCATTGCTTTTGGTTTTTATATTACACTTATTCTGAATATACTCTCTCCTCCCTTGTAACGAAAAGCAATTCAAAAAAAACCGTTGATAAATTAACCTAATAACGCAGACAATATTCTACCCTGGTTGTGCCATATTTACTCTGTTGAAAGGAGAGAGATTTCTTTCATTATCCTTGGGACCATTACAAGTAAAATTCCTCTTCCACATGAAGCCCTTCAAAGGCTTGAAGACAACTATCTTGTCACACTATGTCTTCTCTGGGAGCTGTTTTAATTTGCATTTCTCTGATCATAAGTACTTAATTTTCTGAGTGATTATTAACAATTTGTATTTTTTTCCTTTGAGAAGTTCCTCTTTAACTCAAGTAAAAATATGTTCCTTTTAGAGTATGAAAAATACCTTAGAGAACAGCCCTGGGTGCCAAATCAACTGAGCTAGTGGGGTCATTTGTTCTATAATCCGCTACTTTCTCGCTGATCACTGCTCGTCTTTCTCTTTGTTTATTTGTGGGATTAAAGTTCTTCAGTTTTTCTCAGAAGTTAGAATTTTGGAGTAAGAATATATGGTTGGGAAAAGAGGAGGTAAGAGGAAGGAAAGTCAACCGCAAGTCAGCGAGCATTTATGAAGCCCCCAGTGAGTCCTTTCCCTTCAAATGAATCTGGGAGGAACCAGCCAGGAGAGAGAATGCTTCCAGTGTGAGGAATCCAGAGACAGAGTGATTTCCAGAGAGAAGAGGCTTCTGTTAGAGAAAGTCTAAGAGAATTTGGAAGGGACCCTAGAGAGGAAAGAATTCAAGACTTGGGAGGTGCCATGTTTCACTGCATAGTTATTGCCCTCACATTGTCACGCCTCTGTTGGAACTTGGTTTTTAGCCTTTCATTGTGTAATCATGCGTGGCACAATTCTGTTCCTTTCACAGCTTAGAAGGTAAACAGCAGCCATGCATTCACCAGTGGCGTATGGATGTGCATTCATCTCTTTGGGCATTGCATTGCAGCCAGAGAGCCTAGAATTCTCAGTGCGTGCACACTGTCAGGATTCAATTTCAGTGTATATTCACAAGTTTTCCATGGATTTTAAATCTTTCACCAAAGACGGTTTAGTAATAAATGATTTTTTAGTCATACTGGCATATATTTTTTTCCCCCAAAAAGCTTCACATAATGGTCGCACCCCACTTTTTACAAAAAAATTGCCATTAAATCAGCGACCATTTTGCAGTGAAATATGGTAATCTCGAACAATTCACAGTATGTACTTGACATAAAAATATAACACACAGTGTGGCAGATTTTCCGTGTGTCCACCAGGTGGTTTAGCAACAAGCAGGACCTGTTGTCTTACAAGACAAGGCACGCTTGATCTGAGCGGGGACGGGTGACTCGGTTGCCAGATTGTTGCTGCATCTTTCCTTTTCTTCTGGCTTGGTGCAGCTCTTCAGGGCTCATTAGCACCTGCTGTCAGGAGCCAGGTAGGAACAACGGAGAAGGAACTTGGCAAAGTGTATTGAGACATCAAGAGGCGGCTTGGGAGAGGAGAAGAGGTGGCTTCGTGTCTTGCCTCTGTCACATGCTAACAACGTGACCATGAGCAGATCCCTCATTTTTTCAGTACTGCAGTCAACTGTCGAGGATTATAAATTTCATTTGATTTGCTAAGCTACGTCAGAACCCTACACCTATGAAATCACAGGTATAAACTAATAAAAGAGTGACCTTGAGATTCGTCTGTTTAAGATGTGCATTTCTGATGATGCACTGAGTTATTGAGATACTTTTCTGTGCTCTAGGAAGAGTCAATCAAGAAGCATTTCTTCAGCCCCTCATTCTGTACCAGACTTTGTGACAAGTCCTAGAAATACAAAAAAAGGTTAAAAAAAAAAAGTGGTCCCTGTCCGTAACAATCTGACATTGCATAGAGGTGGCTTCTTTTCGATGAACTATGTCTTTAAAAAATAGAAGGCTATTTTAATTTTTTCATTCATTCATTTATTGGAATGCTATTTAAAACAAAACTTTTTTCTCCTTTGAAAATTTATTATGTTTCAACCATAAGTTATTTCCCAATAAATCCTCCTACCCCACCACCCACCATGAGGTATTCCCATTTAAAAAATAACCAGTTAAGCAAAACCACCTAACAAAGTACTTGTTATTGACAGCTTATGTAGTGTTTGCCTGTCACGGTTTACATTCTTAATACTGAAGAAGTTTGTTTTAACCTCAGGCATTTGGAACTATCATTGGACGTTATATTTGGCCCAAAGGGTTCTTGTTCAGGTGCTCAGTTTTGTCCAACTCTTCATGACCCCAGAGACCAAAGTGCACCTGGCCCATCTATCCTCCACTATTGTCCAAGTTCATGCTCATTGTTTCCATGACACCATCCATCCATCTCATCTGCCGTCCTCCTTTCCTTTGGCCTTCAATCTTTCCCAACATCAGGGACTTTTCCAGCGAGTCCTCTCTTCCCATTATGTGGCCAAAGTGTTTAAGTTTCAATGTTACTGTCGACTTCATTTTTCTTATAGTTATTGTCTCTCTCATTGATAGGCATGTGTGTGTCTGTCACCCAGTCATGTAAATGGAAGAGAGAGTGATTAAAATAATATAAATGAAGTTCCCAATGGCTGTGTGTGTGTGTAAGGATGAAACAAAATAAAATATAGGAAAGTACTTTGAAAACTGGAAAGTGCTCTACCAATGTGGATGGTGGTTTTATCATTAATTTTCATGGTCACCTTTTCTGAACCTCACAAATTTTGTACACATGGTCTTTCTCCTCCTTCTGCACTCCATTAATTGAGTGGGTTTGTGGTATCAATGGGTACAGAGATTTTGTAACCTTTATTGTTCAGTTCCACTAGAAACAATTCACATGTTATATAGAAGAATTACAACAGATGGGAGAAACTATGAGAAAGAAAGAAAAAGCAAAACAAAAGAGAAAAGAGTCTGTTTCACTCTTCAATCCAGTTCCCTAGTTTCTCTCTCTGGATGTGGATTAACATTAATTTTTTAATAAAATTTTGAGTTCCATATTTTCTCCCTCTTTCCCTCCCCTCCCTGCTCCCTAAGATGGTAAGCAATTTGATACAGGTTGTATATGTGCAATCACGTAAAACATATTTCCACAGGAGTCCTGTTGAGTTCATTTAACTTCTCTGGATTGCTGTATCTTCCTCTATAAATGAAGGAACTAAATCTTCTCTGTTGATTTCAGTTCTACGTTCTTTGAGTCCCGTGAACAATCCACTTTACAGTTCTTTAACTTATAGAGAGAGATGGCCAGAAACTGGCTGGTTCATTCAGCCTTACCAACAACCTCTTCTTAAATGACTTCTCACAGCATCCTCTTCATTGTGTTATGTCAGACCTGTTTTTGGTTGATGGGAGCAACATGGTAGGAGCTGGAAAACATAGGAAAATACAAAATGAGTATGCTTTATCCTTAGAAAAGGGAAGAGCCCATCCAGGAGCAAGATGACAGGCAGCACCTTAGTGATGTAATGTTTCAGCATTTGCCCATTCCATTTCCTTTACGTAAAAATTCTGGAGAGAAACTGGAAAGTTAATGTGAAGGAAACAGAATTCCATTTAGAAAGTTACAATTATCAAATGTCATCAAGCCATCTCATTTTATAGATGAGGAAAATGAGGTCATGAGAAATTAAGTGACTTGGCTAAATATCCAGCTAGCAAATGACCAGGGCATGTCTCAAATACATTAATCTTCTGCCTTTAAGATCAGGGCTTTTCCCAATATTCCCTGATGCCATAGCTATAGGGAAATATTTACTTAAATGTTATTAAAAAGGTTTATCATCCCCCCAAAAAATTAATAAGTAGGAAGAAAACTAAGTTCCCTCTATACTGGTGACAGATGAAACTTATGTAATGAATCTTGAATAATGTCCTTCTTTAGTGACCTCAGTTCCTCTGCTGTAAAATGGGGGTGTTGGAATAGAGAACTGCTAAGATTCCTTCCAACTCCAAGTCTGTGACCTAGTGAAACATGAAACTTTTAACCATGCTATATGGAAAGCACTGGGCTAGGTACTGGGGATATAAAAATAAAACTAAAACTGCCCTGACACCTCAAAGTGTTATATCCCTCAAAGGAATGCAATGTTCATTAAGTAGATTAATAAAATAAGTATATGTTAATTGAATTAAAATAAATATAAATCAAAATAAAACAGATAAGAAAATACAAAAGAATACGCAAAGTAAGTTTACAGTAATTGAGAAGGAGGTGTGAGGATCCTGTATTAAAAAGTTCATTCTGAGCTTTAATAGCTGGTCTATATTTGGAACTAATGAAAGGTATGATTTTTGACAGTGCCAAAAATTTCCACACTTCTTCAGAGAAGCATGGAAAGCAGAGCAGGAAACTTCCCTTTGCCTGCCTGGAGTTTCTAGGCTTCTCAACCAAGCAACTTAAAAAAAAAAAACCAGGAGTGTTAGTTGGTGTAAGCATCTTATGACTTGTGAAAATTCACATGCTAGTTTGTAGTTGTTCTCATTCAGTTGTGTCTCACTCTTTGTGACCCCATGGATCATACTGGCAAAGATAATGGAATGATTCGCCATTTCCTTCTCCAAGGGATTAAAGCCAAAGGGTAAAAACTTGCCCAGGGTCACACTGATAGTAAGTGTCTGAGGCTAGATTTGAACACAGGAAGAGGAGTCTTCCTGACTCCAGGCCTGGCACTCTATCCATTGTGCCACCTAACTACTCTTCTAAATTTGGTCACAGGATACTAAAAGAAAAAAGTCCTATTTCATTCCTTTCCCTTTCCAAGTCACCAATATAAGCTCTCAAAGCATGAACATCTCATAATTACTTTATGATAGCATAATCGATTTTAATGCCCTTATTTTACAAATGAAGGAATTGTAAAATGACTTGCCCAGGGTCTCACAGCTAGGTAGTGGCAAAGTCAGAATTTGAATCCAACTCCTTTGACTTCCATTCCAGTACTCTTTCTACTGTCTAATGGGTTTATTTTTCTGTTTATTCTGCTTCTTAAGTCAGAAGAAATTTTATTTGCCCTTGGCATTAACAATAGATCTAGTGTTTGTTTATTCAGTTATTTATTTATCTTTCTAAGTATTTGTCTATTGATCTATTACTTTGTAGATTTCTTAACTCTTCCTGGTTGGACAAGCAGTAGTCACTCTTGGTTTGTCCGATCCTGATCGAAACAGAAGCTCTAGCTTGCTCCATTTTTTTTAACCAGAGAGGATTCTCATCTCACTTGTCAGCCTGGTACCTCTAAGCTCCAGGGTGTTTACCATGTTGCTGCTGAACTTGGTGTAGGCATCTGCTCAGCGTTAGCCCTACTGGAACTCTGAACTCCTGAACCCAAATGATTGACAGCCTTGGCATCCAGGTATTAGAGTCCTGAGCCCCCACAGCAGACCCAAGATGTTAAAACCAGTTTGTCCAGCCCTTAACATTGAGCTAGATGGACAGTGTTTATACAAGAACATCTCTTTTATTTGCTTCCACAACCTGATTTGTCAAGCCAGGATCAGAGACATTTTTCTGTAACATGATTCAGACGTGGGCACTGAACTTCTGTATAAGGCTTGGCATCCTTGCCATGAGACAACTCTAGTCCAGATAGGTTAGATTTCAAAGGACTGAAAAAAACTCAAACTTGTACATGTGATTAGTGAGCAAACTATAGGTTGATGAGCTTCCCAACTATTCTGGGGAAATTCTAGAACAAGTTTTAAACAAGAAGCTTGTGGACAAGAGAGGGCAGAGGTAATTACTGTTAGCCAACATGACTAATTTAAATAGTTTAATAATATAAAAATAATTAATCAATAGATGAATAATCATTAATAATGGGTTCGTTAGGAATGCTAGACTAAGCTCATCTCCTCTTTTGACAGTTACCCTTTAGTAATAACAATAATCTACGTTTATATAGCACTTCAAGATTTTCAAAGCACTTTAAATATAACAGATCTCACTGATTCCTCATTATGTGAGATAGGTGCTAATATTATCCCCATTTCACACACAAAGAAACTGAGTCCCAGGGAGGTTAAATGACTTGTATGTGTTCAAATCTAGTACTTTTTGACTCCATTCTGGTTCACAACTTTTCCACATTGCCTCTCTAGCTTTAATATACCTGGATTTTAGCAAAACATTTCATAAAAGCTCTCATTATATCTTCTTGGACAAGATGAACAGTGATGTAGGTACAGTTGGGTAAATTTAGAATAGGTTCAGTCACTGAACCCAAAGGGTATCGATCACTATCAGCCTGGAAGAAGATCTCTAGTACTATGCCTGCATGTTCTGATAGGGAACCATGCTGTGTGTAAACATTTTTTATCATTGACTTGGATGGAGATATTAGATGGCTTGCTTATCAAATTTATTGATAATTTAATGTGTGATAAAATCAAGATCCAGAAAGCTCTTAGTGGAATTATTAGGTCTTGGGGAAATGTTCCAACCTTGGGAAAGACCGATTGTTTCCAAATCAGGATCCAAATGAGAATGTAAAGCAGAAGGCTGGGCTGGGTAAGAGCCCAGAATTGAGGAATGGCTAAGATTCAGGGGGGTTGAGATGGAAGCTGGGGACCAGAATAGTGATTTTAAGCCCAAGATATCTGCTGGGTATCATGAGAGAAGTTACAAGTAATGTTGGCAAAAATGACAATTTGGCTTCTAGAACCTTCACCCTACCCGGTACTTCATTGCATTGCACTGATATATAGTCCCAGAACTTTATAGCCTGACTGCGCTTTGGTCTATATAACATGATGTGGGAATTGATACTTGATAGCCTAGAATTATTGTCTGGGGTAAGCATAAATTCCTACATTTAGATTTTTTAAAAATGAGCTGTGAAAGTTCAAGATGAGGAAGATGAAGCTAGAAAATTGTACTTATGAAAACGACCTGGAGCAGAAATCAATCACGGATAAACCAAACTTACATTGATAATGTTATAATAGTAACGCATATTTATAATAATAACTAGATGCCAAAATATGAATAAAAATGAATTTTTTAAAGATGCCAATATGCTACTATGTAATATTAATGTCACTAATATTATCCAATAGAATACATAATACAACAATACTATCATATTAATATAACCATTATCTTATGATTCTGTTGTTGTTGAGATTTCACCAGAGGGGAGAGTTCTTCATAAAGAATTCTCTCTACCAGCGGAGATGGGCAACTACTCTCCAATTTATGGTCTTAGAAAACTGCCTTAGGCAGGGAGAGATTAAGCCTTGCCCAGGAATGAATGCCACGATATGTCAAAGCTGAACATGACCCCATGACATCTTTACTGTAAGACCAGCCCCACAGTGCCTCTCTCTACATATATGGACATTGAAAAATTGGAGGAGAGCCCTAGGATGATGTGGGCTAGTAAAAAGAACTTTGGACATAGAGTCAGAAGACCAGAGTTTAAATCCTGGTTTGGACACTTATTGGTTGAGATCCTGTTTCCTCCAATATATGACAAAGGGATTGAACTATATGAACTCCCAGGGGTGAGATGGGGTGACATAAGGCATGATAACACTCATAAATAATTAATGATTCACAGAATCACAGAATTGGAAGGCACCTTAGAGGTCACATAGTTCAACCTGTATTTGAACAGGAATTTCCTCAACAATACTTCCTTAAGAGCTCACCTTGATGCCATGAAAGAGAACCTACCATCTTCCTAGCCAATTCATTCTATTTTTGGATAACTCAGTTAAGAATTTTCCCCTTATATTCAGTTGAAGCCAGCCTCTCTGCAATTTCTCTCTTGCTTCTAACTCTGTCTTCTGGGACAGAGCAGAACCGGCCTTATTCTTCAGATACTTAAAGATCATTATGTCCTCAGAAGCTAATAAACATCCCATTTCCTTTAGTTGAGGAGCCTTGCCAGGCCTGATATTCAGTCCCTTCACCATCCACAAAAGTCATAGAACCTTAGAGGCACCTTAAAAGTCACTTCCTCCAACCCATATCTCCTCAGGAACACAGACTCCCAACCTACGGTCATCCTTTGGCCTTGGCTTAAAGAACTCTAGTAAGGTTTACCATTTGCTTTAAATGCAGTAGTTTTCTTTCTGACATAGATGCATGTAACTTCTCAGAGATATCCGTTCAAGGTAAGTGACCTCAGAGACTTATAGCCAAGATTCCATTGTATATCACTTATGTGCTATGAATAGGTTTGCAAAGTAACACATAAAAGCTGTATTAAACTTATTTGGCTTGACTCTGGAGAGAAGAACCAGAGCAGATGGGCAGGAGTTACAAGGAAGATTTTCATTCATTTTATTTTTTGTTGTGGTTCAGTCCTGTCTGATTTTTTGGGACCCCATTTGGAGTTTTCTTGACAGAGGTATTGGAGTGGTTTGACATTTCTTTCTACAGCACATTTTACAGATGAGAAAACTTGGGCAAACAGGATTCAGTGACTTGCCCAGGGTCACCCAGCTATGAAGTATCTGAGGTCACATTTGAACTCAGGTCTTCTCGACTCCAAGCCCTGCACTCTATCCACTGTACCACCAAGTGCCCAAACTTTTATTAAGAGCCTATTATGTGCCAAGAACTGTGCTAAGTACTAGAGATACAAATAGGAAAAAAAAAGTCCCTGCCCCTAAGCGGCTTAGAATTTAATGAGAGAAGTCAACACACAAAAGAAAACTGAAAAAGATGGGGAAAGGAAGGTACCCAAGCCTGGGAAATGATGGCGAAGTCTAGTGATCCCAAGCCCAGTGTCCTTAACACTTCTGGCACTATGCTGTGTCCCCAAATTAAAGAACCTATGTTGGGTTTGAGACTCTAATGGGACACCAAGGTGGAGTCATCCAGTAGACAGAAGTTCCAGACTAGTTCTCTAGGGAGAGATATTGAAATTGGAGATAGAAAATTGAGGAGCCATCTCCATAGAGACTTTTATTATCATTGAACCTGTGGGAGTATAAGAGATTACCAAGGCAGAGAGGAAGGACAAAAACATAACCCCCACTTAGGGTATGGAAGGAGAATGAGATATCAGGGAAGGAGACCCCAACTAGCAATCAGAAAAGTCAGAGAGCAACCAAGAGAGAACAGTTTCAAAGCCAAGGAAAGTCTCAAGTGCTTGCAAGGAGGATAAGGACTAAGAAAGAAGACCACTAGAACTGACAAGTTGTTACTGTCCTTTAAGACAGAGTAATTTCAAGAATGATGACTCTGGAAAGCAATTGATGAAGGATTTGCCATTAGGGAAGTAAATTGTGAGGAAGGTGAAAC
Source organism: Bettongia penicillata ogilbyi (assembly GCA_023548195.1). NCBI lineage: Eukaryota > Metazoa > Chordata > Mammalia > Diprotodontia > Potoroidae > Bettongia > Bettongia penicillata. The sequence continues at coordinate 3,247,941 of JAJHZJ010000024.1, forward strand.
AGTCTGTGTAATCTATACTTTCCAGGAGTTTGGTAGTCAAGGGGAAAAGAGACAAAGGTATCTTGAGGTCAAGGGAAAGGGCTTGTTTTTGTTTTTTAGCATACAGGAGACTTGAGCATGGTCAGAGAATAAAGGAAGGAGCCAGTGAGAGGGAGAGGCTGAAGATGAAAAATCAATAGTAAGAAGAAGTTTATGTAGTAAGAACAAGCATTTATTAAGCACCTATTATGTGTCAGGCCCTATGTTTAGTGCTAGGGATACAAAGAAATACAAGACAGTCCTTGACATTAAGAAGCTTATGGCCTAATGCAACATGCAAACAACTATGTATAAATAGGATATACATATATATATGTATATATATTCACATATGGATACATACATACATACATACATTTAAAAAATGGAGATAAGCACCACAGAGAAGGAACTAGCATTAATCAATATCAGGAAAAGCCTATAAAAGGTAGAATTTTAACTGAGACTTGAAGGAAGCCAGCAAAGCCAAGTCAGAGATGAAGTAAGTGGCAAAGACTTTCAGGTATGGGGCTGCCAGTGAAAATGCACATGAAGTATCTTGTGCCAGGAAAAGTAGGGAAGCCAGAGCCCCTGGATCACAGAGTACTTGGAGAGGAGTAAGGTGTAAGAAGACTGGACAAATTATAAAGGGATTTGAATGTCGGAGGCTTCTATCTTTGATCCTGGAGATGATAGGTAGAGAATCAATCATAGGAGTTTACTGAACAGTGGGGAGACATGGTCGGACCTTGCTTTAAGAGGATCAGTCTGAAAGCTGAGGGGATGATAGACCAAGGTGGGGAGAAGCTTCAGATTGGCAAAGTGCTTTTCTTTATGTCATTTGAGCCTCACAACAAAAACTACTGCAATTATTATTCGCATTTACAGATGAGGCACCTGAGGCTTAGAGATTAACTGACCTATGCATGGTGAGACAGCTATGAAATGTCAAGCACAGGATTAGAACTTGGGTCTTTTGGACTCTATACACTATACTACATTGCATGTCCCTAGAGGATTATTATACCAGTTCTAAAATCACTGTATTTTTTCATAATCATTTTCTTATGCTGCTTTTGAGTATTTATACCTAGATTTTTTTTTTTTTTCTGTCTTTGTTGGAAAGAAATAAGTACCTAAAATCTGCCTTCCGTGCTTGGTTTCATTGTCTTTTGGCTTCTGGAATTAATCATGGCAACTCCATGTTTTATCAAAAATAGAGTTTTTACGGTGTCCAGCACTTCTTGGCACCCAGGTTCATCTTTGCCTTTTGCAGTGGGAAAAAGAAAAAAAAAGGAAAGAAAAAAGAAAAGGATTTTATTTCCAAACAGGGCCTTTCTATAATATACCCTTAGCATAAGGGGGAAAGGGAGAGGTCTGTGGACATTTCAGCAAGATGAAGCCAAAACGTGTTTGTTTTCTACAGTCAGGGGTGGGGTGTATTCTACGGTATATTTTAATTAGACCCAAATTGTTAAAACTTAATGAGGTCAGAGTGTTTTTGTACAGTTTGTGTATGTGTGTGTGTGTGTGTGTGTGTGTGTGAATGTGAGTACACATGAATGAACGTTAGAGAAAATGGGACATTTATAGGTTACAAAATCAACCTCCTGGATTAAAAACCAAACCTAACTCTACACAAGAGTAAAGCCTCTATTTATTTTAAAAATCCAAAGATACAGAAAGTCCAGAGATCATGTTGTGCCAGAGAGAAGGAAAAGGAAAAGTGAACCCCATTACATTAACTTCCGGAATGACAGCATTCCAGCTGTTCAGCCTGGTCATAGCCTATCTGCCAATCAGAAGTGAGCCCTGGAGGGGAAGCTCTCTGATGCTGGCTGTTGTTTACATGGACTGTGACTCTGTTTCTCCCCCTCTCACTGGTGCCTTCATGTTCTGCGCGTACCACAAAGAAGATCCTGCCTCGGCTGGAAACTAGGACCATAGCGGCTGGTGACATCCCTCCCAGCTGAGCAGAAACTTCTTTCAGGTCATTTTTAGCCACGGGTAAGAGCGGTTGCCTGGGTGAATGCTAAGGGTGATTGAGAAGGTTGTCTCTGTGAGTACACAGAAGCATCAGGTGTCCATAGGAGACCTCGCATGTAAGATGCGGGGGAAAGAGTTGTCAAGGAACTGACTGTTTGGGGAGTGACTGAGATGCGGGCTGCAGATGTGTTAGTAACTGATAAGTAAACAGGCACGTTGTGTTTTCTTGCAGGGGCGGGTGTAGCCTGATTTATCATTTCTAGGAGCTGCAGGAATATCAGATGAAATGCAAATGGAAGCGAATTAGAACCAGCCACAAACTTCCATCGTGTGTTAGGTCCAGAAGTACACTGAATGAGCCAAGGGGTCCCTAGCCTTTTCACTAAGATTCCTTATGCTTCATCACACGCAAGCCAAATCCTTGGCTAGGAAAAAGATATTTACTTAGGAGGGAGACCGTCCGATTCGAGGATGGCTGTCACAGTGAGCTGAATAAACTCCTTCTTTCTCTGATTTACATCCTTCCAACCTTATCTCTACCTCGTCTCCAAATGGTAAAAAAGGGAGGAAAGCCTGCAGTATGGCTGTTTTATTGCCATGAATTTCAGACTGTAATATATAGGGTACTCTTGCTTATAATGGTTTTTTTAGAGTTGTTACTTTCAAAGGCAGTGGGCAGAGGGGAAGGTCATTTTTTTTTAAATTTTAATTTTTTTACTTTTCCAGATGTTTATCATGGTGGGCTAATTTTTAGTAGGAACGAAAAGATAACTTGTGGGTTTTATATAAAGTTTCATTGAGCAACTTATTTGCATGTACTAGAATGTTTTAATTAACTTTTTTTTTTTGATTGCTTAGGCTCATTGAATTTAGAGGCGGAAAGAATTTTAAAATCTATTTAAGTCTAACTCTTTTGTTTTAAATGGGAGGAATCACGAAAGTTAAGTGATTAGTCACTAAAGTGTGTAGGCAGGAGCTGAGAGGATTTGAGCCCAGGGCTTTTGACTCCAAATTCAGCTGTTTTTCCGCTTCAGAAATGTTAAGCAGGCACTCTTTTGTCTTCTTTGTAAAACTTCTCTCTCCAGGGTTTGCATTCACATTTAAAGTCTAAAACTTTCTGGGAGCTGGGGAGTTAATGAAGGAGTATAGCCAGCTTCTCTACATTTGCAGATGTTAATTTAGCAGACTGCTACATTTTCCCCTCCCTAGCCTTTTGGGGACTTCTGCCAGCCATGATTCATCGAATGATTTTTTTGGACTGAGTAATCTGTGGTTTTCTGGTTTCCTTGCTTTTCTCCCCTTAGCTAAAGTCTTTTGTGGTTAAAACAGCTCTAAAGTTGAAAATAAATAAATAAACCCACAGAATGCTGCTTTTTCTGAGCAGATGATTTTTAATATGTAATAAACTTTATGAGCTATGTCATCATACCATCATCTCTTCAGCTAGACAAACTCTCTCAGCTTAGATAATGATTCCTGTAACGGGAAGGACACAGTATTTGTTTTGAATTGCTTTTTTTTTTTTTAAAAGAAACTTAAGCTGTGTAGAATCACAGCTACCAAAAAAGAATTTTCCCAAAGTATAGGCTTGACCATGCCACTTCTCTGCTCAAAAATTTTCAGTAGCTCCCTACTTCCTTCTACAGTAAAATACAAAGCTTAGTCTGACTTTTCCAAAAAAGAAAAAAATTATTTATTGATGCATTTTCTTTGGCCACCATAATCATTTCAGGATATATCATCACCACTACTATCCACCTAGCCAATGAGCCTGCCCTAGTTATAAAGAAAAATAGAAAAGCAAAACCAACCTATGCAGCAACCTCATCTGACAATTTATGCAACATTCTGCATGCATTTTTCTGAGGAAAAGAAGGAGATTTGAGCTATCATTTAAGATCTTCCACAGTCTAGCTCCTGCCCACCCTTTTGGTCTTATTGCACATTGTTAACCTCTGCACAGTCTGCATTCCGGCCAAACTGGATTCCGTAATGCATTCCCCAAACTCAGCATCCCATCTTCAGTTTCTGGGCATTGGGGATTTCTCCATTCTATGTATTTGTATCCAGTGCCTAGCACAGTGCCTGGCATGTAGTCAGAGCTTAATAAGTGCTTATTGATTTCTTACTGATCCCTCGTCTCTGCCAGGAGTATTTTCCCTTTTCATTTCTTTTTCTCAGAATTCTTATCATTCAAGATTTCATTTAGGTGGTGCTATCTCCTTCTCCCCTAATCACTCCAATTTTTAGTGCTTTCTCCCCTTTCCCTACAAATTACTTTGCATTTACTTAACAGTGTGCATGTTTTTATGCTCCTTAAGTTCAGCCTTCAACAATTTTGTTTTTGTTTTAATATCTGGAGTACCAGTAATATGTTTTTGATGGAGTACAGGCTCTGGGAACCCCCATGAACTCTCCTGTGGCCTGAGGCCATAATTTCTCCCACTGCCCCCAGCTATTTCCCACCCTTGATCTTCTCAAAATATCTATGACCAAATCTGTTGCTCTTTGTTAGAGATGAATTTGACACGCAAAAACAGTTTCAAGAAAAATTTATTTAAAATAGAGTTCAGAATAGGGAAAGCCTACGTTCCTTCCCCTGAAGGAATGGGTAGCTTCCAGCATGGCCAGTGGAAGGAATTCCACCAGCTCAGGATGAGGCAGGACTCTTACAGAATTCTGAACTTTGGATTTCCCTCGGTACTGTCCCCTGGACATGTGACTCCATGTTCTCTCTGATAGGCCCTTCCTCACACAGCTCCTTGGGCCTGCATTAGTTTCTGACCTCTAACCTGTCCATGCTAGGTCACAACCCCAATCACCTAGGAATGTGGACAACAGAACTTTCTTCTCACACCCTTCAACTAGCCTACCCCTCCATTGTCTGTTCCCATGAAGACTCTCCCTAAACCCCTCCTCTAGACTATTTGGCCATCCCTAGATTCCTCCCACAGTCTTTCTGTATATAAGACCCATTCCTCCTCCATGAAAGTGCTGAGATTCAATCTATCTGACATTCAATCTGGCCTGCTTGTCAATACAAGTCTCCCAAATGCTCAGGCTTCTTAAGAGTCTACCCAATATGGCACATCTTAAATAAACTTTGTTTTTCTTTGGCTAAAAGAAGGCTTGAGTAGAATTCATTCAGGCAGGACCAGGCCTGTTGGTATTTTGGGATCCTGAGCACCTCTAAACCTCAACATTTTGTACATAGTAGGCACTTAAAAAACATGAATTAAATTGAATAGAGGGACAGTATTTGAGAAATTCAAGTTCTCCTCTACTGCTAAGGAAAATTTTTAACATGTAAATATCTTTTTTTCTTTACAGATCGCAGTGAAAGAAATAAACCAGAACACCGTTCTTCAAGGTATGTAATTTTTAAAAAAAATCTGTCTAGAGTTATGTCAAAAGTTAGTATCTTCCTCATCTTTTTAAAATTATTCTAAAATAAGTTGTACTCCATTTGTTTTCATTGTGTCTGAAATACTGAATGAGGGTAATATTGGTCATGACTTTACTTCAAAGATAAGAAAGGGGGACGGGGCCACAGTAGATAGAGCATTGGACTTGGAGTCAGGAAGACTTGAGTTCAAATCTTCCCTCAGGTTCTTACCTGCTCTGTGTGATCTTGGGCAAGTTACTTAACTTCTCTCGCTGTCATTTTCTTCATCTGTGAAAAGGAAATGATAATAAATAGCACCTACCTCCCAGGGTGGTATGAGGATCGTATGACAAAACATATGTGAGGTGCTCTGCAAACTTTAAGGTGCTATATAAAAGTTGACTATTATTATTTTCATTTCAATATTCCATTTAGTGGTAATTAAATCTCCAAAAAGAGTCAGGGTACTGTACCGAAATTTAAGAAATTTGTTTTCAAACTCTCCTGTTCACTGTCTCTTCATTAGTATATTTCTCCCCTCATTTTCACTTAGAATTTCATTTCCAAATAGATTCTTCTGATCTCTTAGGCCAGGTTAAATGCTTTTAGCCCAAGGTTTTGAAGGTTTATGCGCTGCTCCTACCATCTTTTCTTCATTCATCATCACTTTGGGTCCTGGGCATCTTTATTTTAGGAGCCTTTTTTTCCACACAGGTCCAACTCTTTGTGAGGGGTTTTCTTTGCAAAGATACTGGAATGATTTGTCATTTGCTTCTCCTGCTTATTTTACAGTTTAGGAAACAGAGGCAAACACAGTTAAGTGACTTACCCGGGGGCACCCTGCTATTAAGTGTCTGAGGCGGGATTTGAACTCATGAAGAGGTCTTCCTGACTCCAGTCATGGCACTCTATCCACTGCATCACCTAGCTGCCACCTGTAGGTTAAATCCAATAGGAATTACCTTCTTTGAGGGCAGGGACTTTTTTACTTTTATCTTTGTACTCATAGTGCCTAACACAATTCCTGGCATATTTTTTTTCTCCAGATTTGTGATTTCATCAGTATAGGGATGAATTCTCCCAACTGTTTGCTAGATTATAGACTCAATTGACTGGGACAATGTTAAGGAGGCAAAATGATGTGGTCAGAATAACCCAATTAGTGTATGTGAGAATCAGGACTCAAACTCATGTCTTCTTTATTGTCAAGGAACTCTTTCTGTTCATTATACCCAACTGCCTCTTACCTGGCACATAGTATAAATAGTTAATAAATGCTTGTTGAATTGAATTGAATGTTATATTTCTCATGGATTGACTGACCTACTAAACTGTCCAGGGCTTCTTAAAGCTTTTGCTGACATTTGTTGGCACTGTGTGGCCTGAGGACATGCACAGTGCGAAGTGCCCATACTTTGTGTTCAGAACCAAGGCTACAGTGAAGTTGTTTGATGCAACACAGTCAAATGCTGCCAGAAACACCTTAGATCATTATACTTTTGATTTTTAATTAACTTTTGGTCATTGCTCCTTCAGAAATCTTTAACTGCTGCCAGATTTGTGGAAAACCCATAAGGGGTCATGACCCACAGTTTAAGAAGCACTGACCATGAATACTGTGAAATTTAGCCTATCACTGGGGTTATAGAGAACACTGATCACCGTCAATGAATGCGTGAAGAATTCATAGAATTAGAATCTATGTTTTGGTGTATAAATTATATGATCTTCTGTGGCACCATGATATGTTTCTGGATGTAGTGTTCAGAACTAGGGAGGTGATAGATCTACTCTATAATAGCTTTTATTAAGTATTTGCTAATTTATTAGGTATTAGTGTATGCCAGGACCACCAGTTGGCACAGTAGATACAGCACTGGGCTTGGAGTCAGGAAGACTTCAAATCCTGGTCTTAGATACTTACTAGTTGGGTGACTTGTTTGCCTCAGTTTCATTATCTGTAAAATGATCTAGAGAAGGAAATGGCAAAGCCCTTCACTATCTCTGCCAAGAAAACCTCAAAATAAGATCACAAAGAGTCACAATAATTACTAACTTCTAGAGATTGTGCCTAAGCACCTTTTACACATATCTCTTTTGATGCTTACAACAACACTGTGAAGTAGATGCTATTATGAATCCCATTTTACAGTAGAAGAAACTGAGTTGAAGTTAAATGACTTGCCTAGAATTATACAGGTAGTCAGTGTGTAAGGTGACATTTGATCTCAAGTCTTCCTAACCCCAGGCCCAGTGCTCTCTCCACATGCCTATCCATTGGAGTTGTAGCAAAGTAGAATGAGCCGCTCCATTTTGGATTCATTGAGTTTGACTAGCTATTGGAATATCTAGGTAGAAATATCTATTCAAGATGCAGGTCTAGAGAAGTGAGGTCCATTTGGATCTCTCAGAGTCTGAGCCACAAATTGAGGAGTTGTTTGAACAGAGATAAGTGTTGATACTTTTAGAGTGAATGAGATTGTCAAATGACTGAATGTACAGAAACAAAAAAAGGGGGGCTAAGGATTTTAAAGAAACACATATTTTAAGGTGCCACCTAGAGTCAGTTGAATGTGAAACTGAAAAGGAGTATTTAGAAGGAGAGAACCAGGAGAGAACTGATCAAGTGGTGAGTATCCATTAAGTGCTTACTTTGTTCCTGGTACTTTGCTTTATTTATTTAGCTCTAGGAGGGAAAGGATATTCTGCAGGGTATGCATCAAGAACACCAGTTAATTCAGCTGAGCAAATCTTTTTTATCTCTTGATTGCATCATGGTCTACCAGCCTATCATCAAAGCACAAATAGAGGTCCTTATGATTGTTTTGTACTTGTAACCTGGAAGGGATGTCAATAGATGGATCCTTTAATTCCCTGAGCCAATCCAACCTTGTAAGGGAAAACTAGCCTAATCTGCATTGGGGAGTTCCAATATTGCTCCTGTTTTAGGAGGGAGAGACAGAATTAAGAGAACAAAGAGAGAAAAAATGAAAACACAGAAAAGCAAGGAGAAATAAAGATAGGAAGAAGGGAAAAAAATTAAAAGGTGAGAGAATTGAAAAGAGAAGAGAGAAAACACAGGAAAGGGAAGAAAAAAGCAAGAGAAAAAAGAGCTATGAAAGAAGAGATCTTTCCGTATTGGTTGGGTCAGATGATAAGTTTCTCTCAAGTTCTCTGGCTATAATTTACTCTGAGCAAGGTAGTCAGTCTATTAGAAAACATTTCTGAAAAGGTAGCTTTGCTTGGTAGCTTGTACCTAGTTGGTGCTTAATAAATGATTAGCAATTATCTCAAAATAAACAGGACTGCTAAATTCCTGTATTAAAGAAGGATCACTCTTACTGTTAACTGGTGTGGCATACATTCCTCATCCCAACCTTCATTCTCTCCCAGGAAGAGGACATAACCATGCTGCTACAACTCACTTTCTCTATTTTGAGGGTCTTCTGAAATGTGTGTTATAGTTCTAATTACTGAGTCCCAACCAGTGTGTATCCCATTTACACAAAATCATAACACAACACTATTAACTTTTTACCATTAACTCTTAAACAGAAAATATTTATTAAATAAGGGAAATGCAAAAACATTCATAACATACTCAACTGAAGATAAAAAAATAAGGATAATCATAACATTTACTCAATAGAAGACCAGAGCAGGAATCATCATAAATCTAGGTCACACCAATACACGCAATACCTCTGCAGGAGAGTACTCAACAGAAACGTAGCAAAGACGCACATGTGTGGGAAAATTCATATGCCTAGGGCAGCTAACAGCTCTTCACTGCAGATCTTGATGTCCTAGTTCCCTTCTAGGAGCAGTCTACACCTCAGGGAGCCACTGCTCTGCTAGCTGCACCTTTCCTGGTCCTCACCATGCTCCTGCTAGGCAAGGCCATTTCTCTTTTGCTTTCAAGCCTGTGAAACAATCCCAAGGTCTTTTTACTGACAACAGCCCTCAACAAGGTGCATAAAAAGGTGTTGTGCCCTTTCAGTACTCAGTGGTTCCCTAAAGCTGAAGAACTGCCGATCTCCTCTTATCAATTGCAGAGGATTCTTTGTTCACTTAGCTCCTAACCTATCCTGACAGAAAAGTTAAGCTCGTCATAAAATACAGGCAAAGCCTGTCTTCCCCTCCTATTTCTCCCTCTCAAACCAGAGAAGTCAGTAGGGGGCAGTACAGGAACCCTGAGAGTTTTCCTTTATTTCATCTGTAGAGAGCACTGAAGGGCAATAGTCCTGCTAGACCTGCATACAGCCAGTAGGATTCCACTGTAAGCCAATGAGCTTCCTACAAGTGGTCCAGTATTTCCACAGTCAACCAGCAGAGCAGTGAATAAGCAGGCAGCCAAAGAAGCAGCGGTCTCTTTCCAAAGCCCTCCCTGTCTACTTTCCCCAGCTCCGCATGACTCTTCCTGTGCTCAGTTCATTCTCTTGCTTCTCCAGTTATCTCATCTCATAGCATCTCCTCATGTTGGTTTCTTTATCCTTTAATGGCTCCGATCAGATCTCCAGCTTCAGTGATTCATCATTCTCTTTCTTATGAAGGCAGCAAAACTCAAGACCTCTTTCTGTCACTTAAGAACTCCATAGTCCTTATATGATCTTCCCATAATTCCAAATAGTTTTCATTTAATGATTTTGTTAGTTATAAGCTTCAAAATTCTAAAAACAATCCCATGCAAATAAGATGATTGGCTATAATGGTGGAAGCCAGTCATTATGTCACTTGTATTTTGCCCACAAATAAGTTCTCTCAGAAGATTTATCTGAGTTGCAGTTGTCTTTGGTGCACAGAACATTGTGTCTCTTCTCAACATTTTATCTGAGAGACTGTTCCTTCACAGATTGGTTTTTATCAGTTTTCCTTACACAACATTATTTTTGTGTTTTTGTCCTTTTTGGCAAATAAAAATGTGAAAGAGACAATACCTTGTAATATTTTCAAATGAGGTAATATTTTTTAAAAGCACTTAGTATAGTGCCTAGCATATGGTAGGCACTATGTAAATGCTTGTTCCTTCCCCTTCTACTTTTCTTTTATAAAATTACTTTTCAGTTAAGCATTTTTTCTTTCCTTCCCACATCCCCTCGGCTGAAAAAGAAAAAAAATTACAAAATAAATCCTTTGTTACAGATGTGCATAGTTAAGCAAAACAAATCCCCGCATTGGCCATATCCAGAGATGTGCATCTTATTCTGCACCCTGAGTCCATCCCCTCTGTGGCATGAAGTGGGCAGCATTTCTCATCCTCAGTTCTCTGAAGTTGTGGTTGGTCTTTGCATTGATCAGAATGCTCAAGTATTTCAAAGGTTGCGTTCATAATGCTATTACTGTATACGTTGTTCTTCCGGCTCTGTACCTTACACATTTTTCTAAAAAGAGCAAACAAGTACAGACACTTGAATAACATGGATCTTTGTAGTTATTAAAGTATATATCTCCAGGGTTGTAAGGCAAGCACCATCCTGAGATCCTTCTTCACCTCAGATAGGGACAAGAATATTTCTAAAGTTGTATTGGTTGTTTCCGTGATATCGTATCTACATTAGAATGTAAACTCCTTAAAGGCAAAGACTATCCTTAAGACATATTTTCCTCCATTGATTCATTCATTCATTTCAAGCCCTATACTTTATAAGGATTAATTGGTTTTTCTTTTGAAAAAAATGTATGTTTTATTAAAAACTTAACATGGAACATACAAATAGCTTGATTATTGCTTCTAAATTAATTTTACCATATATAATGTTATAACTTTTCCCCCATCATTCCCTTTAATTACTCTGTACTTTAAAAAACTGAGATTTTTGGTTTTTTACTGCCTAAATTTACCCATGTATCTCTCTCCCTTGCTGCTCTCAGACAGTCATCCTCTGTAATAAAGAATTTATTTTTAAAAAGAAAGAGAAAAATCAACAAAACTGGTCAATATATTTTTTTAAAAAAACTGGTCAGATATATGGTATTCCACACCTATGGACCCTTGACCTTCCACCTTTCCCTCTACAAAGGAGTGGAAAGAGTTATCTCTTCATATATCTCCTTTGGGACCAAATATGTCTTTTGTAATTTTTCAGTGTCCATTTTGTTATGTCTGTTCTTTATATGCTCATGTATGTTTTCCCTGTATTCATCATATTCATCATTTCTTACAACATAATAATATTCTGTTACATTTGTATACACAGTTGGTTTGGTCATTCTTCAGTCAGTGGACATCTACTTTGTTTCCTGTTCTTTGCTACCACAAAAAGTGAGGATATAAATGTTTGAGTATATGTGGAACCTTCTCCATTGAATTCTTTACATACACATACACACATATATGTATATGTGTATGTGCATATACACAGCTATAATGTACCCACACATAAATATATACATGTGTATAATATAATGTTTATATAATATTATATTTGTATACAATTATATATATAATATATTATATATGTAATTTGTGTGTTGGTGTGTGTGTGTGTGTGTATGTGTGTTTGTGTGTGTGTATAAAATCTTTTGGGGGGGGTTTTCATGTGCCCAATTAGTCTCTAGAGTTCTAAGGAACTCCTGGGGATCATGGAGGATGGGGCATCTCCACAGTTTGTCCTCCCACAAAGTGGTATATGAGGTGTCTTTTTCCTACCATTATACTAATATCTGTTCCTACAGACAAGGAGACATAGAGATTTAATGAGTAGGGTACATACTAACAGCCAGTTCAGTGTGCCTATCGGGCAAGCAGCACTCAGTAAATATTTATGTTGATAAAGCTCATGGCTGCTCTTATGATTTTATCCATGTTTTGGCTTCTTTCAAGTGCTACTCTGCTGACCCTGATAAAGATGTTACAGATTTTTGTTTGTAAAACCTTACTTGTAAGCATTCTACTCAAAAGAATGAGCTTGAAGTGAAAATATAAATTGTTTATGTTTTTCTTTATTTGAAATATGTCTATTAAAATGCTACACTCTGCTGGGCTTGGTTTACTGTAATTTTGGAGCCTTTCCCCATCCATATGTTTTGAGTCCTCTGCCTCTATAAACTATAGCTGATATGTAATTACATTTTGGCATTATGTTTTCTGAGCGTTAGGAGAAATGTTACTGCTGCTCTTGCATCTATAACATTGTAAATGAGGTGAAAAATTAAAATATATATAGGCATTTTCAAGGAATTATCTTAGAGTAGGAGCTCTGAAACATTTGATGGCCTCCTATGGAGGATATAAGTTGTATTGTCATTCAGTGGTTTGAAGAAAATGTGGTTTTATCACCTCCCCCTGTGATGGAAATATCAAGGAAGAAATGATACAGTGAGTGGATCATTTGGGTAGTTGAAAAGTTTGGGCAGCCGTAGCCTATTGTACATGGTCTTCTCATTTAGGGGCTGCTTTGCAGTTGTTAATGATGATATCCATATCCCCAGGTACATAGTTAAACTTGGGACAGAGATACAACTTCTTCCTGCTCCTTTTTCACCCAAGACTGGGTGGAAGATCTCACTTGCTTTCAACACATAAAGAAGTGCTAGCCCCCCAACAGCCAGGTGAAGCATGGCTAGTAAGGTCTCCAGGCAGTGGCTCCAGCCAGTGGCTGTTTTTTTAAAAAATCACCCCCTTCTAATACTCTGGAATTCTGAAGGCAAATGTAGCTGAGTTGGCATTGAGAGAATAAGCCAGTGAGTGCCATGTTACTCTCATAGCAACTGGTTTTATTTGTTTCAATTTCATTCATTTCCTCTTTGTGTAGAATTGTGTTTTCCAAACTTCCATGCACCAGATTATAGGAAGAGACTTTCCATGAAAAATGGTTGATGATGGCCATATTTTCCCCTCTAGCTTATAAAATATTAAAGATGAAATTATATATGAATCATAAATACTTACTTTGTGTAGCTACCTTTTTCAGTATGAAAATAGGCTGACTTTATTTTATTTGAGGCCAGAATATCTTTAATCTACCCTCTTTACCCAGTGGGATAGTCCATGTTCCCAGGCCATCCTAGCTTGATAGAACAAAACTCATGGAACTCCTCAATCAGTCAATCAATAAGTATTTATTAAATATCTACTGTGTGCCTAGTACTGTGCTAGGCACTGGGGATAGACGTATAAAGAATGAATTTGGCCAACTGTTCCATGGCCAAATTCATTTGAGCAATTCTGGCTTAAAAGTTCTGCTCCGTTTCTATACAGGGACAACGATTGGTTGCTGTAGTCAGAGGATATTATTAAGTACAAATGTCCGAGTATTCAGTGAGGTTAGGTGCTGTTCATTCAGCATTTAGCCAATATTTTAGGAATCTGTTTTGTACAAGGAGCTTTGCCAGAGATATAAAGATTTTAAAATGATACAATCCTTGTTTTCAAGAAACTTATATTCTTTTTTATTATTTACTTATTTTTTTAATTTATGCCTTTTATTTTTGCATTATATTAATTTCCCAATATAATCCTTCCCAACACCTCTTCTCAGCAAACTATCTCACATGATAAAATCATATGTAAGAAATTAATACACACACATACACATATATGAACAAGAGCCATTTCCCAACAATTAAGTGGTCAAAGGATATGATTAAAGAGTTGTCAGATGAATTGCCATTTGTTAGCTTCTATATGAAAGATTGCTTCAGATCACTAGTAATAAGAGAAATGCAACTCAGAACAATTCCGAGGTTTTACCTTATGTCCAGTGGTTTGACAAAGATGACAGGAAATTAGAATAATGATTGTTGGAGGTATTGCAAGAAGACACCAACACCCAGTTGGTGCAGCTGCAAATTTTGGAGCAACTACTCTGGAAAACAACTTGGAATTATGTTGGAAAAGTGACTGATATGTCCATACCAACATTCAAGATCCTACTGCTAGGCGTATATCCCCAAGGAGGTAAAAATATATGAAGAAGTGTGTACTGTGTACTGTGTGTACATATGTACTGTGATAGCAAGAGAATTAGAAAGTGGAAATGGGGAGATGATTTAGAAGGCTATTACAGATTATTATAGAGAGGTTATGAGTTCCTAGAGAGAAGGGGACAGATCATTTGTAGGCATCTGTGGAATTTCAGATAATCTTTAGATTGTGAACTCACCCCAGCTAAGGATCATTCTAGGCATCTCACGCAGAAAGCAATGAGAATTCTTCAACCCCAATCCTTCTTTTTACAGTAAAACAAACAGAAGCCCAGACAGTGACTTGCTGGAGGCCATATCAGGTAGTAAGTGGCAAAACCAGGTATAACTTGACTTTTTCATTTAGTTTATAAAGTTTTTTTTCAATGATAAGACACAGCCTTCTCCAGAAGTATGTTACCTGTGACAGAAAGCACATTACAAGTTTCCTGGAAGAATATTCATCTGGACAAAACTCTTTTCCTCTGAAGTAGATATTGCATAGCAATGTGGCATCCTAGCATCAATATCATGTTGCCGTTGTGTCATGAGCACGTTGTAACCATGTGGTATGATAGCTGCAAAACTCATACTGACAGAGTCATAGCATCTCAGAGGTCCTCTAGTCTTGTACCTAAACAGAAACTTAACAACATCCCCAACCGGCCTATTCTAGAAGACCCCCAGAGATAAGGAAGCCATTTGGACAGCTCTCATTGTTAGGGGGTTTTCCCTTACATGGAGCCAGAATCTGTATGTCTGAAACTCTGTTCATTGCTCCTAATTCTGTCATATTGGGCCAAATGGAAAAGGCCTGAACTTTGAAGGCGGTTCTCTTCTCCCCCCTCCCACAGCCTTGTAAGCCTTCCTTTCTCCCAGCTAAATATTCCTTCCCAGGTCTTTTGGTCATCAGTTCTGGCCTTCCCCTGCTCACCCTCCTGTGCACATGCTCCAGCTTATCAATATTCTCCCTAAAACATGGTTGTGCAAGGCTCTGATGAGGGCAGAGCACAGTGATATTGACCACATCGCTCAATCTGAATACTATTTCTTTCTTGTTGTAATCGAAGATAAAAATCCTTGGATTCAAACCTGGGCTTTCTGACTATAAGACCATTTGCCTTGTTCCGTTTCACCCCACAGCTGTGTAAATTTGTTGGGATGGATGTTCTCCAGAGAAGGAGGGTTCTCTCTAGGGCAGTAGATTTGCTGTATCCACAACAAATTTGAAATTCTGGACCACTTTATCCTTGGCACTCAACATGCCTCTTGACTGTCCCTCACCAGACTCCCATACACGCAGATCTTCAGGCCATGCTCATGCCTTTATGTCTTGCAAGCCTAGACACAAATTGGTTTGTCGTGTTGAGCTTCCTATAATGTTATTTTACTCGTTGCCCTTTTATTCATGGAACTAATTAACAATATGGCATCCCTCTCTTGGTAGAGAGGTGGGTGTGCACAGGAATGGAATATTGCATAACCTGTCAGATGGGACAGTATAT